>JAJKFL010000042.1:5503280-5913280 GCA_021186555.1 Reticulitermes speratus | reverse complement strand
GAAAGACCCGTGGCCGTGCCATGGCTCAGGCGGTTAGTCGCCGGCCTCTCACCGCGGAGGCCCGGGTTCGATCCCGGGTCAGTCCTTGTGGGGTTTGTGGTGGACAAAGTGGCACTGGGACAGGTTTTTCTCCGAGTTGTCGGTTTTCCCCTGTCAATTTCATTCCACTGGTGCTCCATTAATTGTAAAACTTGGTAAAAAAACTGCTCATCTTCATCATAGGGTTGCACAAAAAAAAGCCATAAGGCTGTGGTGCGTCCGTAGCATCAGCTGCGGGGCCCTTCACCATGGAAAAAAAAAAGAAAAGAAAGACCCGTAAGCGGAACCCATGAAATATATATGAAGACATTTAAATCTGCCGTAGCCTGTGGTTCCAAATCTTTCCGAGTGTGGAGACACCTTCAAACTTGAAATTATTTCAGGCCCCCCCCCCCCACTGTACTTTTAGGCTTTGTTAATTGAGAAAATACATGATTACAAACATCTTTTATGAACTTGTTAAGCGTTGTAACTAAATCAACATTTATTCATTACAAAAATAGACTGGCCTGAAACCTCTTAGGGTGAGATATCTCGTTGTGGTGTTTGAATGCAGAAATAAACACACGCACCGTCAGCCACAAGTATATTTTCAGCGTATCCTTTATTGTGCAAAACGTACTACGCGTTTCGGCCTTGCATGAATCTTTTCTGTTATTTTTTATGTGCTTGTGCCTGATGAGGACTTTGTGGAAAATCCGAAACATGTAACACGTTTTGGACTTTGAATTTACTGGTTGAAAATATAGTTGTGGTTGACGGCATGTCTCTTTGTCTAGGCCTGCAGACATTTGGAAAATACTGCTACATGTGCGCAGTATAGTACGTGGTGCAGATAGTACGTGGTGCAGATAGTACGTGGTGCAGATAGTACGTGGTGCAGATAGTACGTGGTGCAGATAAGGTGCATCTGCAGATCTCTTAGAATAATTTCCGCAGCCCACAGGTTTGGAACTGCCTTAACAGTATGCGAGTCTTTTATTAAACCGGACCATTAGAATAATTTCCGCAGCCCACAGGTTTGGAACTGCCTTAACAGTATGCGAGTCTTTTATTAAACCGGACCATTAGAATAATTTCCGCAGCCCACAGGTTTGGAACTGCCTTAACAGTATGCGAATCTTTTATTAAACCGGACCATTAGAATAATTTCCGCAGCCCACAGGTTTGGAACTGCCTTAACAGTATGTGAGTCTTTTATTAAACCGGACCATTAGAATAATTTCCGCAGCCCACAGGTTTGGAACTGCCTTAACAGTATGCGAGTCTTTTATTAAACCGGACCATTAGAATAATTTCCGCAGCCCACAGGTTTGGAACTGCCTAAACAGTATGCGAGTCTTTTATTAAACTGGACCATTCCGCAGCCCACAGGTCTGGAACTGCCTTAACAGTATGTGAGTCTTTTATTAAACCGGACCATTAGAATAATTTCCGCAGCCCACAGGTTTGGAACTGCCTTAACAGTATGTGAGTCTTTTATTAAACCGGACCATTAGAATAATTTCCGCAGCCCACAGGTTTGGAACTGCCGTAACAGTATGTGAGTCTTTTATTAAACCGGACCATTAGAATAATTTCCGCAGCCCACAGGTCTGGAACTGCCTTAACAGTATGTGAGTCTTTTATTAAACCGGACCATTAGAATAATTTCCGCAGCCCACAGGTTTGGAACTGCCTTAACAGTATGTGAGTCTTTTATTAAACCGGACCATTAGAATAATTTCCGCAGCCCACAGGTTTGGAACTGCCTTAACAGTATGTGAGTCTTTTATTAAACCGGACCATTAGAATAATTTCCGCAGCCCACAGGTTTGGAACTGCCTTAACAGTATGCGAGTCTTTTATTAAACCGGACCATTAGAATAATTTCCGCAGCCCACAGGTTTGGAACTGTGTTAACAGTATGTGAGTCTTTTATTAAACCGGACCATTAGAATAATTTCCGCAGCCACAGGTTTGGAACTGCCTTAACAGTATGTGAATCTTTTATTAAACCGGACCATTAGAATAATTTCCGCAGCCCACAGGTTTGGAACTGCCTTAACAGTATGTGAGTCTTTTATTAAACCGGACCATTAGAATAATTTCCGCAGCCCACAGGTTTGGAACTGCCTTAACAGTATGTGAGTCTTTTTATTAAACCGGACCATCATTTTTTTAAAGTTATGTATCACTCCGCGGGCGAGTAGGGATAAACTGCAGATGTAATACGTTCTGTCTGCCGTGAATTAAAAATGAAATAAGAGACGAAATGATGGGATAAAAACTTGAGAAGAGATGGAAGGAGGTAGAACGTAACCGTGGCTCTATACTTTGGTAAAAACACTTAGCTCGCACTTAAAACTTTCCATCTCCTCTTTTGGTTCTTCATTTTGTTCTTCTTTCTCTCTTTCGTCTTTAATTTATAAATGAAGGAACAGATGACGGACGATAATGGAATTACAAGACTGCAAGTCGCCGTGGAGGGAATTTAAAACATTCACATCAAAAAAACAAAACAACAGAAAGCGAAGGAATTCAAGAAGGAAGGATCCTCGAATATTTAAATTAGATTTCCTTGGCCTGCCCTGTGTTGTTGTGTTCAAGGGAGCAGCCGCTGTATAGTAATTGAAGCCTTAACTTAGCGGGTTGAAAGTGAAACACAGATCGCACTTAGTGGTAATGTAAACTGCTGGAGTCGGACGTATTTGCAGAGCATATAGTTACATAGCAACTCAAACAAAACTTACCCTAACTCTAAAATTAATTCCCCTCCCCATACAATAAACACGAGTTTGGTGTTACAAAAATTGTGAACTTCAGATTACATTTACGAAGTCACATATTCGGAAAATGTAGAAGAAACCACGTTACTGGATCGGAAAAATCGCGGTAGAGTAGTCTGTCTAGAGACTAGGAAACGGTGTGGACGATCCGGGGTTCGAATCGCGGTAGAGTAGTCTGTCTAGAGACTAGGAAACGGTGTGGACGATCCGGGGTTCGAATCGCGGTAGAGTAGTCTGTCTAGAGACTAGGAAACGGTGTGGACGATCCGGGGTTCGAATCGCGGTAGAGTAGTCTGTCTAGAGACTAGGAAACGGTGTGGACGATCCGGGGTTCGAATCGCGGTAGAGTAGTCTGTCTAGAGACTAGGAAACGGTGTGGACGATCCGGGGTTCGAATCGCGGTAGAGTAGTCTGTCTAGAGACTAGGAAACGGTGTGGACGATCCGGGGTTCGAATCGCGGTAGAGTAGTCTGTCTAGAGACTAGGAAACGGTGTGGACGATCCGGGGTTCGAATCGCGGTAGAGTAGTCTGTCTAGAGACTAGGAAACGGTGTGGACGATCCGGGGTTCGAATCGCGGTAGAGTAGTCTGTCTAGAGACTAGGAAACTGTGTGGACGATCCGGGGTTCGAATCGCGGTAGAGTAGTCTGTCTAGAGACTAGGAAACGGTGTGGACGATCCGGGGTTCGAATCGCGGTAGAGTAGTCTGTCTAGAGACTAGGAAACTGTGTGGACGATCCGGGGTTCGAATCGCGGTAGAGTAGACTGTCTAGAGATTAGGAAACGGTGTGGACGATCCGGGGTTCGAATCGCGGTAGAGTCTTCTCGTCTTTGCCACGTTTTGGAGGTTACACATCCTCCTCTCGGGTGGGTTTTGGGAAGTTATTTCCTCGAGCGTAAACTGGATAGGGCGAGAAGTTGATCACTGCCCTCCCTCTAGTGGTGAAGGCCAAGAAAGACTGGATCCTGACCTCCACAAGCATGTCAAGGCTCGTTGTGACTGCATTGGTAATCATTCACATTCGTCTGTGTATGACTGTTTGTTCGGTCCGAGCATTGTTTGTTATTTAAAGCCTGGTGTGTACTTAATTATCCAGTGAAAAGGTAAGAAGAAATTTTAGGCCTGTATCATACAATTGCAGGTAATGTATGAATTTTTGGTTCAGTTTAAGGGAAAATTCGATAGTATTTAACACTTTAGGGCCATTTGTTACTATGTCCGCCATCAGGTTTAACATTCAGAAATTTACGTTCTGCCCACACAGTGTGTTTATGTGTTTTGTGTGGATCTCAGAACAAACAGCAAAATTATTTCACTGTACAGCATTAACTGACTGGTTTGTATAACTGAGACGGAGTGTGTTTACTGCGCGGTACGGACTGTATTTATGTGTTTTGTGTGGATCTCAGAACAAACAGCGATTATTTCACTGTACAACATTAACTGACTGGTTTGTATAACTGAGACGGAGTGTGTTTACTGCGCGGTACGGACTGTATTTATGTGGTGTTTGTGTGTGGATCTCAGAACAAACAGCGATTATTTCACTGTACAACATTAACTGACTGGTTTGTATAACTGAGACGGAGTGTGTTTACTGCGCGGTACGGACTGTATTTATGTGTTTTGTGTGGATCTCAGAACAAACAGCGATTATTTCACTGTACACACATTAACTGACGGTTTGTATAACTGAGACGAGCGTGTTTACTGCGCGTACGGACTGTATTTATGTGTTTTGTGTGGATCTCAGAACAAACAGCGATTATTTCACTGTACAACATTAACTGACTGGTTTGTATAACTGAGACGGAGTGTGTTTACTGCGCGGTACGAACTGAATGTTTATAATTCAGGTTAATCTGAGTGTCTATAAAGTTTAAACGAAATCAATTGGATGTGTTGACTAAAGCAGCTGCTTATAATCATTAAAGTAAATAATCGACCCTCCCATTTATTTCCTGCCTTTACAACACCTGAAGAATCATTATAAAATCAATAAAACTAAATAAATAACAAATTATAATAGTAAAATAAAAGCTAATTTTCTTGAATTCTTAAGTTATGGAGGCTTACGCTTTCGGTTTATACCTCACGGAAGTCAGTGTATCTCCATCAGAAACCCAGAGTGTCAACGATGTGTAGGGAAATAATAATTTCTTATTTGCCGATTTGTACGAAATATGTAAGTCGAACCCGGTTATAACGACATCGGTTTATACGACACCTCGTCTATAACGTCAGATATTCTGTGGTACCAATTAATTCCTGTTAACTATAACATTATACTCCTCGGTTATAACAACACTCGTTTATAACGACAAAAAATATTCAGTCCCTTTCATGACGTTATAACCGAGTTCGACTGTAAATGTGCGTGGATAATAAAGTGTTGTTTTTTGTCATTATGTTCAAATAGAATATGTAGTTTAATTTGTTGGTAGCTTATAGTTTGATATGGTCGGTGTCTGTAATGAAAGCTCCTTTTTTTTTTTTTTTTTTTTTTTTTTTTTTTTTTTTTTTTTTTTTTTGAGAGCCCACTTCATGCTTCCAGATATCACACAAAATTCGATAACCTCAGGCTCTTGTTCCGTCAGGATGGCGAATATTTTGCCTATCTTGAGTTACTCGTTGCTGCTTTGGTAAAGGGTTGGTTGAAGTGGAATCAGAGGCCTGGCACTTGAAACTGCTTGCAACTCCAAAACTCCGTCGCACGTGAGAAAAACCGTAGTATGTAGTGGTACACGTGACACGACATCTTTAGTGCAATGTACAAAACGTACATTTGATATATTTATAAAGGAAGCCGCTTGAAAGTTGTAGGCAACTTAAGGATACTTTGAAATTCTGCCACGTGACTTTACATACGCTCTGCCTTAACATGAACCTGTCGGTGGCGTGGCATGGTCGTAGTATATCTGGTATATAAACTGTAGCGTAGTATGTCAGATGTGGATCGTGCGTTATCTTGCGACGTCGGGAATTTTAAAATCAATTTTGTATCTGATTTCTTTCACTTAGTTTAAGAATCATGTCTGACTGACCAAAAAATCGCATAGCTTCTGGACAGACACCATAAGGTTGAGATACCATGGTTGGCTAAAAAAAACAATATAGAATACGAGTACAGTCGAACCCCGGTTATAACGACATCGGTTTATACGACACCTCGTCTATAACGTCAGATATTCTGTGGTACCAATTAATTCCCCACTGTTAACCATAACATTATACTTCTCGGTTATAACGACACTCGTTTATAACGACACAAAATATTCAGTCCCTTTCATGACGTTATAACCGAGTTCGACTGTCCTTTTCTGTGCTCCCCGATATCCGAAAGAGCATCACTTTATTGGAAGCCTCTCTCTTTGTCCACGTAAAATTTCATGTTAACCGACGCGAGATTGAATGCGGGCCCCCGCGGTGTTAACTAAACTGAATATATATTGTTACTGGACAGTTTGGGTTCGAGTCCTATTCATAGTCTTGGTGGACATCGTAGTTTTTTTTTTGGCAAAACAATTAGAACATCAGGCGTAGGAAGACGCAACTCGAAAAGGAGGGTCAGAACTGCAGCCGTAAACTAGGTGGAGGGAGAGTAGTCAAAGAAGCTAAAAGGACTTGCTAGGCCGTGCCATGGCTCAGGCGGTTAGTCGCCGGCCTCACACCACGGAGGCCCGGGGTTCGATCCCATAGCCGATCCCAGTGGCCGTGCGGTCTAAGGCGTGGGTCTTCGGCCGCTCGCTTACTAGGATCGTGGGTTCGAATCCCACCGGGGGCATGGATGTTTGTGTTGTGTTAGATGTACGGACGATAGCATGAAACATAAGGTGACATGCAGGACAAAAAGGACTTCAACAGTACAAATGGATCAAAGGGAAAACCCCAGGAAATAAAAAAAAAAAAAAAATCCCAGGTCAAGTACATGTGAGATTTGTGGTGGAAAAAGTGGCACTGGGACAGGTTTTTCTCCGAGTTGTCGGTTTTCCCCTGTCAATTTCATTCCACTGGTGCTCCATTACTTGTAAAAATTGGTAAAAAAAACTGCTCATCTTCATCTTCATCACAGGGGTTGCACAATAAGCCTTAAGGCTGCGGTGCGTCCGTAGTATCAGCTGCGGGGCCCTTCACAAAAAAAAAAAAAAAAAAAAAAAAAAAAAAAAAAAAAAAAAAAGAGGACTTGCTGGCTTTTGTCAATCCCCAGGCTTTCCAAAAATTTTATGAAGCAGACGCTTTGTTGAGACAGCATTATACATGAATTTGAACACCCATAAATGTAAGTATGGAAGCTACCAGCCTTTGCGTCATAAATGACCCTCTATAGAACGTTAACTGCTGAGTTGGGGTGTCTGAAGGTGATGCAGGGACCAACAGCACTGGGTTAGTTGGCCAATTATGGGACATATATTTAAAAATTCCGAATTTGGCCTATGAGATTTCGTTTCAAAATTAAATTTCAACCAATAGGATTAATGTTGAGTTTTGGAGAAGGGGAGTAATTGTACTGGGGGGGTCAACGAGATGTAGGGGTACAAGACGGGGCTCTGTTGGTTCATCTGGTGGAGTTTTTTGGGAAGCAAATAAGTTGTGACACAAGATTGTCTGCTTCTTCTCAATTAAAATATAATAAATAAAAAAACACGTTGCTAAAAATTGTCAATATTGCAGAAGTGAATTGTATTGAGTGCTACGAAATAATAATAAAGTGGGGAAGTGTTTAAAATACCAATTGAATTTTTTTTATTTAATTTTTTTGAGTGCAGCGTGCGGTGTAGGACGGCAGTCCGTTGACGTCCCACACGACAATAATCCCTGACGATAAGACATCATACCTACCGAACCTGACTAGTTTGATTACTACGCCTGTGTTTTCCGTTGCCTGCGGAAAAACACGTCTAGAGACGTTGACTCTAGAAGGACGGTAGCAATATATATATAATGATTTAGTTTATACATCTCAGAGAAGTTCTTGAATTAGAAAGAACCGTCTGTGGATGCTGTTAGGGAAATAATTACTATTTATTTTAAGACTCATACGGAATACACAAAGTGTGGACAGAATGTATAGTTCTAGTGTTAAATATGGCGGGTGCATGTACTAAACCACGAGGTTTTGAAGGGTGAAGTACGGTAGATAGTTCAAGGGTTTTGGGAAGTGAAGAGCCCAAGCTCCATATGCGTGATTCATATCTCGGCTAGGACACATATCGTGACTAGAAGATAAATTACGGAAGTTGTCGGATGAGGCTGTCTTTACCTGTTTGGGATGCTGCTTCAGTATTTGTTTGGTGGAACTGAGGTTAAGAACGAAGAACATGAGGCAGTGTAACGAACCTCTTGACTGAGATCTGAATCCCGACTAACCCAGTAGGAAGCACGAGTTCCGATAAACTCCGGTATTTGGTGAAAGAATGTAATGGTTACCTCGTGTGTCATTACATTTCGGTAGAAAGTTCTGCCTGAAACACAATGAGTCTGGCAGTTAAGTGCTTCGCTACGGAGATACGAAAAGCGTGCAGGAACTTCCTCCAATAATTGACAAAGTTTCGAGGATTTTTTTTTTGAGAGTACTATTACAAAACCGCTAGCTGAACACGCCCACGCAAGACAAGCCTTAATTAAGGGTGCTATCCAACAGATGAGACCACGTTTTTGGTAGCCTGAGACCTCCAATTTTAACATCTACGATAACATTGCGCCTTCAGGATTGCTTTGAACGAAATTTTGCGTTAGTAAGATTTGAGTTTCTCTCGCAGGGTTGTCTTTGAAGATAAATGAAGATAAACCGTCTTCTTGGATATTACTCCGTATAGTTTGGTACACATGTACCTAAATTACAGCCTCCAATCATCTTTGTACAAGAACTGACAGAGAATTTTGCTTGGTGAACTTGTTATATTACGTCATCGCCACAAACCTGTTACGTTACGTCATTGTGACGTCGTCTGTCATCACGTCATATTACTTTATCTCCCATCCTAAGCGATTGTGTCTGATGCATTTAGCATCGAATTGGAGTGACAGACTGAACCATAAATTTGAATAACGGACTTATCCGTTCAGTGCGCAGTTTCAGCAACATAATTCCACGTTCAGTTTGGAGCAGCCTGTCATGATTGATTGCTTTTTATCCTAAAATATTGGTAGACCTGACGGAAACAGATGAGATATTTTTCTGTTATAATTACTGACTTTTATTGTACTGTTTATTGCGTATAATAATGTAAATTCTGGCCTTTCATTTTGTGTAGGGCTGCAGGAATAGAAGCCTTAAATACAGGCTTTCAAATGTCGTATTCAGAATGTTTCGTAACATATGTTACCTTGGACTCATTTAAGACTGACGTTCGTCTACGTTTCATATGAAAATCAAATTTCCGCCTCACAGAGAACACACTGCGTGCCCATTATAAAGTCCAGTCGGTAATACTGCCTAGAGGAGTAATGGGTATTTATTGTGCCAATGATACTCAAACACATAAATACACTGTGTGTTAAATTGCATAGTTTTTATAATATTACAGTAAGTGCTGCTTATAGTTACCTCTGGATTTTAAGTAGCTAATATATATATATATATATATATATATAGGGCGCTGATCCCAGTGGCCGTGCGGTCTAAGGCGTGGGTCTTCGGCCGCTCGCTTACTTGGATTGTGGGTTCGAATCCCACCGGGGACATGGATGTTTGTGTTGTGTTGTGTTTGTTGTAAGGACGGTAGCATGGAACGTAAAGTGACATGAAGGACGAAAGGATTTAAACAGTACAAAAATGGATCAAAGGGAAAAACCCCGGACAGACAAAAAAAACCACCGGGGGCATGGATGTTTGTCTGTTGTGAGTGTTGTGTGTTGTCAGGTAGAGGTCTCTGCGTCGGGCTGGTCACTCGTCCAGAGGAGTCCTACCGAGTGTGGTGTGTCTAAAAGGTGTGTGATCGTGAAGCCTCGAAAAATGAGACGGCCTAGGCCCCCAAGGGGCTGTCGAGCCACAGAAAAAAAAATATATAGGGCCCTTACTGTATTTGACAAATGTCGTTCGTCACTTCATGTCGGTTCGCTTATCGTATTATGGAACGCGACCCACTGACCGCCAAGATGCGCGGTAAAATGGCGGCAGGAAGCGACAAACGATATTCGTCGTATAACATAAGGACCCAATAGTATGGGTGTATAACTGTCAGCTTTAAAATCAGCCATGTTCCGTGCAGTAAGACACGTCACAGTATATATTCCAACAACTGCACTGTAATTAGACACAATAATATACAAACATGTGGTAGTCCTCGTACATGTTTCGGTCTGTTTCGGCCATCTTCAGGGAGGTAATCGACAAAGAAAAATGCAGTAATGGCTAGTTATGTCACAGATATACAATAGTAAACCACAGGAGACAGAGGTTATGTACAGTTATACTCGCCACTTTTTTACTCCCACAATATATCGTTGTATATATGTAGATGTCGCCCTCGGTGGACTAGTGGTTAGCGTGCTCGCCACTGGACCCAAGGTTCGCGGGTTCGATCCCGACCGAGGGCGATGGATTTTTAAGGGTGATAAAAACCCGTAGCACAACTTCCTTCGGTTGTCGTAGATTTACGGCATGTAAAAGAACCTTACGGGCATGAATAGAACTAGTAATGCTCGTAAGCAAAATTCAGCGGCCATTTCTCACCCAAGTCTCCTGACTGACTGCCAGATGGCTCTGGCAGTCACATCAGGATCGAGTTGAAAAGCGCGGCAGTGGGCCGGTCACCCACTGCCACAAATGCACAAAGACCTCGTAACCTCGGAAAGAGGAGGCCCAAGCCCATATAGGGCTGTCGAGCCATGGTTATTATTGTTATTATTATTATTATTATATATGTATATATATACCTGTATATATTTTTTCTTATGTTGACATTTTTAGGACATAGACCTGAAAACTAAGATGAATTTCTGCAATAGATGTTTGTTAGCAATCAAACAACTATTGTGAGACATACTGTATTATGCTTTTTAACCATTTTAACATTTGTATTTTAACTTTTACTATTGCACATGACCTAACTAGTCATTATTGTATTTTTCTTTATCGATTACCTCCCTGAAGATGGCCGAAAAAAGGCCGAAACATGTAGGAGGGCTACCACATGTTTGTATGTTATTGTATCTAATTATAATGCAGTGTTGGACTATATATACTGTGATCTGTAAACTTCGCTTGACTTTATTCGTGTTTTACTTGTGTTTGACTTATTTTATTTCATTTTTCAGGTTCGTATGTTCACAAACAGATTTTCAACTGGCATGCAGATTCTGTAAGTGTCACTCTCCAGTCATACAAACGTTCTCTGTTACTACATTTGGGTTGTGAGTAGAGGGCGCAGTTAGCTATATCCCCGACTTACCTCGTGGTAACTTTTCAATCAATGGTCCGGTAACTTTAAATCTTTGTTATCTCTTCGGTTTTAATGTGTTTACTCATTGAAATACACTTCATTCAGCGATGCCAGTACCATTCGCATTAGTTATGTAAGAATAATACTATTAATTAAGATATTTTCACCATTTTGCGTGTTTATTAATGAAATTAAATTTATAAGTCGTATTAATTCGTTTAATAAGCATGTGTATAACTGGTATCTATAATATAAACATCGCCGGCATTACCTCGTAGATAAAAATGAATTTACCCGACCACAGACGTAGGAATCAGTCAACAATAATGACATCTACAGTTCACCGACTACAGTCCCTGCTAGAAATGCGATAGCTGCGCATGCGCAAGATGTCTTGGCGAATGACTGAGTTGCTACTACCCATCCTACGAACATTCGCACAGTGCACTCGCTCCCTACACACTGCTTGAAGTGCTTGATGCTTTCAGTCTGTGTAGTATCAGAAATTCCTGTCGCTGCCATCAATAATAGATCTCTAGTCGACCCTTTATAAACAACACCCGCACCGCGCCAGACACGCCCACCCTCCTTGCTGGGATTATCTCCTGGTGTGCCATCTTTAGTTTCTTGACAGCTTGAACACTGTCGATTTAAACACATCTGATTTCATTGCACTCGCAAGTAGGTCACGTGATATTGTCTTGCCGAAAGAATGTGGGGGCCTGTGGCACATACCGGTTTGATTTTATTTGAACACTAGTATAAAGCCATTTGAAATGTGAACGGAAAATGTTGACGGTTTCCACACCTGCCATGATTTCATAACCCTTTTGCTGATCCAGTCATGTGCATTGTTGTAACCCTTGACGGATTGTTGTAACCCTTGACGGATGCTATGAAATCAAATTTCGTGGGAGATACCTAGGTAGAATAAGTTGCTGCCACCTAGAGACAATAGCCTTTTAGACAGAGGTCGAGGCTTCAGTGCCTGCAACATCTTGTGTACGGTAATGGCCACATTAGTTGCTAGCTGAGCTCCCAAACACTGTACACAGCTGCAGTCGGCACGGCATGGTCGCTGTTAGGCTCACATCGGAACGACCAGGCAGCGTTATACCTTATTCAAAAACATGTATTCTGTTGGGACTACATCCATAGCTGCAGTCACTGTGGACGCCTCTTCTCTCCCTAACCAAAAACCAGCAAAGCAGGTATAATTTAGCCATTATTGTACCTCTCGACTGCTTCATAATAACAGATTGTTTACAGTGGTCTCTGCCACCTGGCGTGTCTGTCCGTAACTGTAAAGCCGGGATTAGACGGCGCGTGGCTCGTCCAGTGACGTGACGTCACTTGCTCGGCCAACAGATCGGAACAGAAAACACAATCTGGCTACACGACGCGGCGCAGCTCGGCAAATGGCGGACCAGCGGCCTTGCTCGGGTAGGTTCGGCTCGGCTTGTGGAATAAGTCGTGTTGTTCTATGAACTTAAAAATGTCCTCGTTTGACCACTCCATTCTAGCCAATACCAATTGTGGGACAGAAACTTTCACTCTTCGCGCACCCCGACAGCAGAAAACAAAGACCAGACCTAAGTGTATAGAGACTTGGACGAGACTGGCTTGGCGCGTAGACTGCAAGCGCCGTGTAGCCGCTAAAGATGCCCGCGCCGAGTCCCTTTGAGGAACGTGAAAAAACCGCTTCTGAGGCGATCCAAGGAGCCTCGCTCCACCAATCACAAGCCGCGCCGCGCCAGGCCGGTTACACGGCGCGTTTGAATACGATTCTTTGTCAATGACGTCAGTTATGACGTAAAACGAGCCGAGCCACGCGCCATCTAATCCCGGCTTTAGAGTACATTGGGACAGAATTTCAAGTCTCGTGTGTATGTGTATACGTACAGAGAGGGAGAGACTGTCTTGTGGGACTTATTTCCAGTGAGCGGAATGATATGTTCCGTCTGTGCTCGTCTCTTGTCTTCCCAATAGTGTGTCATGTCGCGTTATCCCTGAGACATTGATTGATGCGGGTATCTGTCAGAGTAGAACGAACTAAGATCGTGTCCAGGTATAGGCTGCACCGGGAGTTACAAATTACAGTATAGCCTACAGACGTTTCGTGGGTTCACCGGTGTACAGACGCGATATACAAATTTGATAAATTGGAGCAGTGGTTTGATTGTGATCATCTGTCTTTTGATTCAAGTTCTGAATGAATTGTATGACAAGAGCGTAATTGAAACCAGCTGCTATATAATAAGTGTCTGTAGTGTAACTGATTTGATGAATTGGCCTGTGCTGTTACTCGCATGTCTATAAATTCGGTTCCTTTAATCGCCTGTATGCAGTAAAATATTATTATAGGTCTTTGGAGCCCATATATTATCTATGGCAGTGGTATTCAACCTGGGGTACGCGTACCCCCGGGGATACGCGAAGACATGTTAGGGGGTACGTAAATAAAAAAAAAAGATAAATATGTTATTTCATGGTAAACACTGAATAATCAGGGCCAGATGTAGGGTTAGCCACAAGAGACCCGGACGTAAGGACATACGATTTGGGAGCGCCATTTTGTTTCTCTCTCTCTCTCTCCTTTATGCGATTCTTATCTGGGCGGCTAGTTTCATTTTATTCCACACAGTGCATATAATTTTGCTTTGCTAAAATACCTTTGTTCCTTTATTAATTTTTATATGATAGGCAATAATATATTTGTTATTTAATAGCTTGATTCTCCTTTTTCTCATTTAAAACGTATTATTTAATACATTATTTTGGATGTAATTTATTTAACTTATTTTAGATGTAGATTATAGACTATGTATAACTTGAATTATGCACCAACAATTTTGGGGGTACAAAGTTGAAGAGAAATTATATGTGGGGGTACGGGAACAAAAAAGGTTGAATACCGCTGATCTATGGTGTGGCATATATTCGTCTGTTGTGTTATTAAAGGATCGAACTGTGTCTCAGACGTCTAGGTGCCTGCGTAGTTCATGTAGTGTTTGTATTGTATAAAGTGGCACTGGGTCGGGTTTATCTTCGATGCCCTGTCATATCATTCCACCAATTCTCCATATATATTATTCATGTCATCCTAGGGATAGACAATCGTCCAATTAGAGGCCGCATTTCCACAGACACAGGGTGTCACCCAAACGCAGGTATAAACAGTGATGTTTAAAGGACAGATTTAACAATGGAGACTAATATCAGTGGACAGAAAAAGTGCTGGGAATGAATTTCTTATCTTACCTGTGACCTGTCAGCCCTCACTGGTCATCAGTCCTGTCGGTGTGATATTATATTAGGTTGACTTTACGTCGATATATTGACATGGGTGCGGGAATACATAAAAGAAATGGGAAATGCCTACAAAATTTTGTTGGAAAACGTGAAACGAAGACACGAATCCTGACCAAGGAGTAGATGGAAGACTAACATGAAGGCAAAGCGTAGGAAAGTGGGATGTAATGACGTGTATTTTGCGATATTTGAGGTTCTCACAGCGGTATTGCAGAAGATTAAAGTCTTCTGGAATCTTACGAGCCCAGGCCAGTCCATGTGGGATTTATGGTGGACAAAGTGACGCTGGGACAGGTTTACCTCCGAGTGCTTGTGTTTTAACCTGTCCGTATCATTGCACAAATTCTCCATGCTTATCTTTATCTTCATGCTGCGATTATTAGAAGGACGAGCGGGCAAAGCCTCGGGAATCTTCCGAAATTCGATAACATCGGACAGAAAAGTACTTTCATTTGTTTCTTACTTAAAACAATTAATTTTGTATTCTTTTGATAAATATTGTAGTGCTTCGTAACAGAATGTCAGTTTATGTTAGTCATGATATGTAATAGTCAGCCAACTGCGTAATTTGAAATTCTTGACGTTCTGTTCGACTATGAAGCCGGATCAGATGACGTCACTAGCAGAGCGGGAGGTGAGTTAATCTTAATGATGGCGGTACAGTGCAGTAAATAAAGCAGCTGTTTGTGTTGTTTCTTTACGAGGCGAGTGAGACGTGTATAATTGATTATTATTGTGTATTGTAAAGATGTGGGTGTATGATACTGGGTTTTTATGAAACAGCGCCATTTTATTTCTTATTTAATCCCTCGTTTCTTTAGTAACAACTCCAGGCCGCTCACAGTCAGCAAAAACTGCACAGTCATAGTAGATCTGCAGGCGTTTTTATTGTGCGTGAGTCTGATTGAAAGACTCCACAAATCGCTGAAGAATAATTAGTATTTGGGCGACTCGTGCACTAAAGAAACTGGTTTAATATAATTAGTTTCGTGCAACGTGAAACTACAGAAACTAGCGCTTTGATTCTCCTTATAAAAGGCAAAATGTTACGCCGAGTTTCAGGTGTATTGGCTTGAAACTCGGTCTACGTACATGTGGAATGAAAGCTGTAGTTGCAGCCAGTTGTAATTAGTTGAATAATTACTTTAAACATGGACATTTTTCCTCTGTGGCTACAGACATCAACCATATATATATATATATATATACCCCACCACTGCTTACCCATTTCCCCCTCCCAGTCCCTGTCAAAACCTATCACAACACACCACACCTCCTCCTTCTTCCTGATTGGCTCGTCCATTCAATACCATCCATTGGACCCTACTCCTATATAAACACATGTTCCTTACCTCCTGGCATCCTTTTTTCCTAAGACCCTGAAGATGGGAATAACAAGTGATCCCGAAACGTTGGTCATACATAAAAAATTGACACCGGTCAACAACCCAAAAAATTTTAAGCAACATTACGACCACGGCGGAAGCCTTCAATTACATATACAGGTAGGACCCGTTTTACGACAGGGTTAGGTTCCAGCAAAACAGGGTCGTAAAATGAAAAGTCGTAAAACGAGACCAAAATATAAAGTATTTGAATGAGATAGGTTCCAAAATTCCTAAAATTTTTCCAAGTATGTACTAATATTTAAGGTAATATTTTGAAACAGTCGTAAAATTGACCGTCGTAAAACGGGTCCTACCTGTACTTTAAACTAGTTTCTTCGTTGTGCGCGCTGCCCTACGGAGCCGTTGAAGATTGTGCAGGAACCAGACTGAGAACCGCTGATATTAACTGACTAAACTTTAAATATTCTCCAAAGGGAAATTTGGTTACTAAACTTGAGTAACAGTCTTCACTGAAGTTGCGATCTATGGGAAACGTTTCAGCAAAGATGAGCAGCATAATACCGACTGAATCATCTTTCGATGTTGCCATCTTCTGCTTTAATTCATAACTGCTTCCTGACTTACGTACAAAACATAAGAACAGCAGAGCGTGCTACAGTCTTTTGTATGCACTGTAAGGATGCGTCACGTTTGCTTGTCAATCTGGGCGCTTGAGCAGTTGAGCAAAACCATCGATCAATCGGATTGCCACCGATCGAGCACATTACTCACGTCTTCGTGTTTACCACGAATGCGTGACGTCATTAGCAGCGATCGTGATCATGTGCATGGTGTGCTGGAACCATCCCCACGTCCTGCTTCGAAATGATGGAGCACCGCCTCCATTTGGCGGCAGGGGATTTAACGGTGTCGGAAGGGTAACGCGTGTCAGTGGATTAGTTCGCTGCGTCTGCTGGGGGTGGTTTGGGGGTGGACTGACCTTCAGGTATTGGATGTGCATCACGAAACGGGATTTGTCTCTCTTCTCTGTAGTTATCGGGGAAAAAAATGATAAAATAATAGATTTTTGGTCCTTTGAGACGCAGGTGGTAACTTTATGTACCACCTTATTTAACATTCAGAAACTCAACATTTTGCCCACACAGCGTGTTCATGTCTTTTACGTGATTGTCGCAATGAAGGAAGATGGTTGCCCTACAACAGAGTTGTATCGCATGGTCTTTAATGGAGTGCAATGAAGGAAGATGGTTGCCCTAAACAGTATTTACCGCATGGTCTTTAATGGGAGTGCAATGAAGGAAGATGGTTGCCCTAAACAGTATTTACCGCATGGTCTTTAATGGAGTGCAATGAAGGAAGATGGTTGCCCTAAACAGTATTACCGATGGTCTTTAATGGAGTGCAATGAAGGAAGATGGTTGCCCTAAACAGTATTTACCGCATGGTCTTTAATGGGAGTGCAATGAAGGAAGATGGTTGCCCTAAACAGTATTTACCGCATGGTCTTTAATGGGAGTGCAATGAAGGAAGATGGTTGCCCTAAACAGTATTTACCGCATGGTCTTTAATGGGAGTGCAATGAAGGAAGATGGTTGCCCTAAACAGTATTTACCGCATGGTCTTTAATGGGAGTGCAATGAAGGAAGATGGTTGCCCTAAACAGTATTTACCGATGGTCTTTAATGGAGTGCAATGAAGAGATGGTTGCCTAAACAGTATTTACCGGATGGTCTTTAATGGAAGTTTCGTATTTACTATAAGGTACGAAATACATGTTTGTCTACATCTGATATTAATTTTAGTTCGACAATTTATTACTTGACAGTCGTCTTTCAAAGGGTTAACTAATAAGTTTCAGGAAGCAATTTACTTCCAGTAGACGAATACCGAAACCACGATAAAGTGTACAACGAAACGAATCCGATGAAGACATTGAAAAAGATTAAAGGAGCATGTGAAGTCGGAACAGGCTTCAGCACTCAAAACGTGAAGGATACGTGTATGTAATAAATCGTATAATTTTTGTACAGTTTTATTATTTACAGAATAGCATGGCCGAATTAAAAAATGTAACGCATATGTTCCAAATTTATCAGCGTTTCCCGGCATGTACATATATGAAGAGAAACGCTGATATATATATATATATATATATACATACACATACACACAAATTTTCCGAAAATATAGGCGCCACCTCAAAATTCTAGGCGTCAGAAGGGTGACATGAACAAGTTCTATTCCTGTACAGAAGTCACATAAATGTTAGGCCCCACCATACAAAATTCAGTGTCCTGGGCGACCCGGCGCCCGGGATTTTTGCGCCGCTGTCTGTGTATGTTTATATGTATGTGTATATATATATTATATATATATATATATATGTTGGTGAGCTTGTCAGGGAGGTGGATGTGAAGATTTACATCTTGTCTTATGTGACGTCTTTTAGTTTTGTACATGGGTACCGACGTTTCGGTGGGATATGCTCGATATATACGTCAGATCTTACGTTTTCATTACTTTGGCACTGCATTCGGACTTTGCCCATTTGATGATTAAAATATAAGAGTTCCTGAGATTGCTTATTTACCCTGAAGAAGGATACAAAACAAGGTAAAGAAACATTGTTTTTCTGTAATGTATTAAATATAAAAACGTAATATAAAATATTAAATACAATTTGCTTGGAATATTCACCCTTATTTAACGGGTTAACCTGTATATTGAGGACACTCGGTTATGCTTATACCTTCTTGGTGCATTCGGTTTTGTTATTATAGATGCAATTTATTGCAATTCTGAAGCACTGTTTACATAGATATTATATTGACTTTTATATCACGTGAGTTTGGTAACTGATCTCTACCGTTACTACATGTTTCGGCTAGTGAACAGCCATTTTCAAGCAAAGTGTCCGGAATTGATTTCAGAATAGTCGGTCACTAGCCGAAACATGTAGTCAAGACGTATATAACCTGATATAGAACATGCTAATGTTGTAGGTGTGTCAATAGGATGACGTAATTGTCATCATTACGCTAAGTTATGATAATCGCAAAATAGTGGAAAGTTATTGTAAAGTTAAATTAAGTTTCAGACCAACTGATGCACAACTAAAACCACTTTTATTGTAGCTTTATTATAATTGTTAAAATTATACCCCTACACGTGTCAGGGTTTTTTTTTTTTTTTTTTTTTTTTGAAAGCTACTGTCACTTCAATCACATGATTTTAAACAGTCCAACAGCACATTAAAACTTATATATTATAGACAATGTTTTTCACCAACTAAATGTACTTGTTATAAAACACTAAAATATTGTAAAACTGTGTTCAAAAATCACCAACTGATGCACATAAACTTTTCAATAGTTTATTCTTAAGATACCCCTCTACGTATTTCGGTGGTTTAAACCACCATCTTCAGGGGGTCGTGGAGATATACCGAAATACGTATAGGGGTATTTTAAGAATAAACTATTGAAAAGTTTATGTGCATTAGTTGGTGATTTTTGAACACATCTCATTTGAAAATGCACGGTAGATACAAGGTTAAGTTTATTCTAAAACTGTTTTGATAAAAAGCCCCGACATGTTTCGGCTCACCAATGAGCCATCCTCAGGGGGTCACAACTGACTGTTCTCAAAACACGTACATATGTTTATCCTCTGTAGAGGTATATGGTCAACGTCTTATCTCACCAATCTTACTACAGAGGATAAACATATGTACGTGTTTTGAAAACAGTAAGTTGTGACCCCCTGAGGATGGCTCATTGGTGAGCCGAAACATGTCGGGGCTTTTTATCAAACGGTTTTAGAATATTTTAGTGTTTTATAGCAAGTGCATTTAGTTGGTGAAAAACATTGTCTATATACTCGAAAAATGCACGGTGAAAATAGAATAAAGTTTGTATATTATAAGTTAAAATACCAAAAAAACCCCTGACGATGATCCGAGGATCGAAACACGTGTAGGGGTATAATTTTAACAATTATAATAAAGCCACAATAAAAGTGGTTTTAGTTGTGCATCAGTTGGTCTGAAACTTAATTTAATATGACGAAGATGCACGGTGTCAACAATGTGAAAGTTATCGTAAAGTTGTTTGAGCGATTGGTGCTGATAAATAACTTTCTGTCTGTCGCTGATCGTAATAAAATTGATTTTAGTCATTCTTGTAGCAATGTGACGCCATGTAGCGGTATGCTGGTAGTCGATCCATCAGTTTTGTATCTCTCGGAGGGAAAGAGACGGACAAGCCTATAACGATGGCTTAGGGCCCGTGCGAGACGTGAAATGACGTCATTAACGATTCTCGTCCTGTCTATATTACTGCCGTTACAGAATATATACTGCACTTTCTGTTCCGTTATGGCATTTCGTTTATCAGCTCTTTCTTCGCCTTGGTTTTCTGTATAGAACTGAAATGCAAAATTTCAGAAGAAGGGGTGGAAAAATGGTGAGATAAAACCGTAGTATCCTACGGCAAGCTCATCCATGATTGTGAGTTTGGTTTATCCGTCTGTGAGGAGTATCGGGAATCGATATTGTGTGGTTTGGTTATAGAATTTTAAATTAAATTATAAGCTTAGTAACGATTAACGCGATCGTGGTTATAAATATTTGATAGGGAAATTTTTTTTGTCGATCGTATTAAGTAAATAGCGTAACCAGTAATTTTATGAGCATGGCAAAAAATATCTTCTGAGCTCGAATTTCATGGAGAGAATATTTAACAATTTATTTTATACCTCTCAGAAAGTACACACAGTCGCCATTATAAAGACCACTCAGTTAACGCTGTTTATTGTGAGAATCATAGGAGACAAACAAACTGTGTGGGTGGAATGTAAAGTATATGAATGTTACAGCTAATGGCACATCACTGGGCTTTAGGCGTCTAAATATAGACGTAATTAGGCCTGATGAAGACGTTTATTAATTAAGTGTGAGTTACTGAATACGAAATTTACATTTATTTATGTTTAAAAACTTTTGAACTACATAACCCTTAAGGTGGAATTGCTTCGAAACGTCTATTTACCAATGTACACGGCGTCACATCTCAAGGAGATTGAATCTTTAGCAACACCGCTGTGAGAACCTCAAGTATTTCATATTTATAAACTTTTTTTTTATTTCAATACACTAAATCTATATTAAGGTTTTGAAGTGTGTCATTTTTATTATGAAATTTCGAAATTGCTGAGATAATAAATATGTCGGTTTTGTTTGTAAGGGAAATATTCCGACTTTGGTTGAGGTGACGGTCGCAGCCATCAAAATAGCGCCAACGATCGGTGGTGTCTCAGATGCTAAACTATGTCAGAAGGTTAAATCTTCAAAATCACATCTTCACGTTGCGTAACACCTGCGTAACTCCTGCGTAAACACTTAAGAACGTCGCATTTTGCCCACAGAATGTGTTTATATTGTCAAATTAAACGTCGATTAGTTACTTGTGGTCTTTGTAATAGAGGATCAGTGTGTTTTTATGAGGTATAAACTGAATTTATCAGTATTGCTTAGGCGAATTTGAAGCTTCACAGTATTAAGGTAAGTTTTGAATCATCCTACTGAGTGCTACGTACCGAAATGTCATGTTGGTACATGAATTTAATATGTAAAAATATTCAATATAGTTTTCTCGGGCGCACAGCCGCGTCAATTCGTTTGAATACAACGTTTCGGGGACTAGCTCCGTCCCCATCCTCAGGCAAAACTCAGGCAAATAAAATCAGTTTTGCCTGAGGATGGGGACGGAGCTAGTCCCCGAAACGTTGTATTCAAACGAATTGACGCGGCTGTGCGCCCGAGAAGACTATATTGAATCATGTCGCCGCGAAAGTTTTAAAACTTATATGTAAAAATATGTTTTAAGTCTACAGTGCCAAATTACCTGACAGTGCTTACCTGTACAGTAGGTAATGCTGTTTGTATTCCGGTTTAGAGCTTACATTTAAACGTCAGCTATCGAATCAAAAAGTTTAAAAACCATGAAGCCGAAACATGTGTAGGGGCATTTGACTTACTTTGTAAGAATATAGTGCATTTATTGGATTTTTTTTTAACTTTTGATTTGTTGTAATGATGCACGTTGAATATAACGTGAGATCAGCTATCGATTTTTTCTGAAACAAAATTAATTCATCAGGCATCACGCCGGCTTACGAAACCTGTGAATTGCTTTAATTCATTCGTCTCTCTAAAGAACGAATCACATGTAAATGTAATTGCGGACCGTATGAACTTTACATTCCTGTCGCATACGTTTTTAGTTCTGTCTCTCTCTCTCTTCGTATTGCGGTTTCTGTATTTTATTTTATTTATGCGGCTAACTAACCTACAGTTGTTTTTTTTTTCTATAGGGTACATTAAATTTGTCAGACACAGCCCCAGCAGTTCGCATCGTCGTCGCCATATTTATAATCTTGAACGTATAATTTTTCATATATAATGTGTAGCGCTTTTTTTGTGAGGCGATTCATCCCTTCGTGTTCTAGTAACGTGAACTGATGTAACAATTTCGAGATCTCGAGTTAAATTTATTTGTTTTACACATTTTAATATAACAGTTGTTAAAGTGTATGCAGTCTGATGATGGCTTCAGTACAAGCCGAAACGTGTAGATGAATACCTCGTATAATAATAATAAAAAATAATAACCATGGCTCGACAGCCCTATATGGGCTTGGGCCTCCTCTTTCCGAGGTTACTTGGTCTTGTGCATTTGTGGCAGTGAGTGAACCAGCCCACTGGCCGCGCTGTTCGACTCAATCCTGATGTCAGGAGACTTGGGTGAGAAATGGCCGCTGAATTTTGCTTACGAGCATTACTAGTTCTATTCATGCCCGTAAGTTTCTTTTACATGCCGTAAATCTATGACATGGGACCGACGGCTTTACTTCCCCTCCGAAGGAAGTTGTGCTCCGGATTTTTATCACCCTTAAAAATTCATCGACCTCGGTCGGGATCGAACCCGCGAACCTTGGGTCCAGTGGCGAGCACGCTAACCACTAGACCACCGAGGTGGACCTCGTATATTAATATTACATAAAATATATTTAGTTGTGTTTGACGGTTGATAATTGGCATAGGCTTATTACTGTAGCGTTTAATGCTATCACAACGAAGACTGCGGAAACATTTCGCGCTGCCGCCGTATTTAATTTGCATTTTAAAGAAATATCGTAACAAATGCTGTATATTTTTCTAAAATATATTACAATAAATCATTGCAGGACTTTTAATTGGCGTTAGTGGCGCTAGTGTCATTTTCGTCTAATATGTTCACGTTTTCGCCGTATTGTTACTAACTGATTGTAGGAAATTGAAAAGGACGGTGTTGTAGTGTCTTCCAGTGGCATAATGTCCATACCAAAATTTTGTGGACATTAAACGTTTTAGATGAATGGACACAACATACATTTATTCGTCTATTTATGGCCTCTTTAACAACATTGTCAGTAGCTTAGATTCTTTTTGGGGTGTCAGTACGAATGGTATCCATGAACGGGATATGACGTGAAAAGAGTCGGTCGTGGCCTCCTGTCCGGGCAGGACCTGCAGGTCCTGTGGACAACAAGACATCGCAGTAATAATGGTCAGCGTCCCTACCAACATTCAATCAGGCGCCCTCACGAACACCAGCCAAAAGCGTCACCACCTCAACTACTTCATTCTGATTTTGTTCATTCTGTTTTATAACATTCATTCATTCATTTCAGTCATTCTGCAGTCTCTCTTACGACAGCCTCTTACAAAGCGAGTTCTCCATAGAGTGCGATCTAGTGCTTCCTCTTTCAATTTCCAATATCTTTTCTTTTCCTTAAGGTCATCCAGTAGCTGCTTACGCCTTCTTCCTCGTCTTCCCGTCATTTCTATCCTTCCCTCTAACTCTCCTTCAATCACGTGTTTCAGAAGGCAGTTTCTACGCAAGATGTGACCAATCCAGTTAGCCTTTCTTCTTTTTATTGTATGTACGATATTCCTCTCCTCCTTGACTCTGTGTAATACTTCATTTCTCACACGATCGGTCCAACTGATCTCCATTCTTCTCCAGCACCACATTTCAAAACTCCCCAGATACTTCTGATCTACTTTCCGAAGTGTCCACGTTTCAGCACCATACAAAGCTATGCTCCAAATGTAGCACTTTACTAGTTTCTTCCTTAAATTTAAGTCCAGTTTGCTGGTGAAAAGAGTCTTCTTCTTGTTGAATGCTCCTTTGCCCATGGCAATTCTGGATTTAATTTCACATGTACACCTTGCATCATTTGTTTTATAACATGGTCATGTTTCATAATTACTGTTCCATGTCAGCCACTGTTAGTAGAACATTGAAAATGTATATAGAGAGTCTAGTGGCAGATAAGTAAAGTATATATGGATGCTTCTTGGTATGTTAAAATCATTGTGTCTATATGAATTCCTTCCTATTCTTAGAATGGCTGGGATGTTTTTACACGTTATCAGAACGCTAATATTGACTTGATGATAATGCCGTGCGGCTTGCAGCTGAAGCCATTACCTCACCAGGAATGTGAGATCAGGGGTGAGTAGAGAGTTGTCTAATGAGATATTTGTACTGGCTCCCTTACTATTTCGAAAAGCGAAGGTATTTTTGATTATTAAGACATTGGTAGCCCTGTATGTGGTTTCCACTGTACTTTAGAAGATTTAATGTAGTAGACAGAGTCAAATGAATGCTGAAGTAATGCTTTACCATGTTTCTAAGAGCCATGTTGACAGATCCGCAGATGACGAACATAGAAATGACTTGTGATTGGGAGTCATTTATTTCTAGCGTGTGAAAAGGTATAACTTGTTATAACGTTCCTAGGATTCGCCCGCTTGTCCTTCTGATGGGAGTGTAATGAATATGTAAGAAGTTGGAATGTTGAAAAGCGGTGACTTGCCAGAAGGGCCGCTGAATTATAATTTAGTGGTTAAATTTGTGAAGGTAATTTGTTGTCGTTAAGGGCAAGGGGATTAATTCTGACGTTTCGGAACCGGGAGGACTGCATGGGAAATATATTAAACATGAAATTGATCTAAATAATTACTCAGTTACTACCTCTCAGTTATGAATTTTGTCCGTTAATGTTTTACAGGTAAATAAGCGCTCTTTGTTGTGAGAATTATACAGGGAGTTAATTAATTTGAAAACTGAACCCAGATATAGGAAAACCTAACGGCCTTACGTTTTCGCATAAAACTTGTGTGTATATAATCTACCTTAACACATGTTAGAGTAGGTGCTGGAAATGGTCTCCTTCAACTCCCAGACATGCTTGACGTCGAAGGAATTGAAACATAGGGAAATCCTGTTCTAAATTTCCTGCGATAACATTCGTACGATTTTTTCCTTTTGTAGTTTACGCAGTGAGAATCCTCTGTATTAAACTGTTCTGCATACTCACGAACAGAATACATTTATTTTATACTGTGCTTCACACGTCAGATTAAACTGTGACGTGTTGCAGGTGATTCAGTGTAACCGTACTAGCGACGATAGTACTGTCGGTGTATGAGGCATGTAGCGGCCGTTTCCTTACGCATGCATTGTCGACGGTTTATAGAAAATGATTACAAACAGTATTTTATTATCCGTTGACCAGGTGTTAGACGTGTCTGAGAACTGAAGGTTATTTCCAACACCTACTCTTTAACGTGCGGTATGTTAAATTACATGAGGAAATGTAACACCATTAAGCTTGGCGTGCGTTTGGGTTCGGTGTTCAATTGAACTCGGTGTGCTACACAAATTATATAAAATGCAGAGTCATTGCACACTATAGCATGGTTCGTATAATTAACTAATGTGTTTTAAGTGATTAACATTATCTGACACGGCAGTACGTTATAAATTTCTGTTTTCATATAAATTTATGTATATTGTGGTGTCGCAGAACCGACATTATGCTTTACATTCGTAATGTGGCTGTAGATAAGAATTCGTTTAAATTTCTTAATTTAAAATTTTTGAAATATAAAAACCCTTAGACTGAGAGAAAAATATCGTTTGGTGTTGTTCATTTCAAAGCGCCTTATTTTTATGCCCGTCATTGCGGAGAAAGTTAGGTGACATACGTAAATGCGTACACGCACACACACACACACAATTCTGTACGTATATACTCATATACTAACTAACTCCATGGAGCCACGATGCTGTCCGGTCTGCGGCGAACAGTCCCGCGATAAAAGAAACGCCTTTTATAATACATATATAGTTAATGCTTACTCAGTGAGCGGGTTTTACGTTGGACATGCTGTATATGTAAGGAAGAAGTCATATCATGGCGTATCCACGCCGACGATAGGTTATTATTCAAGTTCTATCCGACAAGTGTACACTTTTTATTATTCAATACATATACAGGGCATACACAAAAGAATGGTGCGGTTTTAATAGTGTCACTATTAAAACCGCACCATTCTTTTGTGTATGCCCTGTATTTCATTGAAGATGGTCCAACATGTTTCGAACCTTATATGAGGTTCATCTTCAGGGACATCTGTTTTAAATTACACCAGCCCTTCTTCAAAGTTACATGTTAGGTTATACATTTTAAAATTTGTTTATACACTTAAAGTATAAAGTATAAGTTTATTAATACATATAATATATAATAATAACTTTAATGATATAGTATAATATATGAGTATAAAGTATATATGATAAAGTATATATAGTATAAAGATGTAGTATAAAATATATAGTATAGTATAATAGTATAAGTATATATAGTATAAGTGTATAAGTATAAAGTATAAAGTATAAGTATATATAGTATAAGTGTATATATAAAAGTATAAAAGTTATACACTTTAATGTATACTAACATGTACCTTTGAAGAAGGGCTGGTGTAGTTTAAAACAGATGTCCCTGAAGATGAACCTCATATAAGAGTCGAAACATGTTGGACCATCTTCAATGAAATATGTGTATTGAATAATAAAAGTGTACATTTGTCGGATAGAACTTAAATAATTAATAATGTAGGTACGAATAACAAAAAAAAGATAGGTTATTAATTCGACAGCGTTTCATCATGCCACGAGATACTGATGGCCGCCATGTTGAGCTGTTCTTGCTGTTCTAACTTGTTGTGCGTGTATTGTATTGTATTGTATTGTATTGTCGTCTAGTGACATCCCTTAGCTGTATTCTTTATCAAGAGTTTACGATATTTGGGTGTGAAGCAGACGAGGCACAAGACACGCAAGTTAACAGATAATGCAACTCCTTGGGAGTGAATTTCTAGACGTCTGATAACGTGACAGGTGAGCTGTTATTTTTGAGAAGCCGAGATATCTGGCAGAGCCGATAGCGCAGGTGTTGAATTTTGTGCGTGTCATCAGTGATGTTACGAATGTGACTTTAGTGTCACTAGTTCTCACAGCGTGTTCCACTAATCGTGAGGGTTTGTAGGCCGCGAAGAATTAGATATTGTCTGGTAGAGGCACAGGGATCTACCCTGATGATGGAGGCAGAAGGTTCGCCTGAAACGTCGGTAAACGTCTGTCAGACTAGACGGCGTCACATCTGAATATAGTCAACTGTGTTCCTTATATTTCTTTCTAGATTCGTTATCTCCCCTTTAGACTTATTTTTTAAATATCTACTTTGTTTAATAAATTTATAAATAATCTACTTTCTTTAAATTTAATATCTACTTTGTTTAAATTTAAATATCTACTTTGTTTAAATTTAAATATCTACTTTGTTTAAATTTAAATATCTATCTACTTTGTTTAAATTTAAATATCTACTTTGTTTAAATTTAAATATCTACTTTGTTTAAATTTAAATATCTACTTTGTTTAAATCAATGCAATATATGTCGCAACAGATCGTAAATTTGAAATGCCCGCTGGTACAGGGTGTACTCAAAAATGGTATTCGGCAGGTGCAGCATTTTCTTTTGTATGTCTTATTAAAAAATTGCTGGACGTCATTGGGACCAGTTAAACTCTGTAGGGCTCTGTCGATGGTATAAAGCTCGACGACGTAAATTGTTCCATTAAAAAATTATACGATGGACAAAGTCCAAAGAAAGGAGACTTGTCAGTGAATCATGTGGACTAATTCTGGCCGAGACTATTCGTGAATTTCCTCAGTCCCTCCAGAATAATGTCAGGATAGTACCTCACATTAGTTTATTACGACTTCCTTCCACATGTTTTCAGATTCGTGACGCTGTTATGACTGTATCACTAGACGCCATATAATGTACTGTACTGACAGCGTCTTTCAATAAAGAAAAAATGTATTCATATATAAACGTACACCGTAGATATATTTAATTCAAATCTGACATGAAATTATACACCTTCGGAAGTAATTTGCTCTATAAAGTACAAGTTTTGAACCGTAAATGTCTTCTTACGGTGCAATTTGTAAGTTTACTACTCAGCAGTAACTAAAACGTCTCTAAAGTGGAAGACGAAGCATTGGAATAGGAAGAGAGAATCGTAAAGTAAGGCGAAATGTTCTGCTAAGCTTTTATGATTCGTCTCGTAGGGTAAAGGGATTCATAATGTAAGACCTAACAATGCAGCCTTCTTGCTTTATCACCATGGAAACTGTCTGGCGCCCATTATGAGATTGAAATGTAAGACACACAACAAACTTAATAGTCATTCATGTTAATATCAGTTCAGACCCAAATGTATATTGTTATTTTATTTTAATAACAGAGTAAAGACCTGAAGAGGGGGAATGGTGAAAAGTGCCTGAATTTTGTATAGGCCTATATCAGGTATATCTCAGATTATGGGCAGTGTTAGGCATAATACAGGGTATACACAAAAGAATGGTGCGGTTTATATGTATATATACATATAAATCGCACCATTCTTTTGTGTATACCTGTACTTCTACACTGGTCTTAAATCATTCCGGTCGCACTATGGCCCTGGAGTCGACTCAGCCTCGAACAGAGATGAATACCAGGGATATGTCCTGGGGGTAAAGGCGGCCGGTGTGTAGGGCTGACAACCTTGCCACCTTTATGTACTGATTGTCTAGAAATTGTAGGAGCCTCAACCTCCTAGAGCCTTTAGGGTCTGTCAAGGCCTGTAGTGGGTTTGCTTTACGTTTACCTTGTACATTCGTAATTAGAGTAAAGGTGTTTATTTAATGACACTTGTTTCGTGGTACGAGTTAACAATTTTCATGAACGACATCGCATTGTGTTCATACCTCTATACATTTTGATCATAAACAAACCGTCAGACGAAGCTGTAAGGCATTGTAAAACAATGTCTTGTTTACAGACACGTTTCGGCCCAAAAAAGGCCATCAAAGGGCCATGATCAGGCTTTATATAAATATACCTTTCTTATTTTTATATAAAGTCTTATAATGGTCCTTTGGAGCCGAAACATGTAGCCTATTTGTAAACAAGACATTGTTTTAAAATAAATTACATTTAAAGTCTGTGGTCTTCTGGGTTATTACACGGCGTCGTGTGGTAATTGTTTACCGACGTTTCGGGACAACGTATCGTTCCCATCCTCACGGGTCAAGAGTCCGAGTAGAAGTGAGGATGGGACCGATACGTTGTCCCGAAACGTCGGTAAACAATTACCATACGACGCCGTGTAATAATACAAAAGACCATAGATTTAATGAACATCGCGGCGGAAGCCTAAATTACAGTTGTTTTTGACGATCTTATTTTCAGTTGACGTTTGAGATGCCTGCGGAAACTCATGTACATTGGTGTTCATGTAAATTGCACGTTATTGTGCTAGATTTTAAATAAAACTGAAATGTGTTTAAAGGTTTATAAACCTCCCCAGTATCACATTTTATAAAAAATGCATTCATCCCTTCTGGAGTTGTTAACGAACGGACTGACAGACAGACATGGCAAAGTTAATAGGCGTTTTTTTTTAAAACACATCGTTACATACGTGCGAAAAATACATTACGTGGGAGGGTTCGGTGATTTAGACTAATGAAAAGCTTTTAAATTACTTATCCTCCATTACGGACACAGACAGTAAAAAAAAAAAAGAATAGCTAAATGTTTCTCCCCTCTTCTGAGTTCATATGAAGTGTGACGGTATTACATTAACAGAATTTGATATTTATATAATGCACACTTCCCCCCCCCTCACTACTTTTCCTCTTCATCAAGCCAAATGCATACATCGCCAGCCGTCCGCGCAAATCATATCTTGTGCAGCCTGCCCCCCCCGCCCCGCACATGTCACGTATCCTAGCAACCGTACCTAACCATAATCTTGAAGTAAGCCCACACAACGCACGTCTGTCCTGCCCCCCCAAGCTGTACACGCTGACAGATATCCGCATATACCAATATTTAACGAATGAGTCAGTATATAGCTGTGATCACTGACGGGATACTGACGAACGTGTGCGCAGTGTGGCACAGCGCAGCGGCTGGTACAGTCGCTTAATTCCTACCAGTCCTTATATTATAAACACGGCAAGGAATACCATTAAATTAGAGGCAGTACGTACGCGCTTTTTTGGACGGTTGCTAGGATTTGCTAGGTTAAATTACCAAAGATAGATTAAATGTTACAGATATAGATGGAAAGGTACAGGGATACCAACATTTGACAATCTGGAAAGAGACCGTCATAGATAGTTTGTATTCTGTTATGTACCAAAGGGGAGTCGAGATCCTGGACGACCAAAACGACGATGACATTTGAGTTGGTAGCAGCAGCTAGCTTTGCGATGATGATAATGATGGTGTTGATGATGTTGATAATAATAATAATAATAATAAGGGAAATTACGTTACATGCAGCATAATTTGTAACTATAGAATAGCTGCAACACTGTATACCCTAGAAACATGGTTTGTGTCAGGTATATAATTGTAAATACACTGCATAAAGGCGATAAACTACTACTACTACTACTACTACTACTAGGTGGCAATTTTGTTCTGTATTATAGTGTATGATGTCCTACTAATTTTGATTAAGTGAACTTTCTGGCATTTTGTCCTGTATTCCGTGTCTTCTGCTGTTCGTTTTTCTTTGTACGTACATATGTATGTATGTATGTACGTACATATGTATGTATGTATGTATGTATGTACGTACATATGTATGTATGTATGTATGTATGTATGTACGTACATATGTATGTATGTATGTGTGTATGTAATGTATGTGTGTATGTATGTAATGTACGAGTATGTGTGTATGTATGTATGTTTATGTATGTATGTGTGTGTATGTTTTTATGTATGTATTGTTGTATACGTGTATATATGTGTGCGTGTATGTAAGTATGCACGTACGTATGTATGTATGTATGTATGTACGTTGTACCTGTGTGTTATAATTTTGTAATTGGCCAATATGCTGTTGACCACGTAAATAGAATTGTTATTATTATTATTATTGGCCCGTAGTGTCAACGCGATCCTGTAACATCGTACAGTCTTGTAGTGTATACACGTGTTTGCAAGAACCACTGCATGTCAGAACCCACAATGTCCCACTCATCTACCCAGAGTATGGATGCATAAATTTTTATCCGCCTACCAGACTACACGGTGTCACTACTCGTAATACGACAGCGTTCTCCTAAGTACTCCCGAATGTAATTTCGATTTGCTGTTGCCATTTCCTCGTATTTAAACCTTCTGTTTCCCTCGGTCACGTGGACATGTATTGTGACAGACATTTAAAAGTGAATTTCAAAAGCCTGCGTCATAAGGGACCCCATATTTGGGTCCCTAACTGTTTCTTAGGCCGTTCCGAGCTGTTCTCTCTCTTTCCCTGTAATTCTCTGTTCGTCCTCCCTGCTCCCTTGCTGCATGCTGTGCCTCGTCGCGGTCACTGAGCAAACTCAGCATCGACAGATAATCTAGCAATCTATCTTGCCAACTGCCGCCAATTCATCATTCTGTGTACCAGCAGCTGACACACTTCTTAAACCAAACGCACCGCCCTCATCAAATTGCAGTAAGAACAAAAGTAAGATTTTAGATTCTAACTAACTCCTTCTTAAGAAGTTCTTAGTTCCTCAGCTAGTCAAGAAATTCCCTACATTCTACGGAACCCGAATGTTCATTACCGCATTCACAAGAGCCCGCCGCTTGTTCCTATCGTGAGCCAGTTGACGACGACGACCCACGCCTTACCACCCTATTCTTATTTAATACATGTACCAACGTTTGGAATGAACTGCTGGCTCCGTCTTCAGTACAGAATACACCAGTTCTAGCCTGAAGATGGAGACAGATTTTCTATCCGAAACATTGGTGTCTACCTAACTACACGGTGTCACATCACAACCGACCGTAATTTTAAAAGCAATTTTCAGTTCTGTTTATTAATTTGTTTACCTATTTTTTATAGTTCATATGTTGTCGTCGTTAAATAACGTCGAATGATTGATTTATAATGAATAATGCGTTTGTGATTGGTATGTAAGAAGCGATCCACCCTAGCTTTAGGTACTACTGTGGTTTTTCTTGGAGTTGGAAGGTGAACAGTATGTAGTCAGATAATCGGTCACGTGGCCGAGATTCGAACCTATACCCTTTCCCAGTACAATTCAGTCGTTTCCGCTTATAGTCACCTTGTACGGTGAAGTGTCAGAACGAGGACTTACGTATTAGGCTGCAGGTTCGTTGAAACCTTTCGTTACGAGGTGCCAGACCATACGGCGTCAGTTCCCAGATAGCAACATTTCTCAAAAAAGAGTTCCTGATTTCACTGGTTTCTGCAGTCATCAAGCATTGCATTTGTTTGCAATATTTATTGCAATATGTTTACTATGGTATTCCATTACTTCATCATGTATGTAGTTCGGAAAAATTGGGGGCCCATCCATGGACTTAGAGTACGAGACAATTACGTGGATAGAAGATTTTATGGTTTGGTCGTTGAGCTGTATCGTCGTCACGTTTCTTTATGTGTGGGCAAGCTCTATATCATGAGATGGAGAGGCCATTGTCTTTCTGCTGTATTTATATTGTGGCATTTTCTTCCCCTCGCCTGCGACCTTTCCCCCCCCCCCCCCCCCTATATTTTCGATGACCCAGTCGTTCCTTCGAGCGATGAGACGGAGATGGGGATTGGAGAAATAAAGAGTGAATGGGGATAAAAATACAGTCCACAAAATTCAAGAGGGACGAAAAATGATCAAATGTTGTGTGTTTGGTTTCCATCTATGTATAGGTCTATAATAGGCAGGCGGTTAGTGACTTTGTGTTATGTTATATAGTCATGCCACGCTAGTTTTAACGTACTTTCATACATGGTAGTTCATCAGCTGTACGTATCTCGCTGAGCTACACTTCTTTACGCATTTTATTCGGTGACGGAAAAAGCTTTGATCATTCCCTACGGAATTCTTATATTGCGAATTTTACTTATCCCACGCACTGCGTGGTTAAGTGCGTGTATATACACAGTTGTACCCTGTAATTTGAGGAACGTTAGCCCCAGGCTTTGTGTCTGCGGTACTCAATAAACTTTTCCAATATTTTTATCCAGTCCCATCAATTTGAATTTCACATTTAATTTCTATTTTATGAAGTTGTATCTAGAATATAACGGTACAGTTCACGATTAGACGCAAGGCCAGGCTTGCATAGATGTACTTTTCAACAATTAGAGACAAAAAAAAAAGAGTGAAAGTATTGTTGTATCCAATTCTCCCCGATTTTCGGAAGAGCACTGCTTTAGCTGAATTATATTTAAAGTTTCAGTTCGTACCGCGCAGTAAACACATTGAGATGGAAGGAGATGAATTACTGGAAGAAGAAACAAGTGTAAAACTGATGTTCTTGATGTCTCTGTGTCTAAGGGGAGATGACGCTTGTGTGGAGTCATTATTTTCCCGTATGCATCGTTTCTGAGCCGCAACAGGCTGCAGTGGAGTGATTTGGCAACTTCTGAAGCCAATTTCTAGACCGAGAAAGTGCGTTATGTTTTACGATGTGGCCTGTAGTGCGATGACCATCAGACAGCTGTAATGACTGCCTGCTTAGAAGAGAGAATATAACTCTACGTTAATTTTACGTTTTATGTAGAATTAATGTGGGGAATGAGTTGTTCTGCAGAGTGTAGAAGCTTATTAAAGCTTATCGCCTAATATTAATCATGGTTAAAGACCGCTAATGGTCTATGGGAGATTTGGCAGCAAGGAGAAATTCGAATGTTTAACCGCTAATTCAATTTGCATTTCATGCTTACCAATTCAGAGCACATTAAAATCCGAGAATTCTTGATACCCTTCGATTCAGGAACTTTGGTTTTCCTGCCTGCTATCTAAAGACGTGAATATTTAAGTTTATAAACCTACAGTTTTTCCTATTTTTTTGGTAACGATTTGAAACTTCTTTCTCACAAAAATAATGGGCTATGGATGGTTGCTGCAGGGTGCTTGGGTGAGCGTTTGTGCCTAACAGGGAGGAAGTGACAGGACCTTGCGAGAAAATTACATAATGAGCACCTTCATGACTTATAATCTTCACCAAATATTGTCACAGTGTTAAAACGTATGAGAATGCGATGGGTGTGGCATGTAGCATGCATGACAGACGTTAGGACTGCGTATGGGGTTTTTTGGGGAGATTTGAAGACACGTCAATTTGAAGACCTAGATATAGATGGAGGGGTACTGTTAAAATTGATTTTATAGGATGGGAAGGTATAGATTGGATTAATCTGGCTCATAATAGGGACCAGTGACCGGCACTTGGGAAGAACTTGGGGTTCTATAAAATACGGACAAATTTTTCACTAGCTGAGCAACTGTCGGCTTCTCAAGGGGGGAGGGGGGAGCTCTTCGTGTTGATAGTTAAATTTAAAGCCTAATGGTTACTTGATACATCAACAGTTTTAACATTCAAAAATTCTACGTTCTGCCCACACTGTATTTATGTGTTTGTATTTATATTACAACAAACACGACTTTAACCAAGATGAAAAGTGTTTACTGCGAGGTACGAACTGGGTCTTTAAATGAAAAAGTTTATGCTTCGTCTTTAAAGGGTTAAACTAACTCCATAGAGCAGAGTCCTTCTTAAGAAGCTAACAGATCCTAAGCTAGTCAAGAAATTCCCCGCGTTTTGTGGAACCCGAAGGTTCGTTACCGCACTGTTGATAGGTAACCTGATTAAAAAAAACCCCTAAGTGCGTAAGTGCTTTATCTTGTGAGATCTGAAACAAAGGAACAGCTGCGAGAATTAACGTTCTACAGCGGTCTTGTAAAAAATTCACGTCTTCTGGCATGTTACGTCCTGTGGATTGGTATATAGTTACCAACATTTCTTACTAGACTTTGTCAGTGAAGATGGGGGCAGTACTTTATTCCGAAACGTCGGTAACTATGAATCGGCCCAGCGTAACATACCAGAGGACTTGTATCTACGTCAGCAACGCTGGCTTAATCCCGCCAATATTATCAACCATCCAGAAACCATCTGTGTCCAGATCTTCTGTAATGGAAGAAACACGTGTATTAGGTAACGACGCTGTCAGTTGCTAAGATCATACAGCGTCGGTGGTAGATGAATGAATGAGTATGGAGCATTAATGAAAATTATACTGACAGCGGAAAACCGAAGTAATCGGAGGACCACTTTGTCTACCACATATCCCACATGGACTGGCCTGGTATCGAACCCTGAATTCTGCGGTCGATGTTCTATGATGTGACGCCATGATTTTGTAGATATTCACGAATGTTTCGGGATACCATTTTGTCTCTTTCTTCAGGGTTTTCTGACATACACGCCATTTCATCCTAGAAGACCGCCAGCTTTACTGTCGCAGCTTTTGTTTGTACGTCTGCTGTCAAGCTGTGTGCATATTTCATAACGCTGTGAACATGAACATTATTACCGCCGCATAGAGCCAACATAAAAATTAAACATCACCCTGTAACATGAGGCAGGAACACATGAGGCGCCAGCCAATAACTTTCAGATGTCTTGCGTTTTTTTTTTGTTAAGAGTTTTTATTTAACGCATTGCCACATATTGCGCTGTATAATGCAGTCAAATGAAATGCCTCCTGCAGCGCTTTGCGTGATAAAACATGGGATATGAAACGCAGTAAGCAGATAGACTGAAAGGGACAGAGGAAGAAGGCAAGGAGAAGAAAGGAACTAATTAGGATAGGGTAAAGAAGAATATGTAAGCAGAGAGACTGAGATATGAATGAAACGATGTGAGAGTTGGTCTGATAACTGACAAGTGGCAAGGGAATGGATTGGCTTACTGTTTGTGATTTGGCAAAGTTGAATTACAGAAATATACATAATTGTCCCTTTAACGCATAGAAACCTGAATCCGCCGGGACATCCTGTAGCAGATGGCAGTGCATAGGGACACGATAAAAGGGACATAATACAGGGCATACACAAAAGAATGGTGCGGTTTCAAAAGTGAATAAAAAATTTATTTCTCACCTTACACGGGCACAACATACACCGTCAGCGGCGGAAACTGTCCAAGTTTCTCGTTTGGTAATTACAATCCTTCAATATGTGCACCCTGGGTCACACGACACACATCCACACGGTAATCAAACTCATCCCAGACCCGGTGTAGCATGTCCGCTGTAATGGCCTGCAGTGCATGCGTTATCCGATCACGAATTTCATGGATGGACGTGGGCAATGGTGGTACATAAACGCTGCTTTAACGAACCCCCAAATAAAGAAATCGCTCGGTGTAAGATCTGGCGAACGGGGTGGCCAAGGGAGAAGGTTCTTGTCTCCATTTGCAGCAGCACGTCCGATCCAGCGCTGTGGAAGAACACGATTGAGAAGCACTGTAGTAAGCATGATAAGCGAACTGCTGGTAGCGCATGAGAAACTTGGACAGTTGCCGCCGCTGACGGTGTATGTTGTGCCCGTGTAAGGTGAGACATAAATTTTTTATTCACTTTTGAAACCGCACCATTCTTTTGTGTATGCCCTGTATATTAGTTCAGTTCTCTAAGGTTCTGACGATGGTATGTGGAATTCTGAAACGTCCCTATTTTTAGGATTTTTATTCCGTCGCCTTATGTACAGTTAAATGGTGGGCATAAGTGCAAAAAAAATTATTTCGAATGTCTTGTATTAGCCTTGTCATATCGATCACTCCGTGACGAATTAGAGAAGCAAAGACCGCGTTTACATGACATTTTAATTTAAAGACACTTTATAAAATTCCGATTTTGGTTAGCGTGGGACAAAAAAAAATAACGGACACTTTACACCTGCACTTGTTACTGTGCTGAACTCGGGGCACAGTTTGCTGAATGTTTGTCACAGGGAAAAACGTTTTACACAAAAATTTTAGAAGAATACACCACGTACAGTTATTTTAATATCACCGTGCATTTTTGAACATTAATACTGTTTTACACCAACCAAATACATTTATTTATTTAAATAACACTAAAATATTCTTTAAAATATTAGATAAAAACCCTTTTTTTTTGTTTTTTATCTAATATTTTAAAAATATTTTAGTGTTATTTAAATAAATAAGAGCATTTGGTTGGTGTAAAACAGTATTAATATCACGTACAGTTTGCGTCTTGGATGTTCCCCACCACCCCAAAAGTCTTTTATCTTTCGAGATTATCACACCAAAATCCATCGTACATTATTTTATAACTATATTATTGTTATCCTCCCACTAGAAAGAAAAAATTTAGGATCCTGTGTCATTAACACATACTTTACCGCATTGTTTTTTTTCTCTTTTTTATGTCTAGGGTTGTTCTTTTTATATAAATATAAGCCTCTCACAAAGGCAGGAGATATTTGATGGTCTATTTCTCTTGCCCAATCCAGTTAAGCTGCATTGTTACCTCACGTCACGTCGCCGCTCTGCAATTCCGTGCTGTATCCTTTTCTGCAGCACCAGACATAGAGCAGTAAGCCGGAGATGTTGTATTGTGCGCTGGAATTATGTACGGCGTGTTACAGTCTATCTAAAGGAGATACACACACCATGTAAAACTAGACATCCGTCTTGATAATAGGCGGTTCAGTAATGCAGACGCTTCGTACCGTGAGGGCAGGTCACACCTTGGCGTCGAAGCAGCATTGTAGGTATGGTGACTTGGTAACGGGCTGGACGATCTTATAGTCCGAGTTCGATTACCGGGAGAGGAAAGAGATTACGTTCTTTTGCCCACAGCTTCCAGATTGGCTCAGCATACCGCCAAAATTTCTGTTCTGCGTGTATAGCTTCAATTTTTCTTTCAATTTTATTTTATTGTGATATTTATTTCGTTAAATGAAAAGTAAGGCGTTTCAGGAGATATGACGCTTATTGAGAATACGATGATATGAAACACTTGTTAGACATATTTTAAAGTGAAACTACTTTTCTATCCAATGCTCCCCGATTACCGAAAGAGCATTGATTTTGGAAGATTCCAATGCCTCGCCCGTTTGTCCTTCTGGTAAAAGCAACATGTAGATGAAGATGAGTTCGGAGCACATGTGGAATGATACTGACAGGGGGAAACCGGAGTACTTGTAGAAAAACCTGCCACAGTGCCACTTTGTGCACCACAAATCTCACATGGACAGACCTGGGGTCGAATCCGGGCCTCGACGGTGAGAGGCCGGCAACTAACCGCCTGAGCGATGTCGCTGCCCGTTTAATTACCAGTATTAACCTGAATTATTTTTAAAGATTCAGTCCGTACCGACCCCCATTGGTTATAAAACCGCCCAATTCTCGGTTGTTTAATAAAAACACCCGTCAGGTTCTAAGTTTGTAATGTTACAGTGAAATAATCGCTGTTTGTTCTGAGATCCACACAAAACACATAAATACACTGTGTGGGCAGAACGTAGAATTTGTGAATGTTAAACTTGGCGGTACATTCAGTTCGTACCGCGCAGTAAACACACTCCGTCTCAGTTTACAAACCAATCAGTTAATGCTGTACAGTGAAATAATCGCTGTTTGTTCTGAGATCCACACAAAACACATAAATACAGTCCGTACCGCAGTCAATGTTAGTAACAACATCATCCGTACGTTTTCGAGTTATACACTACAAACAAGTTACATGTTAATGCTGTACAGTGAAATAATCGCTGTTTGTTCTGAGATCCACACAAAACACATAAATACAGTCCGTACCGCGCAGTAAACACACTCCGTCTCAGTTATACAAACCAGTCAGTTAATGTTGTACAGTGAAATAATCGCTGTTTGTTCTGAGATCCACACAAAACGCATAAATACACTGTGTGGGCAGAACGTAGAATTTGTGAAAGTTAAACGTGGTGGTACATATAGCAACCACTGGACTGTGAAGGTTAAACGTAAAATTTCCTGTCTCTATTGATAGTAGCGGGAGCCGCAAATGATTCAGGGGAATTTTTTTAAATATTAAAAAACCTCATAATAATGTTTATATGTTTTCCAGTTACCGTAGCGGATTTTGGAATGTGAGCACTTGTGACCGTATTTAACCACGATGTGTATATTAGGTGAGGAATAAGAGAAGGTTATTTTCTTACATCCTGTTTCTGTATTGTAAATACCCTTCACAGCTTATGAAGTTTACACAATGTGTTTATAATTTTTTGAGCATTTTTCTGTAGTACATACACCTAAATATACATTTAGACAAGTCTGGTTAGAATGCTTAACGTTTCAGTGAAAACGCAGAATGTGCTTCACCGAAATAGTAATTTAAGTTTGTTGAACAACAAGCTGTCATCTTGCATGCTCGTGTGTTGCGCTGGGTGATACCTTGGAATGAACTGGAAATTTAATATAATCTGTGATATGACGCCGTATGGCCTGATAGATGGTCACTGATATTTCGGAGAAACATGCGGTCTCCTTCTTCAGGATAAAACTGCTTAATTCTTGTCTGAAAAATTTTATCATCTTTATTGATATTTTATTCTGTGTGGAATTAGACTTAATTAACATAAAACCGAGTTTATATTTTAAAATAACCGTTGATTTCAACAGTTTGTTTTTTTTCAAGTTATTCAATAAATGGCTGCCGTTGTGTCATTTGTTAGCTCATACGGCTTTTGAAAAGCGACACTTTTCTCTGTGTGTAAGTCCTGTTTCAAATGTAATCCAAAGGTACTCAGATATCACTTACCGAACGGTTAATACCTATCAATCAGGGCTCTAACACTGGGATTACAGGGATGAAGGGTTCATGGTAATGGGAATGTAGTCCTGTGTGTTGCGTAACAACCGGAAACGGAAGCAAGTTACTACGTACAAAGATATGAATATGACAGACTGCATTAAAGTTCCCGGGCTTGTGGGGTTCGTTGACACGTGGAGATATAGGATTGATATGTGCAGGGTTGTCACTGGTAAAAAGTATATAGTTTTGATTGTTTTATTATAGACAGTGATACAATCAGAGTCGCCCTCGGTGGACTAGTGGTTAGCGTGCTCGCCACTGGTACCAAGGTTCGCGGGTTCGATCCCGACCGAGGGCGATGGATTTTTTTAAGGGTGATAAAAATCCGTAGCACCACTTACTTCGGAGGGGAAGTAAAGCCGTCGGTCCCTATGTCGTAGATTTACGGCATGTAAAAGAACCTTCGGGCATGAATAGAACCAGTAATGTCCGTAAGTAAATTCAAGTGGCCATTTCTCACCCAAGTCTCCTGACTGCCTGCCAGATGGCTCTGGCAGTCTCATCAGGATCGAGAAAAACTTGTGCGGTCAGTGAGCCGGTCACTCACTACAGAATGCACACTTACCGACCAGGAAACCTTCGGGATGAAATCCCCCCAAAAAAAGAAAGAGGCTTTGTTTGGCCCACCCCGGGCTGTAACGCCATGGAAGAAGAAAAATATACAATCAGAGCCTGTCTGTTACCTGAACTGTACTGAATTACATTGTTATGTCGTGATACCAATAAGTGCAAATTTGATATATACAATCATATAAGATTGTTTCAATAAATTTTATTGCTCCTATATGTTTCGGCGTCACACCAAACACAAAAATTGATTACAAAACTAATTCATATTATATTACAGTATTCTTGCAGCTAATGTAAACTATGTGGATTTCACAGACTAATTAAAATAGTATTTTGAAAGTATAATATATTAGAACAATAAAACAGTAATATTAATTACAGTTAATTGATACATTAACCAATTTAATTTATTATAAGAATGTGCACGGTATGAATAACACAACATTTAATTACTGCGTTTTCATTAAATATAGTTAAAAAATTGTATGTTTCTATTTTGTAGTTTTTTTTGTATACAAACATATAATTTATCTTCGATCCATTTTGGACGTTGTCCCTGTATGGTGTGCAGAGATTTCGTGTAAAAGTACACGGTGTTAGCGTCGTACAGCGGATTCCGATATTTATTTATTTAGCCTATAAAGTTACGTAATTATTATAAACAATCTATAAGCGTGTCCTTTCTCATTCATTTGTTTTAAGCCTCAAGTTTTAATAGGTCTAATGTATAAAAATTCAGTTCGTCACAGTAAACAGTCTCCATTACTAAGACCGATTAGTTGATACTGTTTACGTAAATAATTGCTGTTTATTGCGATAATCATAAGAAACACATAAATACACTGTGTGTGTGTAGATAATGTAAAATTTATGAATGTTAAATCGGCTGGTAAGTATAGTAACCATTATCCTTTCCAGGGTCTTAATAATACGGCTGGCTACCACGAATGTTAAATACACAAAATTAATTAAGGTTATACAATTCTTCTGTAAATCTCCGGAACGTTTCAATGCAGCTAGAAAATTTCGGGAATCGATGCACAGTGTTTACGCAGATATTTGTGCGTATGGCGTGTTGCTACGATGCTGAATTTTGAGTTGTTAATATCAAAGATCTGTATTCAAAGATTAACAAGCTGTTCTCTGAATATCGATGGGACTTACTTTACATAATTTTAAATACTAACAGCCTGTGTCTCCTGTAAGACAAACAGATTCCATGAATAAATATGACAGTGTTATTAAAACTTCTATAATCAGTATCTTCGCGCATCTCGAGTCACAGAAGGCACGAAGTCTTTTTGAGATAGCGAATTTGAGTCACGTTAAGTCGACGAATGCATGTGTTTCTGTTACATAACCTAAATGTTAAGTGTTCTCACGTGGGATAGGATCACGTGCGGATAAAATCGGTCTTAAATACGTTGTCACGTCTTCCCAGACAAGAGACAGTTTGAAAGCTAAATGACGAATCTGAATGAATTATAAATAGGCCATATCTTCCGCTTCTCAGAGTGTTAGCATCATGTTAGAAGTGAGTGTGGCTATGTTTGGAGGTGCGATGTCTCAGTCGGTACTGCAACTTATCGTTTAAAACAGCTATCGATACGTGAAATCGTGCTGTGCGCCTATGACGTAGGCAACCGGTTACATTAATTTTCATGCAGTTGAAACATGCTGTGAAGAATGACTGATTTACTCAGCAGTCAACAACAGCAGTATGATGTATTTAGGACATTGATTTATTTAATTGTTTGCCACAGTATATTGCACTAAAACCTGTATCACCTCCACTGCACAACACTTCCCATTATTTTATTCTTTGCCAAAGTATATTGCACTAAAACCTGTATCACCTCCACTGCACAACACTTCCCATTATTTTATTCTTTGCCAAAGTATATTGCACTAAAACCTGTATCACCTCCACTGCACAACACTTCCCATTATTTTATTCTTTGCCAAAGTATATTGCACTAAAACCTGTATCACCTCCACTGCACAACAACTTCCCATTATTTTATTCTTTGCCAAAGTATATTGCACTAAAACCTGTATCACCTCCACTGCACAACACTTCCCATTATTTTATTCTTTGCCAGAGTATATTGCACTAAAACCTGTATCACCTCCACTGCACAACACTTCCCATTATTTTATTCTTTGCCAAAATATATTGCACTAAAACCTGTATCACCTCCACTGCACAACACTTCCCATTATTTTATTCTTTGCCACAGTATATTGCACTAAAACCTGTATCACCTCCACTCCACAACACTTCCCATTATTTTATTCTTTGCCAAAGTATATTGCACTAAAACCTGTATCACCTCCACTGCACAACACTTCCCATTATTTCATTGTTTGCCAAAGTATATTGCACTAAAACTGTATCACCTCCACTGCACAACACTTCCCATTATTTCATTGTTTGCCACAGTATATTGCACTAGAAACATGTATCACCTCCACTCCACAACACTTCCCATTATTTTATTGTTTGCCACAGTATATTGCACTAAAACCTGTATCACCTCCACCTGCACAACACTTCCCATTATTTCATTGTTTGCCACAGTATATTGCACTAAAACCTGTATCACCTCCACTGCACAACACTTCCCATTATTTCATTGTTTGCCACAGTATATTGCACTAAAACCTGTATCACCTCCACTGCACAACACTTCCCATTATTTCGTTGTTTGCCAAAGTATATTGCACTAAAACCTGTATCACCTCCACTGCACAACACTTCCCATTATTTCATTGTTTGCCACAGTATATTGCACTAAAACCTGTATCACCTCCACTGCACAACACTTCCCACTATTTTATTCTTTGCCAAAGTATATTGTACTAAAACCTGTATCACCTCCACTGCTCAACACTTCCCATTATTTCATTGTTTGCCACAGTATATTGCACTAAAACCTGTATCACCTCCACTGCACAACACTTCCCATTATTTCATTGTTTGCCACAGTATATTGCACTAAAACCTGTATCACCTCCACTGCACAACACTTCCCATTATTTCATTGTTTGCCACAGTATATTGCACTAAAACCTGTATCACCTCCACTGCACAACACTTCCCATTATTTCATTGTTTGCCACAGTATATTGCACTAAAACCTGTATCACCTCCACTGCACAACACTTCCCATTATTTCATATAAATTATTCTCTAATCACATTCAGCGTCTTTCATTGATACGGAATTTTTAAACAACCCACAATCAAACGTGTGACATCTGAACGGCTAAGAATGTGACAGTCTGGCATGTGACACCGTGTATTCTGGTACACGATTACCATATTTCGAAGGTAAATGGTGCCTGCATCTTCAGCACATGGTGTTCTTGATCAGGGGTAGATAAAGTACGATGATTTGGGGCTCGTTCGTAAGTGCCGCAGGGCTGCAGTCATCCCAGAAATTTTGAGAAAAATTAAATACCAGAATAAAAGTTTTCGTTAGGATTCCTAACGAAAATTTTTTATTTATATATTAATTTTTATGAACATTTGTTCGTAAGGGCTGCAACCCTGCGGCCCTTACGAACACGCTGCCTCCACACTGCTCAAAATTTATTTTGTGGTCTTATTGGTTATGACCCCTTATAATCTGGTAGTTGGTTACCTAAAGTTTCAGAGGAATTTTCTTTCTCCATCTTCAGAGTACCCTGCCTTGGGATATGTAAAGTGTTCAGACTCTAGATTTCTGGGTTCGTTTGTTTGGTTGCATTGTTGTTTATTGGGGGGATTTTTCCTTGCGTGAAGATAGATTTACGTATTTAACGCAACTCTTATATCATCTTGAGAGTTCGTGAGGACATTTTAAGTGATCTATGTACTGCTGGGGTGGACACAACAGTATGGGTTTGAGGGTTTTGAATGCGTAGGATCGGATTCCAAATCCTACACGGTTCTTCCATTTGTGTCTCGCACATCACTTCTTTCTGTTTTTGCGCTGCGTTATTCGTTTTACTTTGTAGGCTTCATGGAGTAAAAGGAAACGTGCCCTGTGGACGTCGGACGTTCACGCTCTGGTTGTGTACGTACCGGGTCCAGGAAAAGAATGAGCCTGATACTGTCGGTTGTATGTGTTGTGGCACTGCTAGTCATGATAGATTTTGAAAAAATAATTTGGAAAATAATTCAATATAGTATTCTCGGGCGCAAAGCCGCGTCAACTCGTTTGAATACAATGTTTCGGGGACTAGCTCCGTCCCCATCCTCAGGCCTGAGGATGGGGACGGAGCTAGTCCCCGAAACGTTGTATCTTTTACGTCAGTTGACGCGGCTGTACGCCCGAGAAGACTATATTGAATCATGTCGCCGCGGAAGTTTTAAAACTTATATAATTTGGAAAATAGATCGTATCTGAGTCAGACATTGAGGTGGTATACTGTGAAACAGCCAGCTATGTAGATTTTAACATTAAAAATATATATTATGTTCTGTAATTGCTGTTTTATGGTATGTGATACTACTGTCTGAGATGGTCACTATATAGAGTTCCGGAGGAACCTACTGCCCTGAAAATGGAAGCAGTGTGTTCAATCGAAACATTAGGAACCGTGTACAGAACTAAACTACGTCACATCACAAAGGATACTTGCATGAGAACCTTACAAACTTACTGATAAACTTAATTACTAAGAAGCTTCATTACCGTCTTCACAAGAGCCCGCCACTTGTCTCTATCCTGAGCCAGATTAATCCAATCCACGCCTTTGCCACCGAGTTCCTTAAGATTCATTATAATATTATTTTCCCTTCTACGGCTAGGTCTTCCAAGTGGTCTCTTTTCCTCAGTTTTCCCCGTCAAAATCCTGTATGAACATCTCCTCTCCCCAGACGTGTCACGTGCCCCCTTCTTGACTTGATCATCCGGATAATATTTGGGAAGGAGTAGAAATCATGAAGCTGGTCACTGACATCAACAAATTCACGTGTAACGAACTTGATACAGCCACGTGCAGGAAGGTTAATTTTAAGTTTCAGAACGCGTGACGTGTTTTCGCATATGACGGCGCCCTCAAGTGTGTAAGTTTCATCGCCATTAACCCTTTAAAGACAAAGCGTAAACTGTTTTAAAGTCCCAGTTCGTACCTCGCAGTAAACACTTTTCATCTCGGTTAAAAGAACAAATCAATTTATGTTATATAAGGCAAAAGTCGCTGTTTGTTCTAATATAAGTACAATACACATAAATAAAGTGTGGGCAGAATGTAGAATTTGTGAATGTTAAAACTGTTGATGCATCAAGTAACCATTAGGCTTTAAAAGGTTAAATTTATATCGTATCAGGTTTATTATTTAATAGTTTTTAATTCTGATTACTAAAACGAAGAGCGTCTTGTGCCTGTTAACACTTTAAAACACAGCGTTAACGACGCCTGGGTGTGTCACCTGATTTAACGTTTGAAGTCTCGTATTTGGAAGGCAGCGTGTTCCGTGTGATCCTCACAACACATAGCGATTATTTCCCCGAAACACCATTAACGAGGTTGGTGCTTGTAATGCAGATGCAGGATGTTTACTGTGAGGTGGGAACTGAATTTGTTGCATGGTACTACAAAGGCTGTACCATCGCTCAGGCGGCTAATCGCCGATTTAATCAGCCTAGAGACCCGGCTTCATTCTCAGGCCAGTCCATGTGTTATTTGTGGTGGTCGAAGTGCCACTTTTTTCGTCCGTATCGCTTTACCAATGCTCCGCTTTTCGTATTTCTTGCTTTTACAACCGACTACACTTAACAGTCGACAGCGTCAATAAATAAAACTCCTCTGTCGCTCTCTTTCTATCCTTCACTTGGTGATGATGATGATGATCTGGCAGGAGTGAAAATTGCTATTTGTGTTTACCGTGAAAGACAACAATTTAGAGTCGAAACTCGGTTATAACGTCATGAAAGGGACTGAATATTTTGTGTCGTTATAAACGAGTGTTGTTATAACCGAGGAGTATAATGTTATTGTTAACAGTGAGGAATTAATTGGTACCACAGAATATATGACGTTATAGACGAGGTGTCGTATAAACCGATGTCGTTATAACCGGGCTCGACTCTGTTGTATTCAACAATGCTCAAAAATTCTTCATGTGTTAAAAATATGTTAGAATTTGGCGAGATCTCGCAAATTGTTTTTTTTTTAAATCATGTACATTTATGCCTGAAGATGGTTGTACAGACCGAAACATGTAGCACTGTTGAGTATTGTTGAATACAATATATTATTGTCTTCGACGGTAAATACAAGTTACCATTGATTTGTTATAAGTAAGACGGAATGAATTCCATCAAAATAGCCTCGTTATAGCATATGAACTATGAAATCGTATTCAGGTAATAAGATTATTAATTAAGGCAGCCACAGCGGTAGGAAATATAATTTTGCCTGTTTTTTGTATGGGTGTGAGACTTGGTCTCTCACACTGAGGGAGGAACATAGGCTGAGGGTGTTCGAGAATAGGGTGCTGAGGGGGATATTTGGGCCTAAGAGGGACGGGGTAACGGGGGAGTGGAGAAGACTACATAACGAGGAACTTAATGATCTGTACTCATCACCAAATATTATTCGGGTGATCAAATCGAGAAGAATGAGGTGGGCGGGCCATGTAGCACGTATGGGTGAGGGGAGAGGTGCATACAGGGTTTTGGTGTGGAGACCTGAGGGAAGGAGACCACTTGGAAGACCCAGACATAGATGGGAGGATGATATTAAAATGGATCTTCAAGAAGTGGGATGGGGGTACATGGACTGGATTGATATTGCTCAGGATAGGGACAGGTGGCGGGCTGTTGTGAGTGCGGTAATGAACCTTCGGGTTCCATAAAACGCGGGGAATTTCTTGACTAGCTGACGACCTGTTAGCTTCTCAAGAAGGACTCTGCTCCATGGAGTTAGTTAGTTAGTTAGCCACAGCGGTAGGTATTTGATTTATCTAAGGATGTAAGTAATTTATTGATACATAATTTATTGTAAAAAATCGTGAAACGTGGGCCTTGCTTCGATACCATGCACAGGTGTGGGCCTATAAGTTCACAAAGACATATATATAGGATGTTGTCTAATGAAAACTATTTGACGCATCCTATTATGTAAGCTATGTATGTTTGAGATTCTTGAGGTTTCAAATTTATAAGATTGTCATATTATGATACCATAGTCCTGTCTTGTAGCAGTCTGTCACTTCCGGCAGCTGCTGAAGGATGACAGTATGAGTGGCAGGTAACAAGCTTGCCGGGGCTTATGTTAATTCCTCGAATAATCAACGTAATGTGAACTGCATAGTCATCAGTTCTGTGAAGGTGGTGTGTGGTGCCACGTGCTTGGAGCTCGTACATTCACACTCGGTTGTGTAAGGTGTTAACGGTGTTAACGAGAGGTCGGAAACTGGAATAAGTAAGTTACTGAAATGTGTTGTTCCAGGTCGGGCCTGGAATTACCATCGTGTTTATTTAATTAATCGGAAGTTGTGCCTTGTATATTTTCATCGGGTTGTGTGTAGCGATTCAGTTCAGTTTATCTGCAGCAAACACAACAGTACTTTAGATAATAATATTATATTAGTTAAGTTGGGCTGCACGTTTCGATACTCCTCTAGTACCATCATCAGGATGGAATAGCAAAAAGTTAAAAATGTAATTAATTTAAATTAGTAAATTTATTTATTTATTTGTTATTCTGACCTCTTCTACCTTCATATTGTAGGTGTAGAGGTTTATTGTTGCACCTAATCACACTCAGTGACACACTCAGACACAACACACTCGGTAGGACTCCCCTGGACGAGGGATCAGTTCATCGCAGAGACCTACATTGACAACACACAGCATTCACAAGAGACAGACATCCATGCCCCGAAGGGATTCGAACCCGCAATTAAAGCAAGCAGGTGGCCGCAGACCCACGTGGTAGACTAGATTAGTACATTCAAATATTACGTATTAAATTTCTAATCAGATCTTTAAACATTGTAATTCCAATAAGATGAATTACTGTTTAAGAATTTCGTAGAGAAAAACATTGTATAGCAAACAGTTTTAGCCTATACAGGGTATACACAAAAGAATGGTGCGGTTTCAATGGTGAATAAAGGGAAACCGCACCATTCTTTTGTGTATACCCTGTATTAGACGATTATATACTGATGATACTTTAGCAGCACCGAGAAACGTAAATTTCACACTATAACATGCCATGAAGGCGTAGAGGGGACGTAGAGGTATAGCTCTACTCACTCACAACCTCGACGATAGAAGGGGGGGTGGGTGGTCGACGCCACGACACGCCCGCTTTACCCGGGGAAAGACCCGGTACCCATTGTGTAGCACAGTGGTTCCAAAACTTTTTCGGTCCACCGCCCCCTTGGTTCCATATACACACCCACAGCGCCCCCCTACCTTTTTAAAAAAACAAATACGATTTTGTTTCCACTTTTATTTTATATTTAAAAAATTGTTTAAATAAAATTATAAGAGTTAAACTTAATGTTTTATGTGTTAATTAATAAATTAAAATTTATTATATTTTTATGATTAACAATAATTCATCTAGCAATAGTTTATTAAAAAATATGTGCTTGAATAAGATTCATAAATTAAAATACTAAGAAATTTAGTTCATTTTTTATTTTTAACACAAAAATTACTTTATTTCAATTTTATTATAAAAATAAATGCTCTACTTGTCTACTAGCGCCCCCCCTGTGATAATAACAGCGCCCCCTTCCACCTCTCGTACCTATTAGAGCCCACCTCGGTAATCCCACCACCCCCCAGGGGGCGGTACACTGGTGTAGCAGGTTGGGTGGACATCTGGACCGGTCTGGACGGGCAAAGAAAATCTTGCCCCCACTGGGGTTCGAACCCCGGACCGTCTATCCCGTAGCGATTTGACGGTAGCCAGTATAAATTAATAAATTAATATTGATTAATTAATTATTCCTTTGTATGGTTATGCTTGTGTTAATGTTGCTGTCAGTAGTTGATACAGCATCGAATGGTAGGGTAATTAGTGATCATTAACGATGTAATGAAGAGGGCGTAAACCGAAGTGATGGTCACGTTATTTGAGGTGCTGGGTCGGAACGTTTCTTCATGTACTGAAGAAAACCACGAAGTATCATTCAAAATAACGCATCTATGGGCAGAGGTTTGGAACTGTGACCTCGCGGACAGGAAACGGGTGTGCTGGCACTCTGCGGCGACGCTGTGTACGATAAAGCTGCCGTTCTCGATATGACGATAAAAGAAACACCCTGTATATAGCCTTCTCGTGCTTGTTCCTGTTAAAACCACGAAGGCTGCATGTTCATCCCTCGAGTTTCTGTTATATTCAGATACACAGAGGCACCAGGTTTTGAACTCTCGCCCTGATTGATCCCCTGCCAAACATATTCTCGAATAAACGAGCGCCGACCCCGCTGACCGTCGCCATCCATCACCCCCCCCCCCCCCCCCACATGAGCGTTCATTGCAGCAGGGGCTGGATCCACCCGGTCATTCCATTTCTATATTCTCATTACTGAATCCTACAGTTCTTGATTGGATCTGTTTACTAACGAGTTTATTGAAATGATACAGGTTTAATCCATAAAATGAAAACAGACATTTCGATGAAGGCAATTTATCGCGGAACCTAAAAGTACACGCGGAAAGTTTGTTTTATATACAATATATTCCCGATAATTCGGTACCATGGGGATCAAGGTGGTGCATGGTTGCCGGTATAAATATTAGAAACAGAGGTCGAAATCGGCCGAAAAATTACAAGCACTTCATATAATAGCAAAGAAAAATAGGGTGCCTATAATGTCACTCGGCTCCTTTCGGCATCGTTCGGTTCAGCTCGGTCTGCCGCGGTTTTTTCTTTTTTTTTGCCACATCTCGCTTACTAGTGCTTATGCCAGTTCTTATGCCGGACTGTCAGGATTCCTGGATGAACGAATGCCGGTCTGTTGGGTGGGATACTAATACAGGGTATACACAAAAGAATGGTGCGGTTTCAATAGTATTCACTGTTGAAACCGCACCATTCTTTTGTGTATACCCTGTATTTTAAATGCAGTGAATGCCCATTTTATCGACTCGTGCGCACGTTTAATTTGGCTTTGCAAGGAATCAGAAAAGTGTAGGCGAAACGAGTCAAAAATCCCTGACCTTACAACCTGCACGCCACTTGTACTGTCGGTACATTACGACTTACAAACACCACGCGGCCAATTCTCAGAACCTGTTGTTTGCAGACATGAAAATAAATTTTCCAAGAAGTAAATACAGTAGGTGTTGACATTTTTTTTTTAGATCAAATCGATCTGTCTGCAAGCAGTTCTTTCTTTCGCCCAGACACAATGCTGACAGAAATGTCATGCGGTCAGAGAAAGTGAACTGTGACGTCACTACGCTGCAGAGTTGTCGTCATATTGGTTGTTTTGATGGTGTTGGTTTATTACGCATGTACCATGCACACCATCGGTGCAGTACGGACTGAGATACTGACATTATCGTCAATTATAAAACAGCGAGTATCTGTAATGAATTTTCATTAGGCTTGGTGAAGTGTTTTGGAGAAGGGTCGTAATTGAATGCCTTTATACAAAGACGAAAAACAATGGAGTCTATGTATCTGTCAGATCTGTGTCTAGTCTTGTAGTATTAGGCCGTATAATTTTTGTAGTATGTGTGTTTTGTTGTTGTATTATTTAATGTGTGGTGTATTTTTTGTATTGTGTGTGGGTGTTTTTGTAAGATGTGGATGTTTTTGTAATGTGTGTACGGTGTTCTAATGTGTGTACTTGTATTTACTGTATGTATTTTGTTTTGTAATTGTGTATAGTTTGTTTTGTATTGTTACTTTTATGTATATTTCCGTTTGTATTGTGTGTACTAGTGTAAGGACTACTGCCACCGGGTGAAAAGATTTGTATTGTGTGTACTAGTGTAAGGACTACTGCCACCGGGTGAAAACATTTGTATTGTGTGTACTAGTGTAAGGACTACTGCCACCGGTTGAAAACATTTGTATTGTGTGTACTAGTGTAAGGACTACTGCCACCGGGTGAAAACATTTGTATTGTGTGTACTAGTGTAAGGACTACTGCCACCGGGTGAAAACATTTGTATTGTGTGTACTAGTGTAAGGGCTACTGCCACCGGGTGAAAACCCAATTGCAGTAAATAATAATAATAATAATAATAATAATAATAACTGTGTGAAACGTACCACTGTGTACTACACACACATCTCACACACTGTGATTAGATCATCTTGAATCATGAATGTCTTCACTTCCAGCGCACACTTAACATGTGCGGTTTACAGAACGTGACGTGTGTTAGTGTCTCTGACTTCGGTAGCTAATGGAGTTTAGATGGAAGGAAATGTATGCTATTTGTATTGATCATACGTGGAGGAACTTAGAGAATTTTACGGCCTTAACCCTTTAAAGCCGAGTGATAAATATTGTACCGTCATGTTTAACATTCACAAATTCTACGTTCTGCCCACACAGTGTATTTATGTGTGTTGTGTGGATCTCAGAACAAACAGCGATTATTTCACTGTACAGCATTAACTGATTGGTTTGTATAACTGAGACGGAGTGTGTTTACTGCGCGGTACGGACTGTATTTATGGTTTTGTGTGATCTCAGAACAAACAGCGATTATTTCACTGTACAGCATTAACTGACTGGTTTGTATAACTGAGGGAGTGTGTTTACTGCGCGGTACGGACTGTATTGTATGTGTTTTGTGTGGATCTCAGAAACAATTCAGCGATTATTTCACTGTACAACATTAACTGACTGGTTTGTATAACTGAGACGGAGTGTGTTTACTGCGCGGTAACGGACTGTATTTATGTGTTTTGTGTGGATCTCAGAACAAACAGCGATTATTTCACTGTACAACATTAACTGACTGGTTTGTATAACTGAGACGGAGTGTGTTTACTGCGCGGTACGGACTGTATTTATGTGTTTTGTGTGGATCTCAGAACAAACAGCGATTATTTCACTGTACAACATTAACTGACTGGTTTGTATAACTGAGACGGAGTGTGTTTACTGCGCGGTACGGACTGTATTTATGTGTTTTGTGTGGATCTCAGAACAAACAGCGATTATTTCACTGTACAACATTAACTGACTGGTTTGTATAACTGAGACGTAGTGTGTTTACTGCGCGGTACGGACTGAATGTACCGCCATGTTTAACATTCACAAATTCTACGTTCTGCCCACACAGTGTATTTATGTGTTTTGTGTGGATCTCAGAACAAACAGCGATTATTTCACTGTACAACATTAACTGACTGGTTTGTATAACTGAGACGTAGTGTGTTTACTGCGCGGTACGGACTGTATTTATGTGTTTTGTGTGGATCTCAGAACAAACAGCGATTATTTCACTGTACAACATTAACTGACTGGTTTGTATAACTGAGACGGAGTGTGTTTACTGCGCGGTACGGACTGTATTTATGTGTTTTGTGTGGATCTCAGAACAAACAGCGATTATTTCACTGTACAGCATTAACTGACTGGTTTGTATAACTGAGACGGAGGTGTGTTTACTGCGCGGTACGGACTGTATTTATGTGTTTTGTGTGGATCTCAGAACAATCAGCGATTATTTCACTGTACAACATTAACTGACTGGTTTGTATAACTGAGACGGAGTGTGTTTACTGCGCGGTACGGTCTGTATTTATGTGTTTTGTGTGGATCTCAGAACAAACAGCGATTATTTCACTGTACAACATTAACTGACTGTTTGTATAACTGAGACGGAGTGTGTTTACTGCGCGGTACGGACTGTATTTATGTGTTTTGTGTGGATCTCAGAACAAACAGCGATTATTTCACTGTACAACATTAACTGACTGGTTTGTATAACTGAGACGGAGTGTGTTTACTGCGCGGTACGGACTGTATTTATGTGTTTTGTGTAGATCTCAGAACAAACAGCGATTATTTCACTGTACAACATTAACTGACTGGTTTGTATAACTGAGACGTAGTGTGTTTACTGCGCGGTACGGACTGTATTTATGTGTTTGTGTGGATCTCAGAACAAACAGCGATTATTTCACTGTACAACATTAACTGACTGGTTTGTGTAACTGAGACGGAGTGTGTTTACTGCGCGGTACGGACTGTATTTATGTGTTTTGTGTGGATCTCAGAACAAACAGCGATTATTTCACTGTACAACATTAACTGACTGGTTTGTATAACTGAGACGGAGTGTGTTTACTGCGCGGTACGGACTGTATTTATGTGTTTTGTGTAGATCTCAGAACAAACAGCGATTATTTCACTGTACAACATTAACTGACTGGTTTGTATAACTGAGACGGAGTGTGTTTTGCGCGGTACGGACTGTATTTATGTGTTTTGTGTGGATCTCAGAACAAACAGCGATTATTTCACTGTACAACATTAACTGACTGGTTTGTATAACTGAGACGTAGTGTGTTTACTGCGCGGTACGGACTGAATGTACCGCCATGTTTAACATTCACAAATTCTACGTTCTGCCCACACAGTGTATTTATGTGTTTTGTGTGGATCTCAGAACAAACAGCGATTATTTCACTGTACAACATTAACTGACTGGTTTGTATAACTGAGACGTAGTGTGTTTACTGCGCGGTACGGACTGTATTTATGTGTTTTGTGTGGATCTCAGAACAAACAGCGATTATTTCACTGTACAACATTAACTGACTGGTTTGTATAACTGAGACGGAGTGTGTTTACTGCGCGGTACGGACTGTATTTATGTGTTTTGTGTGGATCTCAGAACAAACAGCGATTATTTCACTGTACAACATTAACTGACTGGTTTGTATAACTGAGACGGAGTGTGTTTACTGCGCGGTACGGACTGTATTTATGTGTTTTGTGTAGATCTCAGAACAAACAGCGATTATTTCACTGTACAACATTAACTGACTGGTTTGTATAACTGAGACGTAGTGTGTTTACTGCGCGGTACGGACTGAATGTACCGCCATGTTTAACATTCACAAATTCTACGTTCTGCCCACACAGTGTATTTATGTGTTTTGTGTGGATCTCAGAACAAACAGCGATTATTTACTGATATTCAATAAATACCGTCAACATAACTATGCGTTTATTATGTGATAAAAAGCTGCATAAATTATATTTATATAACTAATCTATAAATGATAATGAAACTTGACTACATTTCATATATAAGATAATAGCAGACAACAATGGATGTAAAGTAAATGTAGATTACGAGCCCCCTGAAGTCGGCCTTGTAAGGGCTGAAACATATGTAGGGGTTAAAGAATAAAAAGTGAAAATATAGTGCATTTTGTTGGTGTGTAATTTGTAAAAAGCTGCATGTTTTGGTTTCTGTAGGCGATAATCATTCTGAGCACAAAGAATTAAATTAGATGTATGAAAATAAAATATATACACCATATATGCTTCACGTGAGGTGTGACGTACGCTTTGTCTGTTACAGTTTTCAGATGTATAGATCACGCCTTCATTCGCACCCTTACTAATCGTAGTTATATTATTTGTTAAAATTGCTATACTGTTTTTTTTTATTTAAACTATTTCACATACTTTAAAAATAGTTCCTTGTACAGCATTTAACTCGTTGGTTTTTATAACCCACCCTGAGTGCGTTAAGGAACTGAGCCTTCAAGAATACTTTGTGTTCCTTTCTTGTTTCATTTGGAACCTTTTATTTGTTGATGTGCCAACGATCGGTCTCACCTAGCTAATTTATTTAGGAATTAAAATTCAAATAAGAACTAGTGGCTTCAATCCCAGGTAAGCCAGTGTGGGATTTGTGGTTGACAAAGTGGCACTGACCCAAGTTTTTCTTCAAGTACTGCAGTTTTTCCCTGTCAGTGTCTCCAAAATTCTCCATGCTCATTCATTCATTACCGGCGCTATATATGCAATCTCAGCAATTTACAGCGTCGTTAAATAAACACTTCAAAATTACTGGAGACTGTATAATTTTTGTATCGTTTACCTGCTAGAAAGTTATTATTAAGAAGTTAATTGTGAGAAAAAACACAAAGCACCTTTTACCAATTTACATATCTACTGATATGTTCTCGTGTCACGGTTTGATGCCACTTTGCCCCTAAATTCTGCTATTCACGCTAGCTTTGTATTGCGTGCTGTCGTCTTATACATGGCGTAGGAGTTAGCCTCGTTTTAAGCGGGCGGACGGCAGGTTTTTACAGCATTGCCACCACATAAAGAAATTTATACAGTTGGTAGACACGTTAGACACTGGTAATGAGCTTTGTCGAGAACGGTGGTTCTTAACTTGGGGTACTCGCACCCTTTGGGGGTGCGAGACGTAACCAGATATTTCTTAATTTTATTGTGACATTAAAATAACATTGAAATCTATATCTTTCTTTTAATAATTATGTTGTATATTAGGCTTAGAAACTGATCTACTTGAACGATGTTTATATGGACGTGAGAACATTTTCCGAGAAAGAAAGGCGTGTGATCTGCAGTTAACGGTAAGAACAGTTTGTCTAGGAGTAGGGACTGAGTAAAAACGTCGAAGACCTCTGGTGATAGCCGATTTACGGCCGGAGATTGAACAGTGGTCCTTCCTAATACAAAATATGCCATTAAGTGAAAGGTGGAATATATCATGGAAGCATCTGGTGAGGTAGAGGTATAACTCCACGCATTCTTCATCTTTGCACTAGATGGGAGTGAGTGTTTAGATTTACACCACAATTGCTTAACACCGAGCGTTGTTACACCTGGGATAGGAGGATGGGTGAGCCCCAGAGCGAGTCTAAACGCTTTGGGGAACAGAAAAAATGTTTTGCAAATGCCCGGATTCGAACCACGATACGTCGGTCATCCAGTCACTGTAGTGACTGAGCTGCCCCATCTTCGGCGTGACACTAAGTATACATTGGACACCATACTTACTTCGTCTAGAATCCATTTTAAATCTTGTGAAAATTATTGATTAACCATGCATTAAATGTTGATATTATACAAATGTGTCGACCTCGGTGGACTAGTGGTTAGCGTGCTCGCCACTGGACCCAAGGTTCGCGGGTTCGATCCCGACCGAGGTCGATGGATTTTTAAGGATGATAAAAATCCGGAGCACCACTTCCTTCGGAGGGGAAGTAAAGCCGTCGGTCCCATGTCGTAGATTTACGGCATGTAAAAGAACCTTACGGGCATGAATAGAAATGTTGCGTAAGCCAAATTGCCTCCATTTCTCATCCAAGTCTCCTGAATGCCTGCCAGATGGCTCTGGCGTGCACATCAGGATCGATAGAACACTAAGCGCGGCTAGCTGGCCGGTCACCAACTGCCATGAATGCGCATGATTTAGTAACCTCGACAAGAGGAGGCAAGAGGAGGCCCAGGCCCATACAGGGCTGTTGAGCCAAGAATTATTATTATTATTATTATTATTTATTATACAAATGTGTCATTATGTTAGGTCTGTGTGTGTGCCCATGTTTGTCCACCCGTTGATTAAGTCATAATAGATTCCCATGACGATAGAAACAAGCTACAGACTTATATTAACACGGAGGGTGCTTGGCTTGTGTCCTATCTCGCACCATAAACTTGACGACCGATAAAATTAAACTAAGTCGTTAAGCAATAAGCGCTCCGTCAGTGTTTCGTAGTCCGTTTCATTAACTGCTATGAAATCTGTGTCAGGAAGTACCTGACACAAAGAACACGGATGTTGCGTCCTCACTAAAACCTACGTTTAGATTAAAAGTACAGTAGATTTACTGAGAAGCTTACAGTTGCTTTGCAAATGAAGAAATTAAACAGACTTTACGATATCTGAAGTTTATAGCCGTATTAACAAGGGCCTGGCACGTGTCCTGAAGCACGGGCCGAGTAATTTGAGGCATTGTGGATCTGAAGAAAACCGCGTTAGAATCTGCCAGGATACCCAGACTTGTGGCGGAGAACTGAACCGTGGGGCTCCCGAATACGAAGTGCTGCCCTCTGGACGTGACGTGCAGTATGTTCAGTTTAAACAGAAGACAGTCATTCTACATAGCGTATGTGAACAGACTCGATCTAGTGAACGATAGATCTCTTGAGTTCCTTCAGTGCTGGGTCGGTGATTATAGGCAATAGTAACGGCACATTAAATGAACGTGCCCAAAATATTTAGGTACGATCGCAGTGATCGTGCCCAAGATACTTAGGTACGATCGGAATGAACGTGTCCAAGATATTTAGGTACGATCGCGTTGATCGTGTCCATGGTATTTAGGTACGATCGCAATGAACGTGTCCAAGGTATTTAGGTACGATCGCAATGAACGTGTCCAAGGTATTTAGGTACGATCGGAATGAACGTGTCCAAGATATTTAGGTACGATCGCGTTGATCGTGTCCAAGGTATTTAGGTACGATCGCAATGAACGTGTCCAAGGTATTTAGGTACGATCGCAATGAACGTGCCAAGGTATTTAGGTACGATCGCAATGAACGTGTCCAAGGTATTTAGGTACGATCGCAATGAACGTGTCCAAGATATTTAGGTACGATCGCGTTGATCGTGTCCAAGGTATTTAGGTACGATCGCAATGAACGTGTTCAAGGTATTTAGGTACGATCGCAATGAACGTGTCCAAGGTATTTAGGTACGATCACAATGAACGTGTCCAAGGTATTTAGGTACGATCGGAATGAACGTGTCCAAGATATTTAGGTACAATCGCGTTGATCGTGTCCAAGGTATTTAGGTACGATCGCAATGAACGTGTCCAAGGTATTTAGGTACGATCGCAATGAACGTGTCCAAGATATTTAGGTACGATCGCGTTGATCGTGTCCAAGGTATTTAGGTACGATCGCAATGAACGTGTCCAAGGTATTTAGGTACGATCGCAATGAACGTGTCCAAGGTATTTAGGTACGATCACAATGAACGTGTCCAAGGTATTTAGGTACGATCGGAATGAACGTGTCCAAGATATTTAGGTACGATCGCGTTGATCGTGTCCAAGGTATTTAGGTACGATCGCAATGAACGTGTCCAAGGTATTTAGGTACGATCGCAATGAACGTGTCCAAGGTATTTAGGTACGATCGCAATGAACGTGTCCAAGGTATTTAGGTACGATCGCAATGAACGTGTCCAAGGTATTTAGGTACTATCGGAATGAACGTGTCCAAGGTATTTAGGTACGATCGCAATGAACGTGTCCAAGGTATTTAGGTACTATCGGAATGAACGTGTCCAAGGTATTTAGGTACGATCGCAATGATCGTGTCCAAGGTATTTAGGTACGATCGCAATGAACGTGTCCAAGGTATTTAGGTACGATCGCAATGAACGTGTCCAAGACATTTAGGTACGAGTATAATGAACGTATCCGAGATATTAGATACGACCGCAGTACGAGCTGTAAGCAGTGCGTCATAGAACGTAGCCTAGCAACGAGCGCTCTGACACTGGAATGGGGGCAAACAGTAATTCGTCTGGTGAGATTTGAGGCACTCAGACGGTCAGAATGAAGATAGCCGTCTTCTGGAATTTGACGCCGTATATTCTGGTAGAAATTGCGGACGTTTCAGAGGAACTTGCTGCAGTTATCAACCAAGTGGATAAGCGAAAGACGCTTACTGACTCATCTACTTTGATGATGGATGTAGTAGTGCCAGCGAAGCACTCGTACGTGTGTACCAGACTGTACCATGCAAAATCTCATGTCACAGCCTTCTCGATTGTGTGTCACATGTACCGGTTAGAAGATGTAGTTGCATTCACTTCGCTTCCAATAGAGATTCACTAACGAAGGCAAAATTTCGGTGTGTTTTCTTACTCTGGTCGCAGTTAAATTTACCTTAGGTTCAGCTACATTGCAGCCAACGTGGCAACACATAAACGGAAGTTTCATCTTTGTGTGACCCAAATTGAAGCCGGTAAGATATATAAAACTGAAGGTTACTGCCTTAAGATATTTGAGATACTTTGGAGATGATGATACAATAGAGAAAAACTGAACTTTTGAAGGGGCGATGGAGAATGAATTGGAAGTATAAGCCGGGGCTGTACTCGTAAGGGTCAATATTTACCTAAAGTAATGGAAAAGTCGGGAACATAGGTCAGAAGAGACCTATAGAAAAATACTGAGGAGTGGATGGTGATTATTTTCAAGCAGTAAAATTGTTTCAACTTAGGCGTAGTGAATTTTTTTTGCCAGTACTTATGTTTATTCTGTGTGTCTGTCACTGAGTAGTCAGTAAGCTGTCAGTACTAGCTACATGGAGGAGAGTAGAGGGGTTGTTATTGTTTCAAACCGCCACAGCATCGTTTCCTGAGCCAGCTGACTCCAGTATATAACTAACTAACTAACTCCATGTAGCACAGTCCTTCTTGAGAAGCTAAAGGTCGTCAGCTAGTCAAATTCCCCGCGTTTTATGGAACCCGAAGGTTCATTACCGCATTCACAACAGCCCGTCACCTGTCCCTGTCCAGTATATAAATTTCGTGCCTCAATTTTTTAAGATACATTTTAATATTGTTTCGATTTTTAACTCCCGGATCGTCCGAACGAACTCTTCTCTCCAAATATTCGTACTGTAATCTCGTACGTGTTTTTCATTTCTGTCACGCGTGTTACATGTCATGCCCATCTAGTTTTTGGATCAGTTCAGCAGTATTTGGTGAAGAGTAGATTACAAACCTACTCGCTTTACCTACAGTCTCCTGTTAACTTCCACGTCTTAGGTCCAGATATTCTAATCATCCTGTTGTCCAATACCCTCAGTAAATTCTGCCACATATCGTAAAATTGTTTTACTCTTTAGGTATCAGATAGGAGGCGGGAACATAAAAGATTATAAAATTAGGAAGTGAATAAAGCTGTGTAAACGAGAGTAAGAGGGTGATTGTCGGACAGGTCTGGTACAGGCATACCCCGGACTGTTACGACACTTCGACTTACGGACACTTCGAACTTCGGACACTTCGATCTTCTACGACACTTCGACTTACGAATCGACTTCGAGACTTACGACGACTTCGACTTACCGACGCTCTTCGCACCTTGATTCGCACAGCTTTTCAGTTGCCACCATGCCCGAACTTGAGGCACTTGCTTCGCAGTTACGACACCTTAGCGACACTGAAACTCCTGCTCGACCCTCAACATCCACTGAAAGTCCTGCTGGACCATCAACTTCTACCCAAAGCCCTACTCCTATTGATGTCTCAACAAAAAGTCCTTCTAAATCACCAGCACGAAAGCGTTTGGCCCTTGATGACTCTACTACTTATGAAGAGTACCTGCATCGATAAGTGAAAAAAATGCATTGCTTCGAGTTGCGACGATTTTCGAGTTACAACAGTGGTCTGGAACCTAACCTGTCGTAAGTGCGGGTGTGCCTGTAATTTCGGATACCCTCTCTAGGCGATACTGGTGCTGCAGATTTGCAAGGAACAGACAAACTAAGTTCTGCTACCACAGAAAAGCTGTTGTGACCTGTCGCCATACTGGTGAAGTCAGTTACTTCCAGTGTACAGCCACTTTTGTGTGTTTTCAATAAATCAAAGCTTTTACAGGCAAGCAGAACTTCTTTAAGTACGCAGTTATTATTACAGTTTTCGCAGTTCTGTATACTGCGTTTGAATGGGCTTGATTTTAATTTTTAGATTCACTGTAAGTGATATTGCTAGTGCCAATAGGTTTTGTATAAGAACGATTCAGATTGTGGACGTGAGGTGGCTACGGATGTCTTGTTAACTAATTACAGTACCGTACGTACGTGTGTGTGTGTTTAGGTTGTGTATGAATGTGCACACATGCATATAATTAGTGTCTTGCTAGCATTGTGTTATTTGTGCTTTGTCGTATGTTGGGAATTCATTATTCTGTACTTTGTTTACGAAGGTCGTACCCTTCATATCTGTAGCTTTGTCTTACGACAGGTCCGTAGCCTCTTCATTCTGTAGTGTGTCTTACGACAGGTCCGTAGCCTCTTCATTCTGTAGTTGTCTTACGACAGGTCCGTAGCCTCTTCATTCTGTAGTTGTCTTACGACGGGTCCGTAGCCTCTTCATTCTGTAGTCTGTCTTACGACAGGTCCGTAGCCTCTTCATTCTGTAGTGTGTCTTACGACAGGTCCGTAGCCTGTTCATTCTGTAGTCTGTCTTACGACGGGTCCGTAGCCTCTTCATTCTGTAGTCTGTCTTACGACAGGTCCGTAGCCTCTTCATTCTGTAGTGTGTCTTACGACAGGTCCGTAGCCTCTTCATTCTGTAGTCTGTCTTACGACGGGTCTGTAGCCTCTTCATTCTGTAGTGTGTCTTACGACAGGTCCGTAGCCTGTTCATTCTGTAGTCTGTCTTACGACAGGTCAGTAGCCTCTTCCAAAGCGAGTTCTCCACAGGGTGCGAACTAGTGCTGCCTCTTTCAATTTCCAATATCTTCTCTTTTCCTTAAGGTCATACAGTAGCTGCTTACGTCTTCTCCCTCGTCTTCCCGTCATTTCTATCCTTCCCTCTAACTTTCCTTCAATCGCGTGTTTCAGAAGGCAGTTTCTACGCAAGATGTGACCAATCCAGTTAGCCTTTCTTCTTTTTATTGTATGTAGGATATTCCTGTCCTCTCTGACTCTATGTAATACTTATTGCTTAGTAATTTAAATGTATATGTATAATATATATATATATTTAGTTTTATGGGAAGCTAGTACACAAAATGCCTTTCCTAACTTGTACGCCATTTTCTGATGCTTGCGAATGTTGCAGTACCTAGCGGCCATAATGCGCACTAGACTACCATGTGGGCGCCAGTTTTAAATTTCTGGAGGTAATCTTCACAGCTGATATATTTTTGAACTGTACATGAAACCCTCTCTGAGAAATGTATGATTTAAAGTAGTAAATATGATTTGCCGACAGCCTGTAACGTGTGGAATGCGACAGGAAGTGCTGCGCGTTGTTTCCGGACGAGGCACCAAGTTCCATGTCATTGCACTCGTGCGATATCCACAGCAGACAAAACATGGCCTACCACCACATCGCGCCTGCGCATTCAATTGCAGCGATGAAACTTGTACTTGCCAAACGCACTATACGTCTAGGCTGACACGGTTGGCACTCCTGTTTCTTTGTCCAGTAGGTCCCGGGTCCAGATATATTGTTAAAGAAAGCTATCCAGAATTTTCGTGCTTTCTGTCATTCGTTGTATGAAAACTCGAGAATGTTGTTATACAGGGCATACACAAAAGAATGGTGCGGTTTTAATAGTGTTCACTATTAAAACCGCACCATTCTTTTGTGTATGCCCTGTATAGAGTGGCTTAAAAATCAGGTAACAGAACAAAGTTTCTTGTATTAACTGGAACACGAATACAGAGCTAGGCCAGTCAGTTGGTGAAACGTCATCACAGCGCTGTGAACTGTGCTTTGAACGTGGTGGGTCTAATTTCGAACAGTTTTTGTAAACCCAGTGCTTAGTACAGTAATTTACAGCGTATTTAATTTACATTTTACGAACCGGTTAATTGAGTTTTCGCTTCGGGTTGGACGGTCCGGTGATCGAATCCCGGTGGGGGGGGCGAGATTTTTCGCAGCCGTCCAGACCGGCCCTGGGGCCCACCCAGCCTCCTATACAATGGGTACCGGGTCTCTTTCCCGGGGGTAAAGCGGCCGGGACGTGGAGTTGACCACCCACCCTCATCTAGACCCGAGGTTAAAGAAAGAGTAGAGCTATACCTCTACTCCCCCTGGGCCTTCGTGGCGTGTTCTAGGGAGACCTTGACCTTTTACTTTACCTTCTACCTGTATTTTAGCATCACGTTATGCCTGTTTAAAATTTATTTCTGCGCGTTTTACATATACATAACAATATTTCGTGAAAAATTCTTTCATCTGTTTATAATAACTACATGTTTCGGCACGACGTACCATCTTCAGATGATACTGTGTATGTTTATCGCCGTATCACAAACTGTTATAAGTGCAATGTCTTGATAGCCATTATTAAAATCCAGAGTTAAAATTAGGTCTACTCTTAAAACGTTAAAATTATGTGATATGTTCTCCATACAATACTAAGCTTGATTTGTTTTAAAAAATTTTCCTTCTAATTAAGTCATTCGCGGTTATCACATTTAGTGTCTTGTCACATTGTATGACATTTAATCACTGATATTCTGCCTTATCGTATACGTTCACACTAATTGTATAATCTAAAATTATGTCATGATCTCTTACTTCCCTATCCTTTTCAATTCGCTGTTTAATCTCATCTGTCAAGGCTGTTTAACGTCGTTAAATGAGTAAAGGTAAAGGTAAAGGTCTCCCTAGAACGGGCCATGAAGGCCCAGAGGGGAACTACAGGTATAGTTCTACTCTTTCTTTAACCTTGGCTCTAGATGGGTGGTCAACTCCACGCCCCGGCCGCTTTAACCCCGGGAAAGAGACCCGGTACCCATTGTATAGGAGGCTGGGTGTGCCCCAGGGCGGCAAACGTAAATTAAATAAACAAGTTTCGACTTATCTAATCTCATTCTGATAACAAGTAATTGTTTACAGTGACCGCTGTGTGTACCTTTTCGTGTGATTTGTATGAAAGAGAAGTCGTTTTGTGAACCGCTTAGTTATTTTTTATTTTTTTCAGGACAGATACGAGCTCTTAATAGAACAAGTGGATAGGAATTTCATATTGCTATCACCGTGCATTTTCACTAATAAAATTTATTTTACACCGACTAATGCACACGTAAAACCACTTTTTTTTTGTAGTTTTTATTGTAAAATGTACCCCTACACGTGTTTCGATCCTCGGATTCATCGTCAGGGTTTTTTGTTTTTCTAAAAAGCCACTATCACTTCAATTGCATATTTTGAAGTGTCCAATAGCACTCATGTCTTAATATTTGTTTTAAAATATCTGAATTTTAAAATTCATAAAACACTAAAATTTATGATTCTAGACACCAGCAACTACGCCGTTAACCAAAAAACATTTTAACTGTGACTTTAACTTATAAATCATAAGTTTTAGTGTTTTATGAATTTTAAAATTCAGACATTTTAAAAAAACAAATATTAAGACATGAGTGCTATTGGACCCTTCAAAATATGCAATTGAAGTGATAGTGGCTTTTTTTAAAAAAAAAACCCCTGACGATGATCCGAGGATCGAAACACGTGTAGGGGTACATTTTACAATAAAAACTACAAAAATAAAGTGGTTTTACGTGTGCATTAGTTGGTGTAAAGTAAATTGAAGAAGTGGATAGGAATTTACTAATTGGTAGCCACAATCTATCAGGTGGCATCATGAATACAGTGTGCATCGCGTGTTGCTTTACTGCTCTTGTAAGGAGAACGTTTAGCGGAAACATAGAAGCCATATAAATTATCGCTGAGTTTTCACTTTGCTCGGACAGTAACACCTGTTGTGTTGTTGTGCCTCTCTGTTGCATGCGAGTATTTAAATAACTCCGTAACAACTTAACCTTTTGTAATAATTTTGTACTGGCTTTGCGGAGGAGGTTACTGCCTCCATTATCAGGGCAGGGGAGTAAGCCTCGATAGCAGTGCTTAGGAATTTATGCAGCGATGGAAGAAAATGTCAAGAAACGGCAATGAAATTGCTGACAGTTTTAATTAATTGGTGGACTGATGAATGAGAGTAGCTCTTTTTATACGGGACGCTCATTTTAGAGTCGTCTGTACTCGCAGATGGAAATAAAACCAGTTTCTTAATAACTAACTAACTAACTAACTAACTCCATGGAGCAGAGTCCTTCTTGAGAAGCTAACAGGTTTCTTAATTAGTGTTAAAATATTTAGCACGTTAGATGGTGGACAGGGGCTAACTACAGTGCAGTGTATTGACCGATATGCAGAAATGATTTGGCAATGATGTACTTCTTAACACCATTACTGTATTCTTCTTAGATGTACTTTTAAAGCCCAGTGGTTACTATACAGGATGGCGCAATGTCACTTGACGCTGTTGCGTCATTAAGTGTCGAGTGACTTTTGCGCCACCCTGTATTATCACGTGGTGTAAAAAATTAAAAAACCCCCGCATTTTACCCACAAAGTGTATATTTATATATATGTTTTATATGATTCTCACAATAAACAGCCATTATTTTCTTAAAGAACAGTTAACCGGTTGCTCGTTATAATGTTTTCTGTGAGGTGGGAACTCTTTTTTTTATAGACCTGTAATGTCTTCTGAGTTCCGTAATAGTCTCACAATGAAGAGCGATTATTTCCACGCCGTCTGGCCTTTGTAATAGAGACGCCGTGTTTTTTCTTGGAGGTACGAATCAAAATATTTGAGTACTTTCACGTGTCTGTCAAGTTTCCCTCGGTCGTAAGACAAATGAACGTACTCAGTAATATTTAAACTTCGAAGTAGCTTCTCAGTTCTTTCCCCTGTTTGGACTAAAACAGTCCACTTCCGATCACCAGACGTTCTTCACTTCCTAATGCTTCAGTCTGCGTCCGACGCACAATACCTTTACCAGCAGGACTAGTGGACACTGCCTGGGAGCCTTCAAGGGCAGTAGAATTCTCTGTTTCCCGGTAATAAATTTACTGACAGTCACTATCCCCGTTACCCCACGTTCTCTTTTTGATGTAAAACGTCTTACATTTCGGTACACATAGGTGGGTCACCTCGGCGCTCGCGGTGTCAGACTTTCCCGTTACCTACGTTTCTTCACAGTGCTCCGCGCCTACTTCGACTACAGCAGTGAACGATACGTAGTTTGAAAGGTAAGGAATATGCCTACACGATAAAAAAAGAATCATTGAAAAATCTTGAAATCTGCCAAAATGGCGGCCATGTCAAAATCACCTACGATTTTCCGCAATCTACCACGCTCGGCGGCAGCGCGATAGATCACATCTTCACCAGGCGTCTCTCCCATCTCAAGAGCGTAAACTACGCGAACTACTTCTCATGCCACAAGCCACGGCTAACCATTACAGAGACATAAACACATACATATAACAACTTCTAAAAATTTCTGAAAAAATACAAACTCCAATACAGTCAACTTCTTTCTTTCTTTCTTTCTTTCTTTCTTTCTTTCTTTCGCCCTTCCATCACTCAAGCAGCTAAAACATTTTAACACCCGCAAAAAAAGATCGCCAACATTCAACTTGTCGGCGTGACGTTTTACGTACAATTTGCGGTTCAGTCGTAGCTTGAAACACCGAAAATTTTTTTCTCTTCCCTCTACAAGGTAGTTATTATACTTCTAGATACGTGTTATGTTCTGATCGTAAAGAGAATTTCTCCCTGGACTAGAAAAACGTTTGCTCTGCTTCCATCGTTACCGAAGTCCCAATTTTTGATTTGCAACGTCATAATTGCCCTGTAGTAAAAGTGTAAATACACCGTTTAATTATCTGCTGTTTATGATGGTTATAATTCGAACTTTATTTGATATATAATTTATCATTTTTATTGCTGTTAATATTTGTACAGTTGATTATTTTTCGTTACAGCTATACAGGAAATTAATTCTGACGTATGTCATGAGTTTTGATGCGCGAGGCAGTTCAATGTAAATCTGTGATAGATAAATTACAGTGTAGATGTTGTTGCAGTGGACACTAAATATGAATTAACATGGATATTTTGATGAGATTGGTTGTTTTATGTTTGTTTTAGAGGCGTTTTGTTTAACCGTACGAGCTCATTATAAACCTCTGTCTGTCTGTCTGTCCGTCCGTCTTCCCGCCTGTCTGTCTGTCTATGTGCTTTCGTGAAGTGTGACAATGTGAGTGGATTTAATAATATTTTTCCACGTAAAAGATGGGCTTAAAATTTGAGCACTGAACATATCTCACTATATCGGTGACTTCACTTACAGACCTCAATTGTTTTTGTTTTTGTTACTCGTAATTAAACCATCTGTGTGCCACAGTGGCTGAATTTTTGTTTATCAACTTGATTTTTTGTTCACCGTGCATTGTGTTAATATATATATATATTGAACAATACCGACAAATGCACTAATTTTGTAGTATATACACTACACAAACGCCCTACGTACGTTTCGGTCACAAGTGACCATCTTCAGGGGCTCAATAACACTGAGATTTACTTCACTACACTTCACTTGTTCATCCCACTGCACTGTTGACTTGTACTATCTTTTTTCATATCCACTTGGGGTAGGTATTGGTTGTCTTCCGTTTTTACTGGTAGCTGTGATGAGTTTGGTGTGTTGACTTGGTCACGGTCTATTTTGTACTCCGTTTTGCGTCGCTATATATTAGTGTTGACTTTACATAGTTCTCAAAGTTTACTTCACTACACTTCACTTGTTCATCCCACTGCACTGTTGACTTGTACTATCTTTGTTCATATCCACTTGGGGTAGGTATTGGTTGTCTTCCGTTTTTACTGGTAGCTGTGATGAGTTTGGTGTGTTGACTTGGTCACGGTCTATTTGTACTCCGTTTTGCGTCGCTATATATTAGTGTTGACTTTACATAGTTCTCAAAGTTTACTTCACTACACTTCACTTGTTCATCCCACTGCACTGTTGACTTGTACTATCTTTGTTCATATCCACTTGGGGTAGGTATTGGTTGTCTTCCGTTTTTATTGGTAGCTGTGATGAGTTTGGTGTGTTGACTTGGTCACGGTCTATTTTGTACTCCGTTTTGCGTCGCTATATATTAGTGTTGACTTTACATAGTTCTCAAAGTTTACTTCACTACACTTCACTTGTTCATCCCACTGCACTGTTGACTTGTACTATCTTTGTTCATATCCACTTGGGGTAGGTATTGGTTGTCTTCCGTTTTTACTGGTAGCTGTGATGAGTTTGGTGTGTTGACTTGGTCACGGTCTATTTTGTACTCCGTTTTGCGTCGCTATATATTAGTGTTGACTTTACATAGTTCTCAAAGTTTACTTCACTACACTTCACTTGTTCATCCCACTGCACTGTTGACTTGTACTATCTTTGTTCATATCCACTTGGGGTAGGTATTGGTTGTCTTCCGTTTTTATTGGTAGCTGTGATGAGTTTGGTGTGTTGACTTGGTCACGGTCTATTTTGTACTCCGTTTTGCGTCGCTATATATTAGTGTTGACTTTACATAGTTCTCAAAGTTTACTTCACTACACTTCACTTGTTCATCCCACTGCACTGTTGACTTGTACTATCTTTGTTCATATCCACTTGGGGTAGGTATTGGTTGTCTTCCGTTTTTACTGGTAGCTGTGATGAGTTTGGTGTGTTGACTTGGTCACGGTCTATTTTGTACTCCGTTTTGCGTCGCTATATATTAGTGTTGACTTTACATAGTTCTCAAAGTTTACTTCACTACACTTCACTTGTTCATCCCACTGCACTGTTGACTTGTACTATCTTTGTTCATATCCACTTGGGGTAGGTATTGGTTGTCTTCCGTTTTTATTGGTAGCTGTGATGAGTTTGGTGTGTTGACTTGGTCACGGTCTATTTTGTACTCCGTTTTGCGTCGCTGTATATTAGTGTTGACTTTCGTAGGGCGTTTGTGTAGTATATATACTACAAAATTAGTGCATTTGTCGGTATTGTTCAATATATATTTTGTTTATCAGTCACACGAGTTTGGAGACTTGGAAGGGTTTAATTTCTACTTACGTTAATTTTCAGTTTTTTTAACCAACAAATGCACTTTTTATTTTCGTATTTCTGTTCAATTCACCCTACACATGTTTCAATTGAACAAAATACGAAAATAAAAATTGCATTCGTTCGTTAAAAAACAGAAAATTAATGTCAAGATGCACGGCGAACACAACGTAATATTCCACTTACGTATTTTGGTCCAAATATGATAAATATTGTAACTTTAGGTAGGGAAATCTTTAATGGATACTGCGGACTCTGTGCACGGGGGTAAAGCTGCGGGGCCTTGAAGCTGACCGCTCACCTCCACATAGTGCGGAGGTTAAGAATGAGTGGAGCTGTGCCTCTACTCCCCCTATACGCCTTAGTGGAGTACATAGGGACAACTTTACATTTGTGTTTAGATAGGTGAATTTGTTTAGTTAATGCTGTGTAGAGAAATAATCGCTTTTTATTGCGAGACCCATACGTAACACATAAATACGCTGATTGGGCAAAATAGAAAGGTTTAATATTAAAACAGGTGTCAGGTGGTACATATAGTCACCAGTGTGCAGACTTCGTTTTTCTGCATGTACAGGGCATACACAAAAGAATGGTGCGGTATCACGCCTTTTCACTTTGAAACCGCACCATTCTTTTGTGTATGACCTGTATTAGTAGACTGAGAGACGTTGTTTGCATGCCAGAAGTGTTAACGGAAATTAATCAGTTTTTCGCAATCTGTCCTCCATAATTAAATACAACGCTGATTATGTATACGGAGCACGCTAGAAGGAGAAAGATTTATTACCCTGGAACAAGTGAGATCAGCTTACATTCTGATCAAGACAGCTCGTTACTAAATGTTTAATCAAAATTCGTTTGCGAGAGAATTTTTACATGGAAACTTGCGTGACATACTTCTTAGTGAGGAAAAAGCAAATTTGTATTCCGAAGAGAGCCTTAAATGTTCCTGACAGCTTTGATCCACACTGACATGCCGGATTTGGCACATTCACCTTATGTTATTTTCAAAATACAGGGTGTCGCTTTTATTGTGTCCTTTTTATTGTGTCCCTGTGCACAGCGGCTGTCACTGGACGTCCCGGCGCTTGCAGGTTTTCTGTGCGATAAGACGCCGTGCTCAGGGACGCTATAAAAGAGACGACCTTCTCTTACTATCAGTAAAATAGGCCTACCTTTGCTTAAAAAATGGTATAAAAAACGAACGACCAAATGTGCACTTCATCTAGATGACTGGCTTCGCGGTAACGACCTAGACTTGTCTCTTCAAGAGATGTGTGGCTCCAATCCTTAGTTGCTCACCCCATATCCTGATAGCTGTTTGCGTGGGTTTCCTCAGTTAATCCCAGGAAATACTGCGATAGTAAACCATTTCGGCTACCACAACTTTCTTCAAGTCCTTTTCAATTTATGTATGTGTATACTATCCACGTGCCCGTCTAATGACAGGCTGCCATAATGTCCACGCGCTGCTCCACAGCCTCTTTTACCTTTCGTTTATTTTTGCTTAGAGCAAATAAATCGTTATCTAATCGAAGTGTTGCCATCTGGTTCCGTAGTGTTGCACTTCATGCTCGATGCTCAACTGGCCATCTAGTTCCGTAGTGTTGCACTTCAAGCTCGATGCTCAACTGGCCATCTGGTTCCTTAGTGTTGCACTTCATGCTCGATGCTCAACTGGCCATCTGGTTCCGTAGTGTTGCACTTCATGCTCGATGCTCAACTGGCCATCTGGTTCCGTAGTGTTGCACTTCATGCTCGATGCTCAACTGGCCATCTGGTTCCGTAGTGTTGCACTTCATGCTCGATGCTCAACTGGCCATCTAGTTCCGTAGTGTTGCACTTCAGCTCGATGCTCAACTGGCCATCTGGTTCCGTAGTGTTGCACTTCATGCTCGATGCTCAACTGGCCATCTGGTTCCGTAGTGTTGCACTTCATGCTCGATGCTCAATGGCCATCTGGTTCCGTAGTGTTGCACTTCATGCTCGATGCTCACTGCATCTGGTTCCGTAGTGTTGCACTTCATGCTCGATGCTCAACTGGCCATCTGGTTCCGTAGTGTTGCACTTCATGCTCGATGCTCAACTGGCCATCTGGTTCCGTAGTGTTGCACTTCAAAGCTCGATGCTCAACTGGCCATCTGGTTCCGTAGTGTTGCACTTCATGCCGATGCTCAACTGGCCATCTGGTTCCGTAGTGTTGCACTTCAAGCTCGATACTCAACTGGCCATCTGGTTCCGTAGTGTTGCACTTCAAGCTCGATGCTCAACTGGCCATCTGGTTCCGTAGTGTTGCACTTCAAGCTCGATGCTCAACTGGCCATCTAGTTCCGTAGTGTTGCACTTCAAGCTCGATGCTCAACTGGCCATCTGGTTCCGTAGTGTTGCACTTCAAGCTCGATGCTCAACTGGCCATCTGGTTCCGTAGTGTTGCACTTCAACTCGATGCTCACTGGCCATCTGTTCCGTAGTGTTGCACTCATGCTCGATGCTCACTGTTTCTTCAGCCTCAGCTCTTAACTCTTAGATAACCATAATGTGGCTCGGTAGGACAGTCAGTCAGTCACTTTAACGAGGGTTCTGTAAATAAGGAGATCTTTTAGATCGTGTACGATTCGGTATCACTGACTACGTAGCGCTAAATGGTACGATGATTTGGAAGATATTTTAGAAGGCCTAACGGAGCTACTTACTCGGAATTTACCTGGATTGACTGAGGAAAGCTACGTGAATCCTCAAAGTGCCCCTCTGTGCCGATTTATATTCGTATTCGAACCCGGTACCTGTCGAGTACAATGATCTGACCTACTGGCATCGTAAAATGAATCGCCAGTACAACAAAGTTCGCGAACTCCGGTTTGGCGTAATATCTTCATATATTATACCCTTGACATACGTCATACAGGAAGAATTAGAACCAGAGAACACCTCGAGGTACAGTGGTGTTACTGTCTTGATGTTTTCAATGAGGAGACTAAGGTACAGAGAGAGAAGTTCTACAGACATGCAGAGAGTATCTAGTATAGAGGGTTTCAAGAGAGGATGATTGTTGCTAACCAAGGTTTCCACTCCCTTCTCGGCACTGCAGTATTCCTGAAACAACTCAGACTTCAATGAAACCAACTACTCACATGACTCTCTTACTCTCTTTGTCTCTCTGTATGATGCCATCTTTACAAAACTTGATTCTCTCTTAAGTCTCTTCGTTTCCTCCTTCTCAGATCCGACAAAAGTTTCTTCTCTTTCCAGTTGACTGCATATTCGTATTATATCTGTATACATATTATATAAAGTCCCCTCGTACCATTCTCTTATTAAAGTTAGCTGCTTCAGCTAGACAAAATTAAGTTGCTTGTGAAGAATAAATATGGACAGGTTGGAATAAGACACAGCAGGAAACTTGTCTCCTGTCGTTTCTCGTCATTTTCTTGAGTACTTCCTTCCACAGCGGCAAATACAGATATTATCTGTGCCTCTGTCGCTACGCTCAAGTTCTTAACACTATAGTGCAGAGTCTCTCCTGAGAAACTTAACATTTGCGTAAATAAATTCCTCGCATTTGTTGTAACACGGACGTTAATTACCGCGTTAACAGGAGTCCGCCATTGGTCTTTGTCCGGAGCCACGTGAATATCCTCCACGTCCCTCACAGTGTATTTATTTATGACCCATTTTAATATTATCCCTTCATTTACGCTAGGTCTTTCCAAATGGTCTCTTTACTACAGCTTTTTCAACGAAAAATCCTGTACAGGGTATACACAAAAGAATGGTGCGGTTTTATATGTATATATACATATAAACGCACCATTCTTTTGTGTATACCCTGTATTTGTCTCTCGCATGCATGCTGCATTTTCCGCCCATCTCAAGTTTCATTTCATTATGCATAATAAATAGTTGGCGATCAGTACCAGTCATGAAGTTTTTCATTACGAAATGTTCTTCAGCTTCCTGTTATGCCCTTTTTCTTAGGTACATAGTTCTTTGAAAATTTAATGAGATAAAATGTCTGAAAAAAAAATTACGCACTGATCAAATGTGAAATTAGTCTAAATATAAACCAGACGAACGTAATTGTTTCACGGTTTTGTTTGTGGCTTTTATGACTCTGTTTTACCTCTTATAAAAACGTGTAGTGTTGTCCGTGTCGACGCCGTGAAGACATGTAGGGGCAGCAGAGGTATAGCTCCATTCAGTCTTAATCACTTCACTAGATGGAAGTGTTTAACGTCGCACACCAGCCGCATTACCCCCGGAACAGAACTCCGGTGCCCATTGAATAGGACGCTGGATTGATTGCAGAGCCTGTCTGAATGTTTTGGAGAATATATATATCCGTTCAACCTGTAGCTTAGTCACTATACTGACTGAGCTATCCCAACTCCCTGTATTGTCCGGGTAGGGGACAAAAAAAAAGAAGCTGCTGTGGGGGGGGGGGAGGTGTTCCCTAAGTGATGAGATAACCGACGGGGACTTGCGTCTCTCAGGTGGGAAGTACTGAAGAAAAATTAGGAAAATATCTGAAATTTGCTGTTAGCTCGCTCACATTTTGCGTTGGTCCCCAAGACAGGCTCTCCACCTGGTATCGGCAATATGCATAACAAACCGCAATTGTTTCATTCTGCGAGAAACAAAATATTTTTACTTCCATCTCTTCGCCGAATTTGTACGTGTTTTTTTTCCCCTCCCCGTATCAGTAGAAACCTGATATTTAAAACCCCCTCCTTGATATTTTGTTTATTCCTTGTAGGGTGCGAGAGGAAACATTCCCCTCTGTACCTTCATCCCGCATTTGGTTCCCTCAGCTTCCCCTAATCTTCATTTATTTCTACTCTTATATATCCTGCAGTTAACTTTGCCCAGTTCGTCCACCCTCCTCTTCAAGTTTTGAGTGAATTTCCTCTTCCTATTCCGTACGTGCTCTTCGTATTCTTAATGGATGTAGGGGGGAGGGGGGACGTTACCGTGCTGAGACAGCAGCAACAGACGTTCTTTCTATCGCTTTCCCATCCAAATTACGCACGTACAAGCTCGTTATACCTAAAAAGTACAGTGCGTTATGTGGTTACGAATATGATCAGAATATGACTACAAACGTTTTCTAGTCTGTCGGTTTATTCTTCTTATATATATTCGGTATATAGGCTTATATATACCATTTAACCCGGTTATAACGACATCGGTTTACACGACACCTCGTCTATACCGTCAGATATTCTGTGGTACCAATTAATTCATCGCTGTTAACCATAACATTATACTCCTCGGTTATAACAACACCCGTTTATAACGACACACAATATTCAGTCCCTTTCATGACGTTATAAACGAGTTAGACTGTATTTATTTATTTATTTATTTTGTGAAGTAGTTGTGAATGTGAACAGAAGATGGCAACAATAAACGGCGCTGGAATGTATGCTCGAGTTTAGTGTTGTTATTTATTTACAATTAATGTCGTTTATCGTATACCGTAGCACACTCGGCTGTCCTCCAACACGCGTGGCTCATTAGCTGCAGGAAGTGACAAACGATAGTTTTGACGTAAAATAATGACCCTGTATTATTTGCTTGTATTTGGTTTACCTACAGCACACTCCCAGCACTGTTCGGAGGCAGTGAAAGTGCCGTTCGGTGCCGCAGTTGTGATCTGCGCCACTTTTACTGTAGAATCATTTCGATAAAAAGCACAGGCTAATTGAAACGCGAGGTACAGTTTCACGAAACTGTGTCTATATTTTCCAACAAACTTATTACTTACATAGCCATGATACGAAACCCTTTGTGTACGTATGTACCCCTATATATTTCCTAACAAAATGAAATTAGCTTCCAGATACAGCTAAATTAATTACCCGTATTCAAAGTAGGTATATATTAAAATCTCAAGTCAAAGTTAATATTTTTTTTCCTGAAATAAAATTCTCTGATACAAGAGTTTTTTTTTAAATGTAATAACGAAGCGTTGCTGATTTGTGTGAAGACATCAGAGTTAAATTGTATTTCTCAATTACCTGACGTAGCATAATTAGTGTTTCACATTAGTGTCCAGCTAACTCAGTGTAATTGTACTGTCAACTCGTTTATGTAATTATCGTGTCTCTTCTCTGTATTAGAAATTATAACGCAATGAATAGACTCAACGAGGAGAGGAGTGTCCTACGCACAGTAAAAAGAAGATGGGGTAGCTAGATTCATTACATCTTGCGTAGGAACTGCCTTCTTCATTTATTCTGTAGTCTGTCTTAAGACAGGTCAGTAGCCTCTTCCAAAGCGAGTTCTCCACAGGGTGCGATCTAGTGCTTCCTCTTTTCAATTTCCAGTATCTTTTATTTTCCTTAAGGTCATCCAGTAGCTGCTTACGTCTTCTCCCTCGTCTTCCCGTCATTTCTATCCTTCCCTCTAACTTTCCTTCAATAACATGTTTCAGAAGGCAGTTTCTACGCAAGATGTGACCAATCCAGTTAGCCTTTCTTCTTTTTATTGTAAGTACGATATTCCTCTCCTCCTTGACTATGTGTAATACTTCTTCATTTCTCACACGATCGGTCCAACTGATCTTCTCCATTCTTCTCCAGCACCACATTTCAAAACTCCCCAGGTACCTCTGATCTACTTTCCCCAAGTGTCCACGTTTCAGCACCACACAAAGCTATGCTCCAAGTGTAGCACTTTACTAGTTTCTTCCTTAAATTTAAGTCCAGTTTGCTGGTGAAAAGATTTTTCTTCTTGTTGAATGCTGCTTTTGCCATGGCAATTCTGGATTTAATTTCACGTGTACACAAACTGCCTTCTAAAACACGTTATTGAAGGAAAGGTGGAGGAAGGGTAGAAGTGAGGGGAAGACGTGGAAGAAGACTTAAGCAGCTACTGGATGAACTTAAGGAAACGAGAGGATACTGGTAATTGAAGGACGAAGCACTGGATCGCACGCTGTGGAGAACTGGCTTTGAAAGAGGTTACGGACCTGTCCTAAGACTGCGGAATGAATGATTTTTATGTCACAAACTATGAGAACAGAATCCGTCGTCAGAATTTAAGACTTACTCGGCTAGAGACGAAATTGCTCATTTGCTATGGAATCCAAATTTTCGTTGCAGTACTCATAAAGAGGAACCGTTGGACCCTTCTATGAGGCACAAATATCCATCCCACGTTCCTACACAATGCAGTAAGTTTCGAATTTCGTGAACTCCGATGTTCGGGATTTTGACCTTACTTGTTCACCATTTGAATCCCTTCCCCCCCCCCCCCCCCGCGACCTTCCGTGATTTATTCCAGCGAATCGGGATGAGACCACGAGGCTGGTCAGCCGGTTTTCCGCACTGTTTATTATGCACATCATACTGAGCTCAAGCACTCTGTCTTTCGTTACGTGACGTCGTTACGCGAAGTCGTTACGTGACGTCGATTTCTTTACGGAATGAGACACTCCTCCAATCTTTTAATGTATTTTACACTTCTGATAATGTTTTTTTATTTTATTAAAATTAAACTCTCATACTTTTTATGCTTTTTTGAGTGTTTTATCTTTTTTTTACCAATATTTATTAGTTCATTGAACGAAATTTTCCATTTTTAAATTGGAAATGGATTCCGATATTCCTGGCAGTTTTATCGATCCCAGTTAATCACGAAAATCGGGACTGTCTTGTTTTTCTTTAATATAAATTTTAATATTATCCGCCATCTTATTTTAGGTTTTCTGCTAAGTCTTTTCCTTTAAGGTATTCTTAATAAAATTTTGTGATCATGTGCGCTCTCTCCTATGTACGTTACGTCTCTCGACTACGCAGGTTTTAATAATATGATCACTGTAATTTATAAGATTACAAAGTACACATTATAGAGTTCATCATTATGCAGTTTTCTCTGTCATCACTGACCCTCTGTTACATGAACGCTCTGTTATTTCACACCTTGTCTTACGCCCATGTAGAACAGGTAAAAGTATGTTTTTTTTTGTTTATTCACTATTCTCAAAGTGATATTCTTTTCCTTTTCAGGTTGGTGAATATTAAATAGTAAGCTGTCACCTGGGAAAACAGAATTAAGAATAGCTGTAAGTATTGTGGTCACCATTTCAAGCCTAGTTGTTACTATATGGCCAAGATTGACACTAAAAACTCTGCGTTTTGTCGGCACGTGTATGATGTATGCGTGTCCTGTGGTTCTCACAATAACGATAATTTCGCTATACATCGTTAACCGGCTAATCTTTATAACGAACACAGACTGTGTTTTCTGTGAGTCCTGAAAGTCAGTTTTCATGCCCGAGTGCTCAACTTCTTTCCTGTGCTTCATACTCCAATATTCCACTCCAATCACTTTTTCTTCTTCAGCTGCCAACGTTCTACGTTGCTACCAGTCTACCTTTACCAGAAGGACGAGCGGTCATTATTTAAGAATCCTCAGATCAGTAACTTTTCTGTCCCCCCCCCCCTCCTGTATTAATAAATTTCAGAACAGGACAGAGAGTGTTTAATCTATAAAGGCTGAAAATAATAAGAAGAATATCATTGTTTCACGGAGGCCACGGAAAGGAGTCACACGGACAGTGACAGTGACTCCAACACACTGGAACCTGATCGGTCACTGCATAACCCCCGCCTTCCCCCCGCCGTATGTGTTATCGCCCAGCAGTATTCTTCCGCCACCATCATCTCACTGCGATTTCATTCCCGCAAGGAAAAATTTGGCTCACGTTTCAAAAATCTTAGTATTTCAATTTAGTATACTTCCTTAAAATTGCTGCGTCAGTTGTAATTCGGGCGTTATAGTGGAGGTTGGCAGGGTAACATCTCGAGGGTGTTGTGGAAAGGTTGTCCATTGGACTTCTTTCCATGGCCTCTATATGGTTCATTGGTTCATTCACCTCGTTGACATACTGTTACAGTTTTTGACGGGCCAAATTAACTCTAGCGTGTGCTTTGCTGTGGTTAGTTGGTGAAACTGTACTTCGGTAAGGACTGTCGACAGTGAAGTCAAGGATAGTATTACTTTCTTGTATATGGTAATGGTTGATATTTCTGAGGCAGTTTGTCCCCAAACAGTGATATTCCTAATGTTGTACTCGGATGTTTACTTTGCACGGTGCCGCTCTAGTCCCTAAGTCCATTATTGTTCACTTATTATCTTTGTTAAACTTTATTGGCCAAACGGGCCGCCCATGTCCCGTTAAATGTAATGACATCAATGTTTCAAGTGTAATAACATTCTCTTTTGTCGCCACATTCATGGAATTACGGATTTTAACTCTTTAAAGCAGTCGTTATCGAACTTTCTGATACCCCTTACAAAGTCTTATTATTTTTTCCGACCCCCCCCCCCCTAAAAAAAAATTATCAAAACTCGCAGTTACATTTAAATTTGGAGTAGTACGTATACTTGAGCTACAAAAGATTTTGTTAAATCTGTTTAAACATTCATTACAAGAACTAAAAATTTTATCATCAGTTATGACAAAATGAGATAAGGAAAACCCATCATATTTTTCTGAGTAGAATGAACTTAACTTGAGAACCTTAGGCATAACCCGCGACCCGTTTAGTTGCACGGATATCAGTTTAAGAACGCGCTTTTATGGCACATCGGTAAATATATATAATTAGAATTCGCGGATTAGTTTTTATAAAGGCCCACGCAGTGTGTTTACTCTGAGGTAGGATGTGAGCTTTTTTGTCGTAGATTTACGGCATGTAAAAGAACCTTCGGGCATGAATAGAACCAGTAATGTCCGTAAGCAAAATTCAAGCGGCCATTTCTCACCCAAGTCTCCTGACTGCTTGCCAGATGGCTCTGGCAGTCTCATCAGGATTGAGCAAAAACTTGTGCGGTCAGTGAGCCGGTCACTCACTAACAGAATGCACACTTACCGACCAGGAAACCTTCGGGATGAAATCCCAAAAGAAGGAGGCTTTGTTGCCCACCCCGGGCTGTAACGCCATGGAAGAAGAAGAAGAAAAGAAGAAGAAGGATGTGAGTTTTTAAATATAATTTGTTTTACCATAACGTGAGGCTCCAAATGTGGTATTCCTATAGCCATTTATCAAAATTGGTAGTGTGGCGATTAAGAATATCAAGAAAATATAATGCTGTCCGAGTTTTAGGCTATGTTAATGGAACTGTGTTGTTTATTGTACGTTCTCCTCTTTTATTTGCAGTAAAGATCGTTAGCTTAAAGCAGCATTATTTATCCACTTTAACTTCATGTGGAGTAATTAAAATAACTAAACGTAATTAAAGTGGTAATCAAATACACGTGACAGTATTACGTGTCTTGGGTTTTTCGCGTCTTGACAGCAGTGTCACCACTTTAAGTCGCGACACTCTACTGACACAATATGTACAACTGTACTGCCTAATCCTGACAGATCTTGAAAATCTAACACAAAATATCAGATTTTAAAGATATTATTACGTTTTAATTAAGGTGTTTCTGGGATATGACGCTGCATCGATGGGTATTTCCCGACGTTTTGAAGTAACATGTCTTCCTCATCTTCGAGGGTTCAAGGCCTGTTATCGGAGGAACGTTTGGCGTTCATCTTCAGGGTTCAGTCGGTATCACTCACCGAGTGGCGCAGTGTCACATGCCAGAAGACAGGAATCTTCGATTACACCGCTGTGCAAACCTCAAAATGTCCATCCTTCTATATATTATGCATCAGGCCACACAGACGTAGACGTGCAGTTTTAGCTCCACGCATTCTTAATCTTATGAAAATTAGTAGTCAACCTCACGCCCTACGCGCTACACACGCGGTACCCATTATTGGTTAGGGCAGGCCCGGTCAACCCGTAACTCGCGGGCAACTTTTGCTTGCGAAACTGTGTTATGTTGACAGCGGAGACATTTGAACTGAGGAATCGTCTTTTAAAACTTTCCCTGGTCAAAATGACATAGACCGGCAAAGGTACTTTGAAAACTTAAAAGCTGTAGCTGTTTATTTGTGGACACATACACTGCATTATAATTCTTTTTTTTTATTTGCTGAAATAGCGATACCGTAGCCTATGTCGTCAGTTGCACTTCGTATGAATCTTCCTATTATTATCAGTATATTTTTTATTCACATGATATATAGAAAAATACGCAGGTAAAATTATTCATTATTATACATTATTGTGTGTATTGAATTTTATGTTGCGCGCATGCAGACCAGATCTCGCCGAAGTTACCCACTTTACATAAAAGTTTGAGCACGCCTGAGTTAGGTGGGCCGGGATAAGCTTAGTCGGTATAGCACTCGCTACGGGCTGGACGGTCCGGGGATCGAATCCCGGCGGGGGCGAGATTTTCAGCACCCGTCCAGACCGGCCCTGGGGCCTACCCAGCTCCTGTACAATGGATACCGGGTCATTCCCGGGGTTAAACGGCCAGAGCGTGGAGTTGACCACCCAACTCTCATCTAGCGCCGAGGTTAAGGAAAGAGTAGAGCTATACTCTGCTCCCCCTCTGGGCCTTCATGGCCTGTTCTAGGGGAGAACATTAGTTACCTATGTTAGGGGGTTGTCCCTGGCCGTGAGCGGACCGTTAGCCGACTTGAGCTTACCCATGATGGGAATCAGGGTTTATCTGTGAGGCAGTGTCTTCTGTGAAGTTTATATGTTACGTGGATCAAACGGACTTTAAGGTGTTGCCACTTCTGTGTTACGATACGCCTTTCTAAGGTTTTAATTCCTTTAATTTCCACGAATTTTGTCACTGCGAAAAGAACATGATCGGTAGAAAGCAATTTTAAGATGGTGGTAGCAGTTGGCTGTGTATTTATGGCAGTACATGTGCCGACGGTGCTGCTACAAGACATCTTCCATTTAAGTGCTCTATAATTCAATTAGATCTTCAGTCTAACTCGAGACCTCGAATCCAACAATTCCTCACTCCACCCCTTCTCTCAAGGGGATGACGGTACTTACTTTAGGGCGACCCATCCATTACGTTGTTCAACTAACTGACTAACTCTGTAGATCAGAGTCATTCTCGAAAAGCTAATAGTTGCACATCTATTCTAGAAATTCCCTGCCTTTTGTGGCTCTCGAAGCTTCATTAACTGCTCACAAGAGACCGTCACTTGTCCTTATCCTGAATTGAACCACATCGTACTTCTTAAGGATCCATTTTAATATTATCTCTTCTTCTACACCGAGGTGCTACAAGTGGTCTGTTCCTTTCACGGTTTTCGAACAAAATGTTTTGTGCATTTCTCATATCTACCGTGCATGCTGCATGTTCGGTTGATCAAATTTTTGTCCATAAATATTTGGTGTACTGTCTTGGACCACTGTTAAGCATCGACGCTGTAAGGTTTCAAAATATGCGTTAGGTACGAGCGGATCAGTGTAAGGTTTATGCGTGGAAACGGTAGTATCTGGAGGTTGGAATTGTCAAAATTTTTACCTTAATTTTCGTCGTAAATTCCTTCCGTTATTACATCGTCACAGTCGTCGTCTTGAAATGAACTTGATTTACCCTCCTAACCTCAAATAAATACGATTTTTTTTACACGTTTCGGGAGAGTTGATCGGCTTTTAAAGTGACGACTAAGTTGTGAGACTCCCGGTAGCGGACACCATTAGTGGTCTTGTTTGTGCGAATGAAGAGCCATCTTCAGATGCAACAAAACACTACGGACCTCATGCTTTTGGTCTTCCTCCCCCCCCCCCCCCCCCCCCAACCCCCGGCCCCCCGTTAGGGACCAACGTCGGTCTGGTCTCATCTGCCACCATTAATCTGTATATATCTTCTAGTGAAGACCATAATGCGAGCCTTTTTGATATTCAAATGCAGGACAAACTTTATTTTTTATTGGGAAGAAAAGAAATGGGGACTGCAAAAAAAAAAATTCTGTACTCAAAAGAAAATAATGGAAACTTTGTGAGTGGGGGCGTTCTTTGCATAGTTTATTTTTTTTTTTTATTCTGAGGTAAGGGTGAGACATTGATGAATTCTGAAAGTTGCTAACTGGATGGAAGGGTGTTGTACGTGAGTTGCGTGTTGACAAGTGTGCAAGGTGATGTTAAGGCAGCCCGAGACTGAAGCATCGGAATAGAACATATGGTGATGGCATTTGATAGGAAAGCATTAATTTTATACCTTGTCTGGTCATGTCTAAAATGTGCGATATCATTGAGGTGAAGTTGTTCCTGTGCTTCTTTAAGCACCACGAAATGACGGTATATGATAGAGTGAAGGGAGGTATGACTCCACGCGTTCTTAAACTTGGTAATATATACGTGGGAGATCTGCGTCACCACTACCACCACCACCACGCCGCGCAGTGACTCCTTGGTTATACATCGCGTAGGAGGTTGGATGGGCCTTGCAGTTGATGTCAGCGCTTTGGAATAGTGAAAAATCCCTGTAATGTTATCTGATCCTGGAGCTTTTTTTAATTTTAGCTTATTTATTATTTCTTTTATTTCATCATATTCAGGAGCGGGAACTTCTATTTCTTCATTGTTTCCCTTTTCTTCATATTCTTTTATATCATCTATTCTTTATTAAGCATTCTTCAAAATATTATTCCATCTTCCCAACTCCGCTTTCTTCTATGTTAGTACATTTCCATTCTTGTCTTTGCATAATGGGATATTTATAATTGGTTCCTTACTAAATTCTTTTAAATCTCTGTTAAACTTCTTAACATTTTGATGTTTATTTGCATCCTCAATTTCCTTCGTCTTATGATCCAAGCACTCTTTCTCCTCGTTTTTACATATTATATTGGCAATTTTCCTTTTCTGATTATAATTTTCTTGATTTACCCGAGTCCATCTTTGCAGACATTTTAATCTTGCTCCATATTTTTCAAGAATTACTTTCCTACAGTCTCCATCGAACCATGAGTTGTACTGTTTCTTTGCTTGTATTCCTGTTGCTTCAGTTGCAGCTTCCATCATTGAGCGTTTAACACTCTTCCACTCTTTTGTATCTCACTGTCCTGTTTCCTTCATTCTGCAGTCTGTCTTACGACAGGTCCGTAGCCTCTTCATTCTGCAGTCTGTCTTACGACAGGTCCGTAGCCTCTTCATTCTGTAGTCTGTCTTACGACAGGTCCGTAGCCTCTTCATTCTGTAGTCTGTCTTACGACAGGTCCGTAGCCTCTTCATTCTGTAGTCTGTCTTACGACAGGTCCGTAGCCTCTTCATTCTGTAGTCTGTCTTACGACAGGTCCGTAGCCTCTTCATTCTGTAGTCTGTCTTACGATAGGTCCGTAGCCTCTTCATTCTGTAGTCTGTCTTACGATAGGTCCGTAGCTCTTCATTCTGTAGTCTGTCTTACGACAGGTCCGTAGCCTCTTCATTCTGTCGTCTGTCTTACGACAGGTCCGTAGCCTCTTCATTCTGTAGTCTGTCTTACGACAGGTCCGTAGCCTCTTCCAAAGCGACTTCGAACGGAGTTATAACGGAGGTGGTGTGTGTTTACTGCGCGGTAGGAACTGGGTCTTGAAGTAAAATTGCATTTCCTTCTGAAATGGTTAATTTTAACAGAACAGGGAAGCAGACAGATATTTTTTTCTTTATAGCTTTCAATGTTTCATGTGTACATGGCTAGTTGCATGCAGACGGCGACACGCTATTATGGCCGTCGCTGAGGCTGCACCACTAATAGCTCGGTAATTATAGACATTACATTTAATAATGGATAAGTGTAAAGTGTAGGTCTGTTACTTACATGCATGTACCGTGTTTTTATGTGGTTTATGGCACTGTCAGTGTCTGGACTGTAGGACGTATCATCGAATATCTAGATGATTGGCTAGTAATAAATTGGAAAGGATTTAGAAGGAAGCGATCGTGACATAAATGGGATACTGTCATGGCATTTTCCTAAAGTGGCTGAAGAAACGCACGGAAAATATATCTGGATAGTAAGTATCGCCGATACATGGAGCTATGCCGCAACTCCCCCATACGTCTTCATGGCCTGGCACGCAGTTAAACACAGACATATTTGTGTCCTCATGCAGGACAAATGATGTCATTCCTACCCGAGAAAGTTGACTCGGGGCAGTCACGATTACGATTTATATTCGAGAAATGCCCGAATCGAATTTCGGCCAAGGTACCCGATACCCGGACATGTTTTTAGCGGTTTTCCTCAGTATTTTTACGTAAATGTCTGGTTAGTACCTTAAACTAGACCATTTATTATCCAGTAGTTGTTCTCGCCACCACGAAGTACTAATTGTGTAAGGAAGGACAAAATAAATCACAGACATATCTATTGTAGCTGTGTTTCGGAGCCACCTTAAAATCGTGGGTCAGCATCGCATTTACCGCTTGACAGTTTCAAGTACCAGTAGCCTCTGTTTGGAGAAGCTGGATGTTATTCTCCACCTACTCTGGAAGTACGTGCTAAGGAAAACCGACATTCTAGCAACCACGAAACGTCGAACGCAAGGTCCAAAGAGACGACCAATGGAAAAAGTCAGTGACTCTCATCCCAAACTATTATTTTCATAACTATGTTATTTCAGACGTCTCGGGCAAGCAATCATAGTTAGATTTTTATGAAATTCACACCGAGTTTGCCTGACCAGACTCTGAAATAACTGACTTCTAAGTTGTCAGATGCGCGAAGCAAAGTCTCCTGATCGTTCTTCCGTGCTGTTACTTTTAAAAATTAAACGAAAGAACGGTAACTGGAAAGCTGTGATAACCGTTTGTTGTAAAGGTTAGTGGTAAATATTTGGGGCTGCTTGTCTGTTCAGAAATTATTGTGAACTAATAGTGAATAATCGCCGATCCAGTAGCCGTGCGGTCTAAGGCGTGGGTCTGCGGCTGCTCGCTTACTGGGATTGCGGGTTCGAATCTCACCGGGGGCATGGATGTTTGTGTTGTGTTTGTTGTAAGGACGGTAATATGGAACGTAAAGTGACATGAAGGACGAAAGGATTTAAACAGTACAAAAATGGATCAAAGGGGAAAAAAAAATTCCACCGGGGGCATGGATGTCTGTCTGTTGTGAGTGTTGTGTGTTGTCAGGTAGAGGTCTCTGCGACGGGCTGGTCACTCGTCCGGAGGAGTCCTACCGAGTGTGGTGTGTCTGAGTGTGATCGTGAAACCTCGAAAAATGAGGAGGCCTAGGCACCCGAAAAGGGGCTGTTGAGCCATAGAAAAAAAATGAATATTCGTTGACGCAATTGTATTAGTGTCACTACGCAGGTAGCCGGAAGGAAAGGATGTAAATTTGACTAGCATGAACTAAATAAATTAAATATATCAGTGATGAAACTGTTCGGATAAGCCAGTCTGCGTGTGTGCTAGTTCAGCCAATTAATGGAGCCATCGCCCAATTAATGAGCTAACCAACTAACTAACGCCATGGAGCAGAGTCCTTCTAGAGCAGTGGTATTCAACTGGGGTACGCGTACCCTGGGGGTACGCGAAGACATCTTAAGGGGGTACGTGAAATTAAAACAAAAATAAATATATTATTTCATGATAAACACTGAATAATCAGGGCCAGATTTAGGGTTAGCCACAAGAGACCCGGACGTAAGGACATGCGATTTGGGAGCGCCATTTTTTTCTCTCTCTCTCCTTTATGCGATTCTTATCTGGGCGGCTAGTTTCATTTTATTCCACATAGTGCATATAATTTTGCTTTGCTAAAATACCTTTGTTCCTTTATTAATTTTTATATTATAGGCAATAATATATTTGTTATTTAATAGCTTGACTCTCCTTTTTCTCATTTAAAACTTATTATTTAATACATTATTTTGGATGTAATTTATTTAACTTATTTTATATGTAGATTATAGACTGTGTATAACTTGAATTATGCACCAACAACTTTGGGGGTACAAAGTTGAAGAGAAATTATATCTGGGGTACGCGAACAAAAAAGGTTGAATACCGCTGGTTTAGAGAACCTAGCAGTTCGTCAGCTAGTCAAGAAATTCCCCGCATTTTATGGAACCGAAGGTTCATGACCGCATTCACAAGAGCCCGCCACCTGTCCCTATCCTGAGCAGTGAGCTAACCCTGTATCTAAAAATTACTCCTACCAACAGACCAAAACCCAGACAATAACACGAAGAAGGAAGAGTTCGGGTGCACCGGGTGACCATAGCAACGCGGGTGACTCACTCAATCACACAGAGGACATTATATAACTTAGATTATTATTGTCATGGGATAAGGCTACGTCTCTAATGGGCCCATTGTCCGACCCCAGGAAGATGAATGAAATACAACTACGGAACCTTGGTGGAATGATACTGACCCCCGGGGGGGGAGGGGGCGAAGTAGTGGAGACAAGCACATCGTAGTGTCATTTGGGCCACCTTATATTCTACATGGACTGGCCTGGAATCGAGACGTTTCATCCACGGTGAGAGGCGATATCGTAGCCTCGTATGAAGAATAAAGGGTTGCCAAAGAGGTGTTTATGTAGGCTGCACAGATATGGATGTTGTGACGTGATGGGAGGCCAAACGGGTTGCTGCTACCGGCTCGCACCCTGGCTGGGACTGTCAGTTGCCTTGGTTACAAATTACCTTCGATGGAGCTTCTCTCCTTTCTTGTTCCACCCATCGCCTTCTTTGTTAGAGGGAGAGAAAAAATAGAGAAGAAAATGGACAGGAGAAGAGAAACACATAAAGTAAGATACATTGTGATACAAAGGTATAAAGGTCAGCGTTTGTCTAAGATATTGCAAGAAATGTTACGATGTTCTTACAGCGGTCTGTGTGTATGTATTTATGTATATATTCAATATGAAATGCCGACATAAAACTGTTTGTGCTCAGACATGGAGATACCTGACTGTGTACGTTTCTTGGTTGCTTGTGGTATTAGGGTAAAGTTGTCGGTGTGCATGACCTGAAGGCATATTGGGGGAATGGAGGCGTAGCTCAACTCATTCTTAACCTGGGTGCTAGATGAAAGTGAGTTGTCAGCTTCACGTCCCGGTCTCTTCACCCTCACTGAAAGACCGTCTCCACTGAAGAACAGGCTGGGTATGCTCCAGAGCTAGACTGGAAGCTTTGTCTGGAATCGAACGACGATTCTTCGGCTGTTTAGACCGTAGTCTTGTCACTATATCGACTGAGCTATCCCCGGTTCGTGTTGGATGTATGGAAGCTTTGTCTGGAATCGAACGACGATTCTTCGGCTGTTTAGACCGTAGTCTTGTCACTATATCGACTGAGCTATCCCCGGTTCGTGTTGGATGTATGGAAGCTTTGTCTGGAATCGAACGACGATTCTTCGGCTGTTTAGACCGTAGTCTTGTCACTATATCGACTGAGCTATCCCCGGTTCGTGTTGGATGTATGGAAGCTTTGTCTGCAATCGAACGACGATTCTTCGGCTGTTTAGACCGTAGTCTTATCACTATATCGACTGAGCTATCCCCGGTTCGTGTTGGATGTATGGGGTACCGTGGCTTGGAAATAAACGCGTGGCGTTCTTTTTTTCGGTTGTCGTTTATGAGGCTGGCATACTTGATATCTTCCGGGGTTTCCTCAGCCACTTCCGGAGGATGCTGATGTAAAACAATAAAATTTATGGCCGCGTTATTTCACATCCTTTCCAATTTATTCTTTCGTTTCGCTATACACCAGAGAAAACGTGTGTCAGACTAAGAGGCGAGTAGCGTGTGACAAGTAGATTGAAGTGTTCTTGAATGTTACGCCGTATCGACTGGTGAATAATTACCGACGTTTCGAAGGAGCGTAGTGCCTCCATCCTTTACGTAAAGCAGTTCAAGGAAGACAAGGCACTACAATCTTCCGGAACGTAGGTATCTGTTTACCTAGGATCGCGGCATTACGTCCCAGAAAACCAGGATCTTCAGTACCACCCCTTATATCTCGCTTGCTTTTAGATTAGATGACGCTGGGAGTTTATGAGTGTGTTGGTAAGCCTGCGTATTGCATTCCTGATGTGTATTCAGTTTCAACACGCAGATGTCTCGACGGCTACGGCACTTTCTTTTGAGTTTTTATAGCGACTTAAAAGCCTGTTTAACATAAATTCCAAGATTATACTGAATTATATATAAAGACCCAGTCCGTACCGCGCAGTAAACACACTCCGTCTCGGTTATACAAACCAATCAGCTAATGCTGAAATAATCGCTGTTTGTTCTGAGATCCACACAAAACATATAAATACACTGTGTGGGCAGAACGTAGAATTTGTGAATGTTAAACATGGCGGTACATTCAGTCCGTACCGCGCAGTAAACACACTCCGTCTCAGTTATACAAACCAGTCAGTTAATGCTGTACAGTGAAATAATCGCTGTTTGTTCTGAGATCCACACAAAACACATACATACACTGTGTGGGCAGAACGTAGAATTTGTGAATGTTAAACATGGCGGTACATTCAGTCCGTACCGCGCAGTAAACACACTCCGTCTCAGTTATACAAACCAGTCAGTTAATGCTGTACAGTGAAATAATCGCTGTTTGGTCTGAGATCCACACAAAACACATACATACACTGTGTGGGCAGAACATAGAATTTGTGAATGTTAAACATGGCGGTACATTCAGTCCGTACCGCGCAGTAAACACACTCCGTCTCAGTTATACAAACCAGTCAGTTAATGCTGTACAGTGAAATAATCGCTGTTTGTTCTGAGATCCACACAAAACACATACATACACTGTGTGGGCAGAACGTAGAATTTGTGAATGTTAAACATGGCGGTACATTCAGTCCGTACCGCGCAGTAAACACACTCCGTCTCAGTTATACAAACCAGTCAGTTAATGCTGTACAGTGAAATAATCGCTGTTTGTTCTGAGATCCACACAAAACACATAAATACAGTCCGTACCGCGCAGTAAACACACTCCGTCTCAGTTATACAAACCAGTCAGTTAATGCTGTACAGTGAAATAATCGCTGTTTGTTCTGAGATCCACACAAAACACATAAATACACTGTGTGGGCAGAACGTGGAGTTTCTGAATTTTAAACCTGGTGGTACACATAGTAACCACTGGACTTTAAGAGGTTTACGTAAAGGTATAGACGTCAAATTGTCTGTTAGATGTGAATTTCCATTCTGTCGCTTAACACAGATGACAGTAAGATGGCAAGATTCGCTTTGTTCTGTGGGAAATTAGGAATAACTGTTTTCCTTGTGATTGTAAATGCAGTGTGGCAAGTTCGTCGTTTTATCTTAATGAAAATCAACCATATTCGGAAGTTTTGATGTATAAATAATAATTCTGGCGAAGAAATGCAACAGAGTAGCAAGACGTTTGAACGTCAGATGTGCTTCCTGTCGTCGCCGCCAACTTTCCAGAGGCATATAGAGTTTTGAAACTCGCTGTCAGACGTGTAGAACAAAACAATGTACAAGTACATACATTGTGCCGTACTTTTAGAAGTGTTATTCGCTGGCTAAGTGTGTTTAAGACAGCGTCTTTGAGATGTTACAGCTTTCAAATAACGTGAACGGCTTTACCCCCCGGTACTATGTAAAGTAAGATTTCTTCCTATTACTTTATCCTTAACAGACGAATATAGATCTCGTGTAAAGTACATTGCATACCTTAAGGCGCGAGCAGAGACTGGATTGTGCTCTCAAATATTGTTTTACAAATTGAGTTTTAATATTTGCAGTGTATTGGGTTTGTATTATTCAACCCCGGAGCACTTTTTACAAAACAAGCAGCGTAGTTTTGGGTAAGGGTTGAAGAAGGTCAGGGGTGGGGGGTAGACTTCTTATGAAGTAAGTAATTTAGAAGCCTTACGCTGTGTACTTTGTCAAGAGTTCATTTTACTGAAATTGGGGGGGGGGGGGTAACGGACGAGAGGTGCAAACATAGAGAGAGAGAAGCTCCATGCGGTATCTGGCACTATTCATTTATATCTCCTGTCTCTCTTTATCACACATCGAGTCGACTTGATGCTATATACCGAGATTTAAAATTGCTTTGTGTTCTGTGAACTTGAATTCGCTGGAAGTTACAGTAGGTGGCGTTTAAAATTTAATTGTATTTACCCACTTCGTTCCATTTTGCTTTCCTGTGATTGAACACGACTCTTTAGTCATTTTAACTCGACCCGTCCATATCCTGTCTCTCCCCATTCCTTTCTGTCTTTACCCTCATGGCGCTTTGTGCATGGGATGGAGAAATGACTGCAAGGAAACGTTAGAAAAGCCGAACTTTGTAGGAACAATTTTGGCTTAATGAAACGGAATTGGCGTTCCGTGTGTCTTTCTGTCGACGTTGGACAAATCCGTAATATTCTGTTCATATTTAATAAAGAAAACATTAATAAAGGTATTTTGGAAATTTTGTTAGATTTTTTGAGTGATTTGCCAGTGATATTTCCGGCTCCTATTGCCAACTTTTTACAGCGCACTTGTGACTGTGTATTTAGCTTACGTTAGCATTCAGGAACTCTGCATTCTATCCACACATCGTATTTGTTTCTTATGACTGTCGTAGTAGAGAATGATTATTCCGCTAAACAGCATTAACCAGTCAATCTTTGTAATGGATATAGTGTGTTTTTTCTGTTTAAAACTGAATTTTTAGTACAAAAAATAAATATGTCTGTCCAAACACAACTACGTACGTAAATTCTATTTATTATATAGAACTACATGTTTCGACTTATCTCAGTTTCATATTCATGTTCACAGTTGGTTTTTAAAACATGTTAAGGAAGAAATGTATACTATGTAAGTCTTTAAAATACAATTAAATTTATTAAAATTGTTAAAATTGTTTATGAGGATAACAATTTAAAACATATTAGGGAAGAAATATATACTATGTAAGTCTTTAAAATGCAATTATGTTTATTAAAATTGTTAAAATTGTTTATGAAGATAACAATTTTAAAAATTTGATGATTTTAATTGTATTTTAAAGACTTACATAATGTATATTTCTTCCTTAATATGTTTTAAAAACCAACTGTGAACCTGAAGATGACCTGAGATAGGTCGAAACATGTAGCTATGTATAAATTTTGTTGTATTTGGACAGATATTAATTTTTTTTTGTATCATTAACAAACACAACGGGATGACATTCTTTAAAACTGAAATTTTAGCTTTTATTTAGTTTAACTTCGTACTTCAGAGTGTTAAATGTGGTCTGTTGTCAATCTGTACGTGGCAGTATACATTAAATGTGGTCTGGTGTCAATCTGTACGTGGCAGTATACATTAAATGTGGTCTGGTGTCAATCTGTACGTGGCAGTATACATTAAATGTGGTCTGGTGTCAATCTGTACGTGGCAGTATACATTAAATGTGGTCTGGTGTCAATCTGTACGTGGCAGTATACATTAAATGTGGTCTGGTGTCAATCTGTACGTGGCAGTATACATTAAATGTGGTCTGTTGTCAATCTGTACGTGGCAGTATACATTAAATGTGGTCTGGTGTCAATCTGTACGTGGCAGTATACATTAAATGTAGTCTGTTGTCAATCTGTACGTGGCAGTATACATTAAATGTGGTCTGATGTCAATCTGTACGTGGCAGTATACATTAAATGTGGTCTGGTGTCAATCTGTACGTGGCAGTATACATTAAATGTGGTCTGGTGTCAATCTGTACGTGGCAGTATACATTAAATGTGGTCTGGTGTCAATCTGTACGTGGCAGTATACATTAAATGTGGTCTGATGTCAATCTGTACGTGGCAGTATACATTAAATGTGGTCTGGTGTCAATCTGTACGTGGCAGTATACATTAAATGTGGTCTGTTGTCAATCTGTACGTGGCAGTATACATTAAATGTGGTCTGTTGTCAATCTGTACGTGGCAGTATACATTAAATGTGGTCTGTTGTCAATCTGTACGTGGCAGTATACATTAAATGTGGTCTGTTGTCAAAATCTGTACGTGGCAGTATACATTAAATGTGGTCTGTTGTCAATCTGTACGTGGCAGTATACATTAAATGTGGTCTGTTGTCAATCTGTACGTGGCAGTATACATTAAATATGGTCTGGTGTCAATCTGTACGTGGCAGTATACATTAAATGTGGTCTGTTGTCAATCTGTACGTGGCAGTATACATTAAATGTGGTCTGGTGTCAATCTGTACGTGGCAGTATACATTTTCATCATACGCGGCCTCTATTACAGCTTCAGTCATGCATTTAATTATCGTAAGTAGCTGGAAAGCTACCTGTGACACTGGCCATAAGCCTGCTTCTTCCTCCAGAAGTGTTCAAGTAACCACTCGAACTAAAGTAGGTGCTAGACGGCACCACATCAAGTATTCCTACCGCGGTTAAAACTTCTGGCATTACGAATCTTGCTCGTCTCTCCTAGCTAGTTGTTAACGACCTTACTGCTGTCTGCTATGTTGCGTTACGGCAGCAAACTACAAACCCTCAACTGTCTAATCCCTCACATCGCAGGTCGTGAAGGCGAGACCATAGTTACAAAGAACAGAGGGATGAGAAATGCTACATAAACTAGCGCTTCCATAATTTGTACTGCGCTTCAAGCAAGAAGTGCAGTGATACTGTGTGATAGCTAGGATTGTCACGTGACAGGGGATACCTCTATTAAGCACAGTGCTAACTACAGTCGAACTCGGTTATAACGTCTTGAAGGGGACTGAATATTTTGTGTCGTTATAAACGAGTGTTGTTATAACTGAGCAGTGTAACGTTATGGTTAACAGTGAGGAATTAATTGGTAACACAGAATATCTGACGTTATAGACGAGGTGTTTAAAACCGATGTCGTTATAACCGGGTTCGACTGTATAAAATACGTCCCCTACTTTGAAATGAAAGATTGGACATCTTAACCACACAGTGTGTTTATGTATTACAATGAACAGATATTGGTTTGTCCTGGTTATTGAGATTCAGTGCTATTTTTGTGGCCTGGACGTTTGTAGAAAACAGAAAAATCTCTACCCCCTACTGGGATTTTTTTTTTGTGTGTCCGGGGCTTTTCCCCTTTGATCCATTTTTGTACTGTTTAAATCCTTTTCGTCCTTCATGTCACTTAAGCGAGCGGCCGAAGACCCACGCCTTAGACCGCACGGCCACTGGGATCGGCATACTTTCGAACCTCGGACCGTTCAGCCCGTAGCCTAGCTGTTGTATCGACTACGCTACCCTTGATCCTTCCGTGTGACGCACGAGTGTTTAATTTTCGTGTTACGTATTTACGTGAATTTCAGTTTTTCAGCGTCGGCATCTCAATGCGTAGACCCGGGCTCGATCCCGGGCCATTAGATGTATAAGATAAAGTAGCACTGTTACAGGGCTGTCTCCAAGCACTTCTGTTTCCCCACTGTTGGTGTCATTCCACCAGTACTCTGTACTCATCTTCATCTGCTGCTGTTATCAGAAGGACAGGCGAGCGAAACTTTTGAATAAAGCAGTGCCTTTCGGAAAATTGGGAATATTGCAATGAGAAAGTACTTTGAGTTTGAAACAGTCCGTTCAGAAAGTCGCTGTTTCTGATACTCTGAGGCTCTTCCTTGATGTTTTTGTCACTTAGTACATTTCTTGTGTCAGAGTAATGTTGGGGGTTACTGAAACTGTGCCGCGTGTAAAAAGGTGGTATCCAAGGAGAGAGACGGGATGGATATGGAATTATGGCTGGTAAATCTCTATAAACTGATACTTGGAAGCTTCAAAATATGGGGGAGAGGATGGTGTTGAGATGTGATTTATTTCAGCTACTAGATCAAAAATAGATCTTAAACCAACATCGAGTTAGCAAACCATTTGGCTGGAGTCGATAATGGAAGAGGTTTGGATAAAAGCGACTCTGAACAGTGAATGATAGTGATTTTAGTGGCACTGAAATTTATCGGCTTGCTGTGATGGAGTTGATTCTAAGACCTACGTGTTTACAGTAACAGGAATCTGCGTGTCTTTGATATACTATGTATACTGTAATCAAATGGCTGGGGAATGAATTTTAGTTCCCACGATTGTCAAAATTAATATTGGTCTCTTCTGAACAGTGACACCATATAGTTGCCTGAAGATGGATGCAGCAGGTTCCTCGATAAAGCTCAAAACTACACACGGAACAAACACGTTGTTATAATCCAGAACACGACAGTCGTGTGTTTTCTGAAATGGTTCAAGCAGTGGTGGTTGAATATAACCTACTTACATACACTCTGCAAGCAGGATGCACATTTGTTACACGTTGAATTGGTTGATGGAGCCACGATAGCGTAGTCTGTATACTGACTAGGCCACGGGCTGAACGGTCGTCGATTCGAATCCCGACAGGGACAATATATTTTTCCTTTCTCCGAAACGTGCAAACCGGATCTGGATACCACCCATCCTCCAGTGATTACCGGGGGGGGGGTAATGCGGCCGGGTCGTGATTTTTACCACTTACCTCCATATAATGCCGAGGTTAAGAATGAATGGAGTTTCACCTTTGTTCCCTCTGTGTGCATTCATGACGTGGACAGTGTCAACTGCACCTTTACTGTTGCCTTTAAGGTTGTTGGTATATGCATTTTTTTTTTGTATGGCTCGACAGCCCTATATGGGCCTGGGCCTCCTAGTTTCGTCGAGGTTTCATGATCATACACTTTAGACACACCACACTCGGTAGGACTCCTCTGGACGAGGGGACCAGCCCGTCGCAGAGACCTCTACCTGACAACACTACACTACAAAGACAGACATCCATGCCCGTGGGATTCGAACTACAATCCTAGTAAGCGAGCGGCGAAGACCACGCTTAGACGCAGGGCCACTGGATCGGCGTGGTACATGCATTAACTGCGTAAATTAAAGAGTTGGAACATTTAAATACTTGGCTGTGTCTTCATATTTTGTCCTGAAGAACGATAGGATTGTAGTCGATCTGAACGATAGATTGTAGTCGGATGAACGATAGGATTGTAGTCAACTGAACGATGGATTGTAGCAACTGAACGATAGATTGTAGTCAACTGAACATAGGATTGTAGTCAACTGAACGTAGGATTGTAGTCATGAACGATAGGATTGTAGTCACTGAACGATAGGATTGTATCAACTGAACGATAGGATTGTAGTCAACTGACGATAGATTGTAGTCAATGAAGAGGATTGTAGTCAATGAACGATAGATTGTATCAACTGAACGATAGGATTGTAGTCACTGACGATAGATTGTAGTCACTGAACGATAGGATTGTAGTCACTGAACGATAGGATTGTAGTCAACTGACGATAGGATTGTAGTCAACTGAACGATAGGATTGTAGTCAACTGAACGATGGGATTGTAGTCAACGTGAACGATAGGATTGTAGTCAACTGACGATAGATGTAGTCAACTGAACGATAGGATTGTAGTCACTGAACGATAGATTGTAGTCACTGAACGATAGGATTGTAGTCAACTGAACGATGGATTGTAGTCAACTGACGATGGGATGTAGTCACTGAACGATCCCTAGGTGCTACCTTGTATACTATACGGGCTCTGATATTGGAGTGATGAGTATGGCGGAATGATACTGGAAGAGATGAGCTGAGGTAGGGAGGAAATAATTGCGCCTCAATGCCACTTTGTCTGGTCCTGATTTCACGTAGAATGTCCAGGTATTTCACGTCGAAGATAATGGTCAGGATAGGGACAGGTGGCGGGCTCTTGTGAGTGCGGTAATGAACCTTCGGGTTCCATAAAACGCGGGGAATTTCTTGACTAGCTGAGGACCTGTTAGCTTCTCAAGAAGGACTGTGCTCCATGGAGTAGTTAGTTAGTTAGTTAGTTAGGTGGTAACAAGTGTCACGCGATACCGCTCACCTGTGGCGCAAACGTATCTTACTGAAACTAGTGACTGTTAAAGGTTTCCCCGAAAATGGAAGTATCAGGCTCTTCAGAATCGCTGTTCTTTACGCATTTCCTTAAGACGGAACGGGCTGTGCCTGGCATGGATGTACAACGTGAGATTAGGCAGTGAAGGAAGACCGTAATAGAGTGCGATGCGGCGACTGCACTGTGGAGTATGAGGCATGCTTCAACTGTGTTTGGCGTCGAGACGACTAAGGGGGGATGTTCGTGGTGGTGGTTTGGTGAGACTCGAGGGCCCTGGGTGGGTGTCGTACAAGGGGGTGATAAGAGAGGTACGCGCTGAAGCAACCAAATTACTTTCTGTAGTCCTGAATGAAATCAGACCCACGTTTTGGCTCACATTTATGACAGTACGACAGTGTTGATTGACCCGACAGGCATGTTTCTTTGCTTACGAGAGTTGGTCGGCGTAAACATTTCTAAGGTGAAGTTACGCAGAGTTGCGCAGGTCAGGACACTGGAACAGGAGCAGACGAAGGAGAAAATGGAAGGTTTTGTGATGATAAAAAAGAATAAAGAGTGAAGAGAAAGGAATAATACACGAGAGTTAGTCGGCGTAAACATTTCTAAGGTGAAGTTACGCAGAGTTGCGCAGGTCAGGACACTGGAACAGGAGCAGACGAAGGAGAAAATGGAAGGTTTTGTGATGATAAAAAAGAATAAAGAGTGAAGAGAAAGGAATAATACACGAGAGTTAGTCGGCGTAAACATTTCTAAGGTGAAGTTACGCAGAGTTGCGCAGGTCAGGACACTGGAACAGGAGCAGACGAAGGAGAAAATGGAAGCTTTTGTGATGATAAAAAAGAATAAAGAGTGAAGAGAAAGGAATAATACACGAGAGTTAGTCGGCGTAAACAGTTTCTAAGGTGAAGTTACGCAGAGTTGCGCAGGTCAGGACACTGGAACAGGAGCAGACGAAGGAGAAAATGGAAGGTTTTGTGATGATAAAAAAGAATAAAGAGTGAAGAGAAAGGAATAATACACGAGAGTTAGTCGGCGTAAACAGTTCTAAGGTGAAGTTACGCAGAGTTGCGCAGGTCAGGACACTGGAACAGGAGCAGACGAAGGAGAAAATGGAAGGTTTTGTGATGATAAAAAAGAATAAAGAGTGAAGAGAAAGGAATAATACGAAATTTAAGAATAAGAAAGTGTTTGTAACCTTTTGGAATATGACGGATTGTAGTTTTGTGGAGGTATATCGACGTTTCGTAGGAACGTACTGCTTTCGTGTTCATGGAAGTTGTCACCGCTGTGAGAACCACAACACCTAACAGGAAGAAGGATTTTGTAAAATGGAAACATGTCACTGGAAAAAGATCCTGCGGAACCCTTTGAAACGTCCTCTGGGGCCTTTGGGCTTTGCGGAACGTACTTTGGGAACGAGCCTACGTAGCGTAATCTGTGTAGTGACTGGGCTACGGGTCGGACCGTCCGGGTTTCGAATCCCTGTAGCAGCAGGATATTTTTCTGTCTCTCAGAATCGTCCTGACCCGATCTGCGAACCACCCATCCGCCTATTCAGTTAATACCGCGGTAAAGCGGCCTGGTCGTAAAATTAACCACTCACGTCCATCTAGTGCCGAAGTTAAGAATGAGTGGAGCTATACCTCTACTTGCCCTGTATGCCTTCATGACGTCGACAGGGACAACTTTACCTTTTTTACCATTCGTCTAAAGATTTATAATAAATTTACCTTTTATTAAACGAATACGTATGCTGGGGTTTCTTCCTAGTGTCGGTTTTTGTTAAAACCCGGTGTTTCAGAAACCGGCTTTGCTTACGTCATAGGTAAGAAAGTGAAAAATATATAGATGTGAAATGCACCGTCTTGGGTCCATTAGGTTGGGACTCTTCGGGAACAGAGATTAGCTGAGTCAGATGGCCGACCAGGGTATCTTCTGTATTCATATTTTTCAATATATTTGTCTGATGGAAGTAGAGATGGGTTCCGAAACTACGTGTTTTTAAGAAAACCCGAAACTGTGTGGAAAAGTCCGATATTGTGTGTTGTCAGTTTAAAGTGAGATTTTGTTCGAAGTCTTTTACGTAGATTCGTGTTATGTAAAATGAAATTTCGCTGTGGTTGATTTTTTTTTTATACAGAGTGATCTTTCGGTTATGTAACTGTGTAGTCTGACTTCCGTTCTCAGTGTTGACTATCAGACTGCACAGGAAGGGTACAGTGAGTGTTCTTATATACTTAGAAAATAATTCGTACCGTTCCATAATATTCAATCTGTGAACCTCAACATATTTGCTTATATTCACTCGCCTACAGTCTGCATGTGGTATATTGTTTTCTCTCTCTCTATGGCTCGACAGCTCTATATGGCCAGGGCCTTCTCGTTTTCGTCGAGGTTTCACGATTACACATTTCAGACACACCACACACGGTAGGACTCCTGTGGACGAGGACCAGCTCGTCGAGAGACCTCTACCTGACAACACACAACACTCACAACAGACAACATACATGCCCCCCGGTGGGATTTTTTTTTTTTGCCTGTCCGGGGTTTTTCCCCTTTCATCCATTTTTGTACTGTTTAAATCCTTTCGTCCTTCATGTCACTTTACGTTCCATGCTACCGTCCTTACAACAAACACAACACAAACATCCATGCCTCCGGTGGGATTCGAACCCACAATCCCAGTAAGCGAGCGGCCGAAGACCCACGCCTTAGACCGCGCGGCCACTGGGATCGGCGGTATATTGTTTTAGGATTAGTAAATAACCTAACTTTATATTCTGTTTATCCTCTCTCATTATTATTCCTTGATTGCATCCAATGTTTTTTCTTTCGTTTACTTTGGTCTGTCCATCTTTCTGTTGGTCTTCCAACATTTCTTCGTCCTCGTTGACCACATCTGAAGTTCTTCTGTGAAAGATTGTTTTACATTCTAAAAGCGTCGTTCTGTTTCTATAACCTTTGTACTTACACATTAGAACTGTTCTGAATTATGTGCAAAAATAAGTTCGTACCTCACTAGCAACACGTACCTCACTAGCAACACGTACCTCACTAGCAACACGTACCTCACTAGCAACACGTACCTCACTAGCAACACGTACCTCACTAGCAACACGTACCTCACTAGCAACACGTACCTCACTAGCAACACGTACCTCACTAGCAACACTACCTCACTAGCAACACGTACCTCACTAGCAACACGTCCTCACTAGCAACACGTACCTCACTAGCAACACTACCTCACTAGCAACACGTACCTCACTAGCAACACGTACCTCACTAGCAACACCTACCTCACTAGCAACACCTACCTCACTAGCAACACGTACCTCACTAGCAACACGTACCTCACTAGCAACACTACCTCACTAGCAACACCGTACCTCACTAGCAACACCTACCTCACTAGCAACACGTACCTCACTAGCAACACGTACCTCACTAGCAACACTACCTCACTGCAACACCTACCTCACTAGCAACACGTACCTCACTAGCAATACCTACCTCACTAGCAACACCTACCTCACTAGCAACACGTACCTCACTAGCAACACGTACCTCACTAGCAACACGTACCTCACTAGCAACACGTACCTCACTAGCAACACGTACCTCACTAGCAACACGTACCTCACTAGCAACACGTACCTCACTAGCAACACGTACCTCACTAGCAACACGTACCTCACTAGCAACACGTACCTCACTAGCAACACGTACCTCACTAGCAACACGTACCTCACTAGCAACACGTACCCCTAATTGTGTTCTGTACTGTAAGAATCATAAGGAGCCAATAAACCACTCTGTTTGAAGATTGCAAGGTTTGTAATATTAAGTCGATTGGTACAAATAGAAACCACTGAAGAATTTCGGTCTAGGGGTGAGATTTTCCGCACCCGTTGAGACCGACCTTGGGGTCCACGAGCCTCCTGTGAAATGGGTACCGGGTCTCTTTCTCTGGGGTAAAGCGGCCGAGGCGTGGCTTTGACCACCCACCCCCTATCTAGCGCCTCTGGACGATCATGGCCTCTTCTAGGATGAAATTTCCTTTACTTTACTGAAGAATTTATTGATTTATACAGGGAGTCTGCTGTGGTTCCGATGGATGACCAGTTCGAAGACCCCGTAAGGAGATGGGAGGATAACATTAATATGGATTGTAGGGAAATAAGTTATGAGGATGGGAGGTTGTGAATGAGATTGGTTGAGGGTTTTGTCGGGTGGCGGTCTGTGGGATTAGCTGTGATGCACCTTAGGGTTCTGCTGCCTGATAATTAGCTTGTTAAACATTTATGGTGCTTGGCCGTAGTTGATACGTTTGCTTGCCCTAAACAACATTAACTGGTTGGTCTTCGTGATGGGAACTAAGTGTTCACTGTGAGGTAGGAACTGCATTTGCAGACACGTGTGTATTTGTTGCGTGAACTTTGTGCATCAAGGGGTTAGGTGTACATTCAGAAATCCTACTAAATCCAGAGGTCAAAAAAGGTAAAAGTCGTCCCGTACATGTCATGAAGGCACTGGGGCCACCTCGGCATTAGGTGGTGGTCAATGGTTAACGTCACGCTCCGGCTGCTTTACCCCCGGGAAATAATCCCCATTGGACCAAATCCAGAGCACGTAGTTGTCATTACATTACTCTAGGATAGGGAGAATTGGGGGGCTTTTGTGAATACGGCAATGAACGTTCGATTTCCATCCAAGGCTGCGAACCTGTCGACGGGATGAATGCTGAAAAGTTGATCCACTGACATTAAAAACTTTATTTTTCATTTAGCGAGCGTTAATCTTTAATCTCTCATTAGAACGTATATACAGAGTGTCCCAAAAATCAGTTAACGGTTCAGGAAAATTTACAATAATCGTTCGAAATGACGTCCGTGTTCAGTGTGCAGCTCACAACCCTGTACAAATGGACTGGCATAACTCAGTGTTGGCATTTTCTTGCTTATACAACAGCATGTTTGCGGTTGACTGACTTTAGAGCCACCCTGTATTGTTGCGTTATGTCGTGTTATGTTACTTAACAGTATTTAAAAATAAACACCAACAAAATGCACAACTTTCAAGGCGCAGACCAGCTCCTTATATCATGATACTATCCAACGCGTTTCGGCTCTTTGCGAGCCATCATCAGGGATCCTTTCTTTTATAAAAGTGCTTCACAAATGCAGCATCTGTTTGATTATTTAAAAATATGCACTATCTGGAGTATGAGTTAAAAACACACGAGTCATAAACAAAGTTAAAAAGATGATTTGTTAAATAACTTATTAAAAACACTGTTCACTATGTCTATTTGTAAAGGATGTTCGCACTTCTAAGGGTTTCATGAGATCGCGCACTACACTGTACTGTTTGCGATGGATTTTTGTAGCACGGCGATAGACACTCGCGCTGTATGTAGTGTTGTCGTTTGTTTTCTTCACGTTGCAGTGCGGTCCTCCTGATGGTGTAGTATATATAAATATAAAATTTGATATGAAGAAGAAGTGGCTCTGGTGCAAGTATATTGTAGGGTTGCGTCTTGAAGTGTATCCGGTGAGAGTGAACTGCGATCTCATGAAACCTTTAGAAGTGCGAACATCCTTTACAAAATAGACATAGTGAACAGTGTTTTTAATAAGTTATTTAACAAATCATCTTTTTAACTTTGTTTATGACTCGTGTGTTTTTTAACTCATGCTCCAGATAGTGCATATTTTTAAATAATCAAACAGATGCTGCATTTGTGAAGCACTTTTATAAAAGAAAGGATCCCTGATGATGGCTCGCAAAGAGCCGAAACGCGTTGGATAGTATCATGATATAAGGAGCTGGTCTGCGCCTTGAAAGTTGTGCATTTTGTTGGTGTTTATTTTTAAATAATGAAAATGCACGGTGAATTAAGATTAAAGATTACTTAACAGTAGTACACGTTTCAGTCTCTTGCACAGATCTTTCTCCACCGCTAACACAAACCATCGGTTAAATTCCATTGCGGTGTTTGTGGTTTCTATATACAGCGTGTTTCTTTTATCGTTGTCCTGTACACCGCAGCTGTCACGGATTCCCTGACGGATGCAGGCTTTTTATGCGATGAAGCTGTCGTGTTCGGTGAGAGGATAAAAGAAAGACTCTGTGTTACGCCTGAAGAAGGCATGATCATGCCGGAACACGTAGCATGCATTATAGTGTGAAGCATGCGCTGAAGAACATTGTTGTATGAGACAGAAACGCGTACTGCTTAAGCTATAATTAATGTTTCGGTCAGTGTGTGAGTGACGTCACATAATGCGAATCCGAATTTATCAAAATTATAAATATGACCTTGAAATTAGGCTGGAAGCTACGTGCCATAATTTCGGTGAACGAACGACGCAGTATCTTTCTCCTGTCCGTTTTTGGTATCAAACAACCAGATCACAGGGTGTTGTAACTTGAAAACATAAAGTTTAATATAATATTTAAGCATATTAGTCAAATTTTGTGTTTCACGGGATGTATATACAGCCACTCCCCGACTTATGACCGTCCCACTTACGAGTAACCGAGAGATACGGTCAAAATTTCCTTAAGATATTTTCAATTCAAACTATTATAAAATGCCGTTAAATTTCATGTCTAACTACAATTCAAATTGTGCACACAAAGTGTTGATTATCACAACGCCTGTTATTTGGACAACACAAAGACTACTTATTTGAATCCCACTCGACCTGCTGGAGGGTGTATATTCGTGTATATTCGTGTATATTCGTGTATATTCCACCTCATTTCGTACTTTTTCTACTTACGACCAAATGTTCAGAACGTATCCTGTTCGTAAGTGTCGGAGTACTTGTAATTTATTGTGATACTTATTATTGTACATATTTCGTGCAGTTGTTTTTCATGCCTTTTTATTATTATTACAGAGATATTATATAATTATTATATATATTATTATTATTATTATTATTACTAGAGGGATTATTAGTACAGAGATATTACGTATGGAATAAACATTGGGTACCACAGCCGGGGGTGTCCATCCTACAAAACTAGAAGTGATTTGCAAGACATGTTTGGAGACAGACTTATATAAGGCAAAGTTCTCCCTAGAACGGCCATGAAGGCGCAGAGAGGGAGTAGAGGTATAGCTCTACTCTTTCTTTAACCCTGGCACTAGATGGGGTGGGTGGTCAACTCCACGCACCGGCCGCTTTACCCCCGGGAAATAGACCCGGTACCCATTGTATGGGAGGTTGGGTGGGCCCCAGGGCCGGTCTGGACGGCTGCAGACATATATATATATGTATATTTATGCTTTATATTTTATGTATTAACGTACTGTATTCTAATATCATACATAATTTAAACTATATAAACTCACTGGTACTGTATACTGACCACGGCTGTAAACAATAAATTTACAAATTACCACTCAATGACATACTGTACGCTGCGCACGTCTGTTGAAAATTTCTCCCTGTTGATGGCTACGATGGTTAGCCGAAACGTGTAGTCGTATATAGAATTATTGTGCAGTAGTTGGTAATAATAGTGCAAAAGTTATTGTGATACATATCGAATTCTTGATTGAGTTATTCATTCATTCTGTAAGTATGAGGGGTGGAGTATAACACATTTGATTTCCCTTTTGGACTTCTCAAACTTGTCGCTTCTTTTCATGTTCTGTCGTAATTTTAATATTTCCACGTTGTGGGGTGTGACGTCACGTGATCTAATAGAAATTCACCAGCAGTTTGGGGAGACGTTAATAAATTTCTACCAGACTATAATCCCGTTGTGAGAGACTCAGGTCGTCATTTATTTAATCTTACAATGTTCTAACAATCAAATTTGTTAGTCGAGTCTAACTGTACAGACTATTGCGTGTATTAACACCAGATTTTTGCAGTACGCACCCTCTTATGTCCTTTTATATTATACTTTTACGTTGTTTAATACCCATATTTCATGTTACAGAACTCTTTCATTAGGTCATATTATAATTGTAGCTTCGAATTACAGTTTCATTACTGAACAAAGTACCGGAGACATTGGTGGCCGAATTTGAGGCACTGTCGTAGCATTTGGAGGTATCGAGGATACCGTAAGACCTGAGTCATCTGAACCGAGATTTGAACCCTGTACTTATCAAATACAAATTAGGATTGTTAACCGTTCGCCTGTGCGTTGAGTACGTTTTAACGTAACTTTAAATGTTTATTTAACGACGCTGTCAATTTCTAAAATTGTGTAGCATCGGTGACAGATGAGAGAATGTGTATGGAGCATTTGGCGGAATAATGCTGACAGGGGAAAACAGAAGTATTCGGAGAGAGACTTGTGCAATTTAAATACACCACAAATCCCACAATGGTCTGGGATCGAGCCTGATCCTCCGCAATGAGTGACCGGCGACGAACCGTCTGAACTATTGCAGGACCGTATGACGTCACTTCCCACAATGTAAGGCTGTCAATAGCTTATAGTCTCTTGAAATTGGAACCAGAGTATTACAGAGCTGATCAATCTTGCAGTATTAGGGTTGCAATATTTATGTAATACTCACCCCCCCCCCCCACCCTTCGCTGTTCCGGGTATAAGGCAGGCGTATTACTTTCGCATCGTGGTCTAATATCGTCAAACCCACTTCAGAATATTGGCAATCTTGCAAATAAACCTAGAAATCAGATTACTTCCAAAATTGTTTGTGAACACGCACATACTGTAGTGAGGTTAGGTCGGGGTTGTCATGTGACACGTTGGTAGTGCAAAACCGGAATAAGCACATATTCTTAAAATACCCGTCCCGTCTGAGACCTTAGTTGGGCTTGTTTTAAACCCACAATTTACGGCCCTGAGTAAGTTGAAAAATGTCGAGGTGTCTTTATAGAAATATGATGAATATTTTTATCATTTAAATAACTCCTTATTTAAAATCCAAATGAAATATGAGTCAGTATTTTAAAACGTGCCAATTAGCTGAATATTTTGAGTACATTTAGAATCAGAAATTATTATACATTAATTTATACCGGTAACACTCAATTAAACCAACAAATGCACCTTATTTCTTAAGTATGTCCATTAAACTTACATTGTGGTGTATAAGTGGTGATACCAAATGGATTAGTGAATGTTGAAGTGAATGTGACCTTGAACCCCTGATGATGGCTCTATTGCAGCCGAAACATATGTAGGGTTAATGGACATAGTTAAGAAATAAAGTGCATCTGTTGGTTTAATTGTTGAGTGGTATCAAAATGCACGGTGAACACAACGTAAAATTTATACCGGTAAGTTTCTTCGTAGCTTATTTTGGCAAAATATTGATCAGGGTTTGTATTTTGATCAACTTAAGTTCAGGGTCCGTATTTTGAAACGTGGCGTTTGAAGAAAATTTCAGGATGGTTAAGACTGTGGTCTTACGTGATACGACGGCCTGTAGTCGGATAGATGGGAGCATATACAGGGTTATTCAAAATGATTGTCGGGGTTTTAACAACTTGGCCACCTCGTTCTCCAGATGCAACCCCATGTGATTTCTTTGTATGGGGTTACGTCAAGGATCAGGTTTATGTTCCTCCTCTTCCCGCAAGTATCCCGGAACTGAAGGTACGAATCAGAACCGCCATTGAAACCATCACCGCTGACATGCTAGAAAAAGTTTGGAACGAACTCGATTATCGTGTTGATGTTTGTAGAATCACAAAGGATGCACATATAGAGCACCTGTAAGGTATGTCACAAAAACTTGGAGTGTTGTTCTATTAAATAAAAACATACATATACTGCTATCTCAAGTGTATTGTGTATGACAAGTTGTTAAAACCCCGACAATCATTTTGAATAACCCTGTATTTCGAAGGAATCCCCTGCCACCATGTACAGGGAGGAAAATGTTTTTGGCCAAAATTCAAGATGAAGTTGTACTGGTAAGCATGAAGTCTGTTTCAGTATGCAGATTTCAGAGTCTGCCTCTGCCTTCATCATCGGGTGTGCAGGTGATGAGTGACAAAGCCGCGCGTTGTGTTTTTTACCCCAGTTGTACTCTGAAGAATCAACACAGAAGATGGACAACAATATAATCTTCGAAACTGTGGATACGCACTTCTTCACACTGCTGATAGCCCGACTACATTTCATTGCATATAGGCGCCGTGAAAATATAAAATACAGTTGAACTCGGTTATAACGTAATGAAAGGGACTCAGTGTCGTTATAAACGAGTGTTGTTATAACCGAGAAGTATAATGTTGTGGTTAACAGTGAGGAATTAATTGGTACCACAGAATATCTGACTGTATGGGCGAGGTGTCGCATAATCAATGTCGTTATAACCGGGTTCGACTGTGTATGTTATACGTGCGTGTAGTTGCGCAATAAGGTTTCTTTTTGGGCGCACAGTCGACTAATTTCGTCGCCTCCCCAAACAGAAATTGTGAATTTTAAATCAGTTATTTACTGAATATCATTTTATTTGGCTCATAATCTGAAATGTGTTGAGCGCAGAAAATCAAATTCTTTTTTCTTTAAAATATTCATTTCGCGCCGCCCCTTGGAATCTGCCACCCGGGGGCGGCCGCACTGCCCCCCCCCCCCCCGTATCTGAGTTTGTTGTGGAGAAGGTTTGATCAAAGTTTATGTATCAGATCTATTTTAGCTCATTCTATCCTGAAGATTCAGGCAACAGATTTCTGCACGAAACGACCAGGTCAAATCGCTTAGAGGACAGTGACCTTTTGTTGGTTCTAAACGTTGTGTCTTATGGTTCAGTGTATGTGGTTAGACACTGATATTACCATATTTTTGTCCCGCTGTACCCGAAACAGTCCTGTTCTAACAGTTTCCTTCCAGTGGTCATGTGGCACGCATTCCCCAGAGGTTACCCTCAGGATAAGCTTCTAAGCTGCTAAGGTTGGCTTCCACGCACGGAACCCTCATACTTTTGTTATAAACGAGATGCGCGCGCAGAATACGTCATCCACAATTTAGTGGTGAAGGGGACACCAGTTGTTAGTATCCGAGTTTTATGGCCAGTACAAGTGATGTGCTGGACAGCCTTCCCCTACCTGGCCCTGCAGCGCTCATAAGGTTGTTCTACATAAATTAGAAGTACTGTACCCACCTGAATGTTTTAAAAGACTGGAGCTAAGTCTGGCCATCAGACGCTTCCGGAGACATCATGTCCGCAGCAAGTTAGCTCAGAATAATATCTGGCTACGGCTGAATAAGCGACTTCCTGTTTCAGGGAGGGACAGCTATTTTTCTTTACGCTACGCCGTCTTTACAGGCTGTTGGTCCGTGGGAGAGGGAGGAGTTAAATCGACGGGACCTGGAGTGGAGCACGTGACACCGATCTGGCTCCGAAGTTAAGAATGTGTGGAACTAAACCTCCGCTTTTCCGGATGACTTTTTTTTTTTGTGGTGAAGGGCCCCGCAGCAAATGCTACGGACGCACCGCAGCCTTAAGACTTTTTTGTGCAACCCTGTGATGAAGATGATTAGTTTTGTTTTCATTTTCCAAGTAATGGAGCACCGGTGGAATGAAACTGACAGGGGAAAACCGAAATACTGGGGGGAAAACCTGTCCCAGTGCCACTTTGTCCACCACAAATCAAACGTGGAATGACCCGGAATCGAACCCTGGCCACCGCGGTGAGAGGCCGGCGACTAACCGCCTGAGCCCTTTCCGGACGTCTTCGTGGCGTATGCTTAGCCATTTAAAGCCTAGTGGTAACTATGTGTACCGTCACGTTGAGGGCTACAACTTTGCGTTCTGTGTTCTGTATGCTTCTTACAGTAAACCAACCATTGTGTTCCTATACAATATATGCCAGTTGGTTTTTCTAATGGAAGCACGCTGTGTTCTCTGTGATGTAAGAACTGCATTTTTATGTATTATGTACCGTTGTTTTAGCCTTGGTTAAATAAGATTGGGGACTGCTGTAGTTTCTCATTACATGTAACTATCACCAGTAGTTACAGCTTGAATGTGGTGTAACTGGATTCCTTCGAAAGTCTGTAACTATCCGCAAAACTGTACGAAGTGATGACCTTGAAGAATCATAATCGTTGTCCTCAGAAGTCCCATTTTATTCTACAGAATGAGGCCCGAACGGGCTTGACCGTAACTCATGGGCGACATGACACTACTGCGGCTACAATAATAATACAATAATTCAATTCAATTCAATTCAATTCAATTCTAGTTTATTAATGTGCCGAATCAACAGCCAGAAGGCCAATTACAGAAACAGCACAACATACAAACACAAATAACAACGGACAGTATACAAAACAAAAATAGAACAAACACAACCAAAACAAATAAATAAAACAAACACAACCAAAACAAATAAATAAAACAAACACAACCAAAACAAATAAATAAAACAAACACAACCAAAACAAATAAATAAAACAAACACAACCAAAACAAATAAATAAAACAAACACAACCAAAACAAATAAATAAAACAAACACAACCAAAACAAATAAATAAAACAAACACAACCAAAACAAATAAATAAAACAAACACAACCAAAACAAATAAATAAAACAAACACAACCAAAACAAATAAATAAAACAAACACAACCAAAACAAATAAATAAAACAAACACAACCAAAACAAATAAATAAAACAAACACAACCAAAACAAATAAATAAAACAAACACAACCAAAACAAATAAATAAAACAAACACAACCAAAACAAATAAATAAAACAAACACAACCAAAACAAATAAATAAACAAACAATAACTTACTTAGATAATTAATAAGAACACCTTAAAATAATGTAATAAATTATTACATCTAAGTGTAACAAATAATAATAATAATAATAATAATAATATAATACTGTCTATATTAGAGTGCTTGTCAATACCTGCAACGCTTAAAATATGTAATTACCACAAAATAAATAAACATATGGAATACAGTAGAAAATAATGATTCAATAATAATAATAGTAATAATAGTATAATAATAATAATAATTTTAAAATTCGTCTTGTAAGTAAATTTGCACAGAACTTTCACTTCTTTGAAATGTTGATGTGTGTGAACGTTCGATTCTTCTGGGGTGTTACACCGTTTCTACTCGTAAATAGTTATAGACCTTTCGAAGGAACGTAAAAGTGAAGGTAAAAATGTTCCTGTGCACGCCATGAAGGCGTATGAAGAAGTGAAGTTTTGGCTCCACTCATTCTTAACCTTTCCTTTAGGTGGGGTGAATGATTAACCTCACGCCCGCTGGTGATTGAGTCCCCAATATCCATAGAATAGGAGTATTGGTGGACCCCAAATCCAGTCAGGACAGTTTATAAGGAAGATAAATCTTTTGTAGGTGCCGGGATTCGAACCACCATTAATAGTGCCTTCATATTTTAGGGTAAAGCAGTGCAAGCCTCGCGTATAACTGTTTACCAGTTGACACGGCATAACATCCGAGAAGACTGTAATCTTAACAAGATCACTTTCAGAACCATATGTTACGTCGCACGGTGACACACGTTTGTCTGGCTGTTACATAGTCCGTTCCTGCACGCACAGTACAGCAATGTCCGGTCCTGTGACTCATTCACATATTGGCTGTGTAGTTAGGGGTGAGTTTATAAGCTTATTTGTGGTAAATGAATTTTGTTTTATTGGATGCAGTTTAGTTCCGAACTTAGACTACAGATTGCGTTTGTTAACTGTATGACTAAATTGTAATGTGGACAAATCATACAGCAGACATTTAAACCGCACAGTTCTGTGACACGCCATACGTGGAATTCAGGTTAAAGTTGTGAGATTTGGCTTTCCCCACGGTCGGTGACTCTGGAGATTACCTTTTGGCATGTGACGCCGTGTACTTTTTGGTACGTGAGTGCTGACGTTTCGCATATGTGTGATGTTTCCATCTTCGGTATAGAAGCCTCCGTCTCATAGTATGGCTGCAGAAGTGTGGGAAAACTGTGGGCTATTAATAACTATTCAAAAAGCAGCGCCGCTGATATTAATATCATACCTGATCGAGATCAATGTATTTACATCAAGAATTATCTTAACATCAACAATTATAGGAGCAATTGGGGGCCTTAACCTGAAATTATGCTATATTTTTTACCAAACTACACGGCGCCACGTCCATAAACTCGTAATTTTTCTTATAGGAAGTGTTTGGTAACCTTCGAGTGAACAGAAATTCCACTTAAATCTTTATCGCTGGAGGCACCTGCCCATTGTTTGTTGATAATGTCTCCTTATTAACAGGTTCCTCCCTGATCTCTGTGATTTAATTTAGAACAAGATACACTCTCCTGGTTTTCCACACACTTAAGTTAGCATTTATACTTATCTTTTCATTTTATAATAAACTGCGTCTCGAGGGCATTTGAGGAGGCAAGTACAAACGACACACAACTTGACAGCAGTGGTTTTACCTTAATTAATGTGCCTGTCCGTTTCACTTCATCATTCTTTCTGGTGCTCCTAAATTAAACACCCGCTATGGTAGTTCTCACTGTGCTAGCTAGAAGGCGTAACATGCGACAGGACCGAATTTACATTTTTGTTGGCAGGAAATTGGGCTTATTCTGCCGTATGGCAATTAATTCTGTTTACATCGGAAACAATGCAGGAGTGACTTCAGTCGTCTGTGAATTTCTGATACTGTCTACGGAGTTTGGCTGGCATTCTGCTAATTCCAATTATACAGGCATTTGCAGTATGGTGGCGCAAATAGCAGCTTGTTTGCTGATAGGATTCTACGGAAATGGACATCTGTTTCCGAAAACTGCTTATGGTCAGCGACGGTTATTTAAAGAGACCCATGGGCTTTGTAGTGTCAGACCTTGCCTCGGAAGACTTAACATGCGTCTGGGACTTCGCTAAATATTTATTAGAGCGAAAAGTGTTTCGAATGGGTACTATAGAGGAAAGCCAAATACATTTCATGCCTCGCTATTTCTACGGGGAGTGGTGGGGTAGCTACGCGGTATAACTGCTAGACTACGGGCTGGACGGCCTAGCAATCGACGCTCGATTCCCGGTAAGGGAAAAGATCGTTTTCTCTTTTTCAGTGCGTCCAGATGGGCTGTGGGGCCAACCCAGCTTTTTTTAAGTGTGTGCCTAAGACAAAGCCTCTGGGGTTTGAAACTGAGCACTCATTTCTGTATAGTGCCGAGCGTAAGAATAAGTGGAGCTCTAACTCCATTCCATCACCTGCATTCATACCGTAAGCAGGGACAGCTTTACTTTATAATTTTACCACAGTGTGTGTCACTTTTCGGAATACTTACAGTGACCGCACACAGTAGACACAGTGACCGCACACAGTAGAGACAGTGACCGCACACAGTAGACACAGTGACCGCATACAGTAGAGACAGTGACCGCACACAGTAGACACAGTGACCGCACGCAGTAGACACAGTGACCGCACACAGTAGACACAGTGACCGCACACAGTAGAGACAGTGTCCGCACACAGTAGACACAGTGACCGCACACAGTAGAGACAGTGTCCGCACACAGTAGACACAGTGACAGCACACAGTAGAGACAGTGTCCGCACACAGTAGACACAGTGACCGCACACAGTAGACACAGTGACCGCATACAGTAGAGACAGTGTCCGCACACAGTAGACACAGTGACCGCACACAGTAGAGACAGTGTCCGCACACAGTAGACACAGTGACCGCACACAGTAGAGACAGTGTCCGCACACAGTAGACACAGTGACAGCACACAGTAGAGACAGTGTCCGCACACAGTAGACACAGTGACCGCACACAGTAGAGACAGTGACCGCACACAGTAGACACAGTGACCGCACACAGTAGACACAGTGTCCGCACACAGTAGAGACAGTGTCCGCACACAGTAGACACAGTGACCGCACACAGTAGACACTGTCCGCACACAGTAGACACTGTCCGCACACAGTAGACCTATTACGAAGTGCAAACATTTTGCGACATGTTCACGCCCTGAAGACTGTCATTAATCTACGACGTACAGTGATCAAGTTCGTACCTCACAGAGAAAACAATTGACTTACGTAAGCCAGACAAACCGGTGAATGCTGTACAGAGAAATAACTTTTATTTATTTTGAGAATGATAAGAAACTCATAAATACACTGTGTGGACAAAATGCGGAGACTTAAGTTGGTGGTATATATTGTAACCACTACGGTTTAAAGGGTTAAACAAGTCTCTTTTTCAAAGTTTGGTGACTTATTGGGCTATAGAATTTTGTTTGAAATACCAAGTAGCACGAAAGCTGACTGTTTCCTCTCAAGATAACCTTAGCATTCAACGATAATCCCCGAGAACTCACATTATAATTAATTTTCACTTTCTGCTACTTGCTTGTGTAAGTTTATTTGTTAACTGTTACTCTTTATTTCTGTTCTGAATTAACTTGTCTTTCAAAGTGAAAATTGTTTTTTCATCCGTCCCATCACGCACCACACAATCTTTGACTTCTCTCGAACCTACCAGAGATAAACTTTCTGCGAGTTTGTACAAAATTAACTTATCCTCAGCAGCCTTGGAAGTTGTGTTAATAACTACGTTACTGACAAAAGCCCACAGAGAGGCTTTCTTTCAGAAGCAGTAACCTAAGCCTGTTGTGAGACCGTACTGACTCAGTTTTGTGGCGTGATGGATGCTACTCATTGTCAGCATCTGGTATTGTTTTACATTGTGCGGTGTGATACGGGGTTTCCATACAAAGGCTAAATCTCTTGAACAGCGGGGAGTCTCCATAATTAGCTTTTACGTCAGCCTATGACGATATCAACCACGTGGTTAGTTCGGTTGTCATAGCAATCTGTATGTAGCAATGGTATCATAAGTCTCTTAAGGAAGAACAGGCTTATTGCTAAGGTTTCCTTTCAAGAAACGTTCAAATGCGTAAGATGTTGACTTATCGTACGGTTCTTAGTGTGTCTTCGCAAACCTTACTACTGAGAAGTGTGTTGTGTGTGTCCTTACATTCAGTCTGCATGTCCGTAATTACACGTAACTCCATAATTACACGTACCTCCATAATTACACGTAACTCCATAATTACACGTAACTCCATAATTACACGTAACTCCATAATTACACGTAACTCCATAATTACACGTAACTCCATAATTACACGTAACTCCATAATTACACGTAACTCCATAATTACACGTAACTCCATATTTACACGTAACTCCATAATTACACGTAACTCCATAATTACACGTAACTCCATAATTACACGTAACTCCATAATTACACGTAACTCCATAATTACACGTAACTCCATAATTACACGTAACTCCATAATTACACGTAACTCCATAATTACACTAACTCCATAATTACACTAACTCCATAATTACACGTAACTCCATAATTACACCTAACTCCATAATTACACGTAACTCCATAATTACACTAACTCCATAATTACACGTAACTCCATAATTACACTAACTCCATAATTACACGTAACTCCATAATTACACGTAACCCCATAATTACACGTAACTCCATAATTACACGTAACTCCATAATTACACGTAACTCCATAATTACACGTAACTCCATGAAGCAGAACCATTCTTGAGCAGCTGATAATTCGTCAGATAGTCGATAAATTCTTCGCATTTTATGGAACCCGAAATTTCATTACAGTCTTCACAAGAGCCCGCCACTTATCCATATCCCGAACCAGATTAATCCAATCCACGCCCCTCCCCAACCGATTCTTTGAGCACATACATAAACATGACGTAATTAATTACAGTACCCTGCCTTTTTGTGTTTTTAACTGGCCATGAAATCAGCTTATCAATATATATATATATAAAGTTCACGTTTTCTTCATATTAATATTCATATCCATAAATATTTGGGCCTATCGGTATTTTCCGAATGTCATCGAGTGTTGAAATTTTGTCAAACATGTGGTGACGTGAGTAGAGATATATCGGCTGTACAAAAATGTCACATATGAGCAACACAGAGAAGGCATTCCGTCTGACGTTATGTGAGTGTCAGTGAGTTGCCTAGTCTGGTTCAGTTCTTAGATAAGGACAGATTTGTAAGTGAACTGTGCGCGCGACAGTGTCCGAAACTGGACACGAATATTCCATGAAGGGAGCAGAATGGGTCGCTATGATGTCCACACCTCGCCTGCATGTAAAGCCATCATGAAATATTCGAGACAGTGTTATTGTACAGTGCCTTGTGTATGCTGTACGTACTTGAGGGTAGCAGTGGCCTAGCGGAACGGGGAAAGCGAAGAAAATACAGGGAGTGAGTAAGAGAGGAAAGCGGACATAAATGAATGTATAAGGTACAATGAAAAGCAATAAAGAACCTGAGAAAAGAAGACATTAAGAAGGAATATTAAAAGAAAGTTAGTAAAAGAAAGAAGAAGGAACAATTGAAAAGATAGAGAGAATGGAAGACCGAAAAAGAAATTAAGGTAGTAAGCAGGAAGACGGGAAGGAAGAGGGAAAATATAGAAAGAAAAAGGAAAGAAGGAAGAAATTTTATTCATAGAAATAAAAAGAAATGTGTACAAAATTTTTATCTCGAAGTCTAATAGAATGGGTGTACGAGTATTTTGTAGCTCGGATATTGAGGAGAATGTTAAGGCATATGTGAACGGGTAATAATGAGTAGGCTGTGGCTGTATCATATCTTATTTAACGACACTGTATGAACCGCAACGGTTACATAGCATCTATTGATACGAGGGGATTATCAGGTTTGGTGAATTGTAAAAGACTTGGGAACGAAGCAGTCGTGGCCAATTTTAAGACATCAGCCTGGCGTGTTTGCTGTTCAAAGATGAAGTGTTGGGGGACAGAATTCAGCTACTACTGCCTGTGTTCTGCCGGGCGATACAGCACTGCAGATAACGGAGTTTTATCAATAACTACCGACTAGTTAGCCTTTTAAAGCACAGTGGCAACTGCATGCACCACCTGCTTTAACATCAGCAATCTATGTATTTTATCCACACTGAGAATTTGTGTGCTCCATGTGCTTATGACAGTAAATACCAATTATTCCTGTAAACAGCATTAACTGACGTATTTGTAATCGAGACAGAGTGTGTTTACTGTGAGATAGGAATTGAACGTTATTACTTACAGTCGAACCCGGTTATAACGACATCGGTTTATGCGACACCTCGTCTATAACGTCAGATATTCTGTGGTACCAATTAATTCCTCACTGTTAACCATAACATTATACTGCTCGGTTATAACGACACTCGTTTATAACTACATACAATATTCAGTCCCCTTCATGACGTTATAACCGGGTTCGACTGTATTTAATTGAACTGAAGGTTTCAGATTGTTAGACGCTATAAGAATGTGGTATATAGTTAGGTGCTTAGTTATACATGAACTTAACATGCGTTGTGTCAGATATCTTTGTCAACCTGGATATGCAACAGTGAACTGGAATTCCAGTAACTCGCCTCGTATTAAGCGCGCAGTAGCAAGTTTGTTCCCCTCTTGCACTGGCTCGTGAGGCGAGGACACAGTGACGCTGCCGTGGGGAAGACCCCAGCTGACGCCTATCTTGTTTATGTGATAACTCCGGGGACGTGGCTGTTTATGGCACTGTCCAGCGTCCACTAGGGAGACGCTCTCGTGAGACAGATAGGGACAAACCGCCTGCAGCTCCGTTGAACCGTCGCACGGACCAAAATGAGGACAGTGCAGTGCAACGCATGTGACTGTAGCGTCCTGTCACAGTATGTGGTTAAGGGTTGCAAAGACGCCGTCCTATTCGAAGATTACTACTACTACTACTACTACTACTACTACTACTACTACTGCTATTACTGCTGCTGCTGTTGCTAGAAATGGGCCCTTCATGTGACTGGTTTAACACAATGTTGACGGATTTAAGCGTTTCTTGAATCATGAGTGACTTCACTCACAAACCAAGTTCAAACGTAACAGTGAAAAATCCTGTTGTGGTTCACAGTTCAGGCATTTTATATATTATATTATATATTATATATTATATATATTATATATATATATATATATATATTTGTGTGTTATCTTATATTCGCCGTGCATTTCCATTCAATATTTAACAACCAACTAAATGTACATTTTACTTAAAACTATTTTATAGAAATTAGAAATCGGACCGATACATATATAGTTTCTTAGATTCCCCTACATATGTTTCGGTCTGATTTTAGACCATCTTCAGGGGGTCATAAACTACACTTATATCACGTCCACATGTGTTCGTTCAATTGCATATGTAGTGTAGATCACTTGCGTCCAATCGTGTAGTTTGTAATATCACTTTTAAAAACACAGATTAAGATAGAAAATCAGACCGAAACATATGTAGGGGAATTTAAGAAAACTATAAAATAGTTTTAAATTAAATGTGCATTTAGTTGGTTGTTAAATATATTTGTGTGTTATATATTGTGAATTATATAATACATATCTTTATTTACATATATATTATGTATATTTATCTATTGGGAGCGTCTTAATGTTTTTTTTCTTATTTCAAGCAATTTTAAGTGTTTTATTTTTATATGATTTTTTCGTCTTTCTATCCTTTAAGTCATTATTGCATTTACTAACAGTCTGTCTTCTTCTATCGTGTTTTGTCTTTACCTAACCAACTGTTTTAGTCTCCTTCCGTCTTCTAATAAGTTTCATTGTTTCTTGTTCCACGTCTTTTTTATCCATATCTTTCAAGTTTCTTTCCTTTACAGCCAGTTGATACCCATCCCTTATTGTCGTGTGCAGAATTCATTACGTCACTACCCAATACACGGTAAAGCGCGCATCTAGACGTCGGTATCACCCGGTGTACAACATAACGTGACGTCACTGACAGGCAGAATTGACGTGAGTTTAAATCAGATGTGGTTGCGTCCCACCCCTCTTGCACAAGCGACTGGCAGTTCACAACACAATCATAGGATGAGTTCATTAGTTTTGAATGCAGCGAGCCTGCGTTCTGCAGGCATCTCTCGGGTGTAGATAGGGAAACACGGTGGAAAGGAAAACAAAGGAATAATATTGCTGGCTGATGAATGAAGACAAACAAGAGTTTTAATTAACACTTTGAAGTATGAAGTTGATCTAAATATTACACGAAAATTCAGTTCGTGCGTCACAATAAACACTCACAGTCGGTATTGTAAAGACCAAACAGTTAACGTTATGTATGCAAATAATCGCTGTATTGTGGTAACGTATGAATGTACCGCTGTGTGGTGCGTTAAGGGCAGGATTTTTTAGGTGTTAATGAAGCAGTAAATACGGTAACAGCTGCACTTAAAACGTTAGACAACAGGACTTTCATGGAACGAAGATATACAGGGTTATTCAAAATGATTGTCGGGGTTTTAACAACTTGTCATAAACAATACACTTGAGATAGGAGTATATAGTTGCACCGATGGATCAAGAAATTCTCAAAGTTTTTTTTTTATGATGTGCGGTGTGCAGTAGTTATGCATTTCTCCGCTTGGAGCGCAGTTTAATAAGATGGCGGCGAACGGCAGTGAGAAGGCGTTTTGTGTGCTTACATTTCATGAATGTAGGTCAGTTACAATTATACAATTACATATAGAGCACCTGTAAGGTATGTCACAAAAACTTGGAATGTTGTTCTATTAAATAAAAAAAATACATATACTCCTATCTCAAGTGTATTGTGTATGACAAGTTGTTAAAACCCCGACAATCGTTTTGAATAACCCTGTAGTTTTTGATTCACTCTTTAAAAATTTGGTTTTTGCTTATCATGTTACTCTTCGGGCACCACGAAGTTTACATTTTAATCCTACCGGGATTCGGTATGATGTCCCATATAATTTGTCACGAAAATAAACCTTAATCCAACATACTAAATTGCTACATGTTTCAGCTTTTTTTTTTATCAAAGGAATCAAGAGGTTAAACAAGGGTATGTTTTTGTGAAGTACACATCTTTTGTTCTGTAATGGCTTTATGATCCAACAAGGACAGAAGAGAACTATTTGATTTTAGATGTTTCGATGCAAAAAAAAAATACACTAATACAAATATTGTACAATGTTACCCTAATTTTAGGTAATTGTTGAATATCAAACATTGATATTTCAACCACTTAAAATTTTATACCGTATCACCAAGTACAATCGACGACGATATGTTTTAGCATCAAATACTCCTTTGTGTCAACATTCTCCCTGAGGATGGCTTTTGTTATTAGCCGAAACATATCGGAGAAGTAATAATATACGCGCTAAACTAACAGACGTGCAATTAGTTGGAAATAAAGATACAGTCGAACCCGGTTATAACGACATCGGCTTATAAGACACCTCATCTATAGCGACCGATATCCTGTGGTGCCAATTAATTCCTCACTGTTAACCATAACATTATACTCCTCGGTTATAACGACACTCGTTTATAACGACACAAAATATTCAGTCCCTTTCATGACGTTATAACCGAGTTCGACTGTATTCTTAAACCAGTGTGTTTCGGCTTTTATATCAAAGCCGACATCAGGATAAATCACTATAAAAGTGCACATGAATATATATGTGAAGATTCAAATCTTCTGAGGTGTTATGCTGTGTCGACTGGTAAATAGTTATCGACGTAAGACGGATCGTAGTTCCTTAGTATCCAGGTTTATACAGTCCTCGAAGACGCGGTGTGTTATTCCAAAATACGTGAATCTCCATCAGCACCGCTTTGAGCACCTGAAATCACGCACTATACACCTCTATAGAGAGACTACTCTACGGCGCGTCCTGAGATTATCTTTTTAACTGCTAAACCTTGAAGATGGAGGCAGCAAACTTGTCCGAAGCGTCGCTGGCTATCACTAGACACGGCGTAACATCTCAGATGATTTTAATCTTGAACCTGAAGACGGTGTCTCAGGTGAGATGCGATCCGAGCACTTCCGATTAGAAGCCAGAAGCATTGCCGCCAAGTTAACTTACTCGGTAACAAGCACTGTGTACAGTTGTGGACTGAAAACTTGAGACATTCCGGGTTGTGGAAGCGGGGTAAAGAGTGGGAAAAGGAAGCCTGGGTTTGTACTGTAAGTATCGCATTCCGTTAATGCGTTCCAAGTTTATAAGAGTGGACTCGACCAAGATTTCTGCGCAGCAAAGAAATTGCGGTCAACAGAAAATAGCTGGACTGTAGGCGGCTTTAGATTCGTGTTGTTCGGGACAGCAACCGTCGTGACGGTAGTTAGGAATTTCGTAAAAGCTTCGTGGACTTGACATCCTAAATTAGGGTTATGAAGCTTGAGCACCGGTAGTTATGTAAATCTGTAAGAGGCAGACTGGCTGTTGAGTGGTTGTGAGGATGAATTATTTTATAAAAGGATGTGTAATAGTCACTAGAGAAAGCTGTGATCTTAATGAAATTTATGTCGTCCTTTGTTAAGAAAACAGGGGCGCGCGATGGCGCAGTTGGTTGAGGCACTGCGCTACAAGCCGGAACGTCACGGGTTCGATTCCCGATGGTGTCACCGGAATTTTTTATTGACATAATCGTTTCGGTCGCACTATGGCCCTGGGGTCGTCTCAGCCTCTAACAGAAATGAGTACCAGGAATATTTCCTGGGGGATAAAGACGGCCGGTGCGTAGGGCTGACAACCTTACCACCTTCATGTGCCGATTGTCTAGATATCTGGGAGCCTGAACCTCCTGGAACCCTAAGGGTCTGTCCAGGCCTGTAATGGGATTGCTTTTTGTCAGTATGATTTCACCAATTCTGTGCACTCGTCTTTCGCCTTAGTACTACTATTATGAGAAGGACAAACGGGCGAAGCCTGGAAAACTTCAGACAAACAGTGCTCTTTAGGGATATCTGTGAACTCTGGACAGAGAAGCACTTTAACCCTATAGCGCATGTCTGTGGTTATTATTACCTTTACGTCAAGCTGGTTGATACATTTCTGTGTTGGTATGTGCTGTCTTGTTATAGTAAAGACAGAAAGTGCTGATCCCCCGTCGAGGCAGTTCTGCCTGTGAGAGACTGTACGTCTCACAATCGATCCTGATACGTCAGACGTCGTTTATAAAAGGAATAATTGTGTTGGGTTAAGAAATTTACATCAGGCTGCAATATTCTTAGTGCATTTGTCATTTCTTATATAAAAATATTTCGTAACGAGCCCCAAACAGACAACTGGCAAACATATTATGGTACTAATTTATCACATCCTACTGCTAATATGTCGTCGGTCCCATGTCGTAGATTTACGGCATGTAAAAGAACCTTCGGGCATGAATAGAACTAGTAATGTCCGCAAGCAAATTTCAGCGGCCATTTCTCACCCAAGTCTCCTGACTGCCTGCCAGATGGATCTGGCAGTCACGTCAGGATTGGGCAAAAACTTGTGCGGTCAGTGATCTGGTCACTCACTACAGAATGCACACTTACCGACCAGGAAACCTTCGGGATGCCAAGCCCACATAAGGGCTGTAGTGCAAAGGAACAACAACTGCTAATATGTACGGTGGCCACAGCTGTTAAATCGATGTGTCACTATTGCGTAGAGTTTCTGGATGTGATTAGGATCCAATTGACGGTAGTTTTCAAGTGACACGAGAAAACGTTCAACTTCTTAAACTGAGTGTTACTCCTAATCTGTATTGTGATGTTGATCAGGAAAGGAATCGTATAAACTGATAAGTAGTTGTCAAATACAAATCTGCGTTAAAACACAGTCCCAGCTACATGTTTAGGCTTAAATCAAGCCAACTTCAGGCTGCTACTATTAGTTAGTTACTTCTTGTCGCTCCTTGCGGAGCATAGGGCCTCCTTTCAGAGGTTTCTTGGTCTGGAAGTGTGCATTCTGTAGTGAATGACCAGCCCACTGACTGCACAATTTCTACTCTTCCTGATATGACTGCCAGAGCCATCTAGCTGTTAATCAGGAGACTTGGGTGAGAAATGGCCGCTGAATTTTGCTTACGAAACATCTCTATTTATGCCCGTAAGTTTCTTTTACATGCCGTAAATCTACGACATCTACTTCCCCTCCGAAGGAAGTGGTGCTACGGATTTTTATCACCCTTAAAAAATCCATCGACCTCGGTCGGGATCGAACCCTCGAACCTTGGGTCCAGTGGCGAGCACGCTAACCACTAGTCCACCGAGGGCGACCTGCTACTATTACACATGGAGTAAAATGTATAAACTGTATGAATAATAATTGTCAAAATATAGTTTGTATATTTTTTCTCTATGTGTGCTTGTAAAAGCCTTAAGATGGCTTGATTTGAGCAGGAACTTGTAGCTGGGAGTGTGTTTTAAGAATAAACAGTTTTTAATTGTATTAATTTTAATAAATTATTAAATGTTCATAATGTTAATAGTTTAGATGTGATGTGCCATCTACAGAAGCTTATAGATATAATATCAAAAGATTTGTGTTTGACGGACGATTATCATAAACTTAGCACATAAACACAACGGAATGAACCACATTAGGTTAAGTTGAAAGGAATCATATTTAGGGCGAAGAACAGGCTGTCTTCCCTCGTCAAAGAATAACTATTAACTTCTAAATAGTCAGCTCTGGAATTATGCCCTGCTAAACACTATTCAACAGCACTACCATTTCAGTAACATGCCTACTTTATGAAAGCGTTGAAGGCTAAATCACTTACAAAACAACGACTCTCGTTTCTAGTCCCTCAGTAAACAACTTATTACTTCCAAAGAAATTATTCAAACAACTAAATATTCCAACACACAGTTGTAGTCGTGTGCTTTTACTGCCAGTTATTACAGGCCCTGTGCGCGACACTAATCGTGCTGGAAGCACAGCAAAGTTTACATACAAAGTAGGCTTTTAGACAGTTATGGTGCCAAATTATATGTTATAAATTTTTAAGGTAAAAGTCAGTAATGAAACTTTGCCATGTCCGGTATTTAGGATGGTGAACAATTTTTAAATTGACATGTAGACCTGTCTGTTGCTCGTTTGTTATAGCTGGAACTACTGAGCATGCGCAGAAAAGTCCGTGTAGTTCACATCAGGTATTGGTACATATTTGGACGGTCCGGGGATCGAATCCCGGTGGAGGCGAGATTTTCCGCACAAGTCCAGACTGGCCCTGGGGCCCACCCAGTCTCCTATACAATGGGTCTCTTTCCCGGGGGTAAAGCGACCGGGGCGTGGAGTTGACCACCCACCCTAGTGCCAGGGTTAAAGAAAGAGTAGAGCTATACCTCTACTCCCCTTCTGCGCCTTGAAGGCTCGTTCTAGGGAGAACTTTACCTTTCCCTTTATTGGTACATATTGTAAAACTGAAGGTCACTGTCTCATGCCTGCCATGAGCCGTCTTTACCATCACCGCCTTGAGAACCATAAATATTTTCAATGTAATTTTGTTCCTGTCCTTAATTAAACACCAGCCATAAAGACGTAGGGGATAGGAGTATAGCTCCACATATTTTTAACCTCGCCAGTAGAGGAAGGTGGTGATGTGCTTCATAATTAACTCTTTTATCTAATAACAATTGCGGAGTTCAAATCATATGCGTCCTCGTAACAGAGGTTAATTAATTGGCCGTGTCATGGCTCAGGCGGTTAATTGGCCGCCTGTTACTGTGGTGGCCCGGGTTTGATCCCAGACCATTTCACGTGGGATTTATGGTGTTCAAAGTGGCACCGGAACAGGGGAACAGGTTTTTATTCTGGTACTTAATTTTTTACCTTGTAATGGTCATTTGACATACAGAAATCATTAAGCTTTAAAAGGCTATATGTTCTTCCCCAAGTTACAATTCTTTGCGAGTTAAGCTTACGTTCTGAAGACTGCTGCAGTGTGGGTAGTGCGAGTGACGTTACACGATCTGTCAAAGGTCCAAGTGAATGGAAGGAAATTGATGAATAATTTAACACAGAATGGGTTGAAATGTTATCTCTGGGGTGACCTTCTGCTACTCTAGGATCTCTGTTGTTTACACTGGGGGCCATGGTTAAAACAGTGTCTGGTCTCGAACGGTGAAATAAATCAAAGCAGTCTGTCCAAACCGAACTGTTTGCTTTGTGAGATTCGCTGTGTCGTTTGATACTGGATTTCGATGTGCTGACAAAGCAGCCCCTCAGAGTTCTCATGCGTGTGACATTTTAAAGTTTTGTTACTCTCCTTTTGAACCGACGTTTTCTCTTTATAAGTACAAATAACCACCGTTCTATCTCTGTGTATGTCTGGGTTCCCCCATTCTTATTTTTGAAATACCTTACCGAATATTACCAAACATGTTATGAATATCATGTCATTGCAGCCCACTTCAGCTCCACAATTTTAATTCCCTACAATGTGTAATAACAATATGGCGGACGCGCGAACATTAGAGTGGCAACGACACTAGCGCCGCTTATTATGGAGTCCTGAAATGATATATATGGCAATGCTCTCCCATTACAGACCTGGACAGGCATTTAGGGTTCCAGCAGGTTGAGGCCCCCCAGATTTCTAGACAATCGGCACATGAAGGTGGTAAGGTTGTCAGCCCTACGCACAGGCCTCCTTTACCTCCAGGAAATATTTCTGGTACTCATTTCTGTTAGAGGCTGAGTCGACCCCAGGGCCATAGAGTCGACCCCAGGGCCATATATATATATATATATATATACAGGGCATACACAAAATAATGGTGCGGTTTTAATAGTGAACACTATTAAAACCGCACCATTCTTTTGTGTATGCCCTGTATATATATGGCAATACAGCTTTGTAAATTATGCAGTTTTTGTTAAGATAATATTTTTTTGTGGAACCTAAAATAGGTACATGGCGGTCGTGAGATATTTTTCTTTAGCTTTTGGTCACTTGGAGATAACTAGTGAGACACTGGAGCTAGGCCTCCGCACTGTGCATGGAGTTTTGTTTTGTGGCTGTCAGCGTATCAAACATGGCGACGGTAGGATAGTTTGGAGTTGTGGTCGACAAATTTAGCATATCTGCAATCCGTACGTAACGTGACAAGTGTTTGAGAAATATTTTTTTTAAACTTTACGTGATCCATAATCCGTGGTTTACTGTGCTGTTTACATCCCAGTACATTCTCTTGGATGGTGCAATACCACACGAAACGTCTGTGTATACCATCAATTCAATAATGGCACACTTAAAGCAACATCTATTATTTTTATCAATGTCATTTTATATTTTGGATTGGTTCTGTCACTTCTATTAATTTATTATCTTTTAATTTTTATCCTCTGGATTACCTCCCTGAAGATGGCCACATGAGTGGCCGAAACATGTAGGAGGTATATAAAAACTATTTCACTGGTGTGAATTTAATGGTGTTACTATTATACATAGTAATCAGATAATTGCCGATCCCAGTGGCCGTCCGGTCTAAGGCGTGGGTCTACGGCCGCTCGCTTACTGGGATTGCGGGTTCGAATCCCACCGGGGGCATGGATGTCTGTCTGTTGTGAGTGTTGTGTGTTGTCAGGTAGAGGTCTGTGCGACGGGCTGATCACTCGTGCAGAGGAGTCCTACCGACTGTGATGTGTCTAAAAAGTGTGTGATCGTGAAGCTTCGAAAAATGAGGCGGCCTAGGCCCCCAAGGGGCTGTCGAGCCATTGGAAAAAAAAAATTATAATTATACTCATGTTGTGGACTGTAGGCTATAAAACTGGCATTAACTTGTTCTTTCTCTGTCTTCCCTTCTTATTCCATTGCATCTTTTATTATTTCTTATTTAGGATCCTTCCCTACAAATTATTCCGTAGTTTAACAGCAACAATAGTATTTAAATCATTTTAATGGTATCGGTGATTACGTGCTTAAAGGACATAAGTGAGAAAGCTTTGTAACTAAATTCGATCCCTTGCACGTATATAGTAATTATATACTTAATGTAGGGCAGTAGATAGACTTTCGTGGTTAATCTGAGCACGTGACTGGCAGAACAGCGATCTCAAGAACTTTGCTGTCTGTTGTTACTGGTGTTTTGAAACACCGTGTAATTTCATCAAGAATAGGACTTTTTAGCCATAGACGCACCCACTTGTAGTTCTTAAGGACATGAACTTAATACTCGGTAATCGAGTTAATGGTTATTATTATTATTATTATTATTATTATTATTATTATTATTATTTTAAATATTGTCATTTGATTACACAAATTCTGGCCATGCACCAATTTGCTGATCCTAAATTAAAAGATTAATATTGCCTTCTTCTGGGATATTATGCTGTTTAGTGTGGTAGATAGGTACCAGTTGTTTTGGAGGTACCTGGAGCCTCCGTCTTCCTCCTGTATTAAACATAGACGCAGTGGTTTCCCCTGAAGCGTTGGTACATATCTACCACATTACACACGGTTTCTGATTCCAGAACCCCATCTTCGTAATCTTCCCCGTCATGGAAACCTCATATCTCATAAATTAACAAATACGAGATTGAGTCATTTACATAGGCTAATGTGTATGTTTTAACACAAACTTCCACCGGGATGGGAGGATATCGTTAAGACAGCAAATTAGAATGTCGGGCTGTTTGTTGCGTGAGTTCCTGGAGCGTGAATCGTTGTAATTGCAGTCGAATTTCTCACGCACCTGTGAGTTGGTATAGGAACCAGAAGAATGTTTTACTGTTGTGGAGAGAGAGAGAGAGAGAGGAGTTGGTGCCACTAATTTTATAAAGCAACAAAGTCATAAGTGCTTCAAGTGAGCTGCTGCCACCCTGCCCGCTCTCCACCACAGAGTTCCGCACCGGAAAGTCTTAATAGTGTACCAGCATTCGCCAGTCTTCCTGCTTAGCCAGCAGGAGCAACTACGATTACATACAAGTAAATGCTACACAGTGGAGTGCAGCATTGCCAACAGCTTTTATTAGCATCTAGTATATGTCATCTTTTGTAGATGTTGGGCCGGCGGTCCGCTTGTTCTTGTCTGCTGTGTATGCTCGGCACTTGATTGTTTTTGTTTTGAATGCTGGACGTTCTTTGTTGTGTATGCTGGACGATTGTTTTTGTTTTGAATGTTGGGCGTTTGTTCTTGTTTGTTGTGATGCTGGGCGTTTGTTCTGGTTTGTTGTGTATGCTGGGCGTTTGTTCTGGTTTGTTGTGTATGCTGGACGATTGTTTTTGTTTTGAGTGCTGGGCGTTAGTGCTTGTTGTGTATGCTGGACACTTGTCTTTGTTTTGAATGGTGGGCTTTTGCTCTTGTGTTGCGCTGGACGATTGTTTTTGTTTTGAATGCTGGGCGTTCTTGTTTGTTGTGTATGCGGGGCGTTTGTTCTGGTTTATTGTGTATGCTGGACACTTATTTTGTTTTGAATGGTGGGCGTTTGCTCTTGTGTACGCGCTGGACGATTGTTTTTGTTTTGAATGGTGGGCGTTCTGTGTTTGTTGTGTATGCGGGGCGTTTGTTCTGGTTTGTTGTGTATGCTGGACACTTATGTTTGTTTTGAATGGTGGGCGTTTGCTCTTGTGTACGCGTGGACGATTGTTTTTGTTTTGATGGTGGGCGTTCTTGTTTGTTTGTGTATGCGGGGCGTTTGTTCTGGTTTGTTGTGTATGCTGGACACTTTTTGTTTTGAATGGTGGGCGTTTTTGCTCTTGTGTACGCGCGGACGATTGTTTTGTTTTGAACGGTGGCGTTTGTTCTTGTTTGTTAGTGTATGCGGGGCGTTTGTTCTTGTTTGTTTTGAACGCTGGGCGTTCTTGTTTGTTGTGTATGCTGTACACTTGTTTTTGCTTTGAATTGTGGGCGTTGTTCTTGTTTGTGCTGGACGATTGTTTTTGTTTTGGATGGTGGGCGTTTGTTGTTGCTTGTTGTGATTGCTGGCCCGTGTTTATTGTTCTTTTGTGCTGGGAGTTTTCTTTGTCATCTTTGTAATCAACTAGGCAGCCGAACAATTTTTGTCTGAAGCTGTGTGCGCGATCTCTACAGTGTTGCGAGATCTTAGGTTGTCACAGTTGTGAAGATGAAGATTTTTCGTCATCAGCAGCGCTGTTAACGAGACGTTGCTGTCAAATGTTTACCATTTCTGCGTCCTATGTACGCATCTCCTTTCACATCTCAAACGTAGACCAAACCATTCTGACCCAGAATTTCGATAATTTGTCTCAGTCATAGCAGGAAAATTAGTTGTAATTCATAGAACTAGACCACGATGGATTCCATCTCTTACATTCTTCAGTAAAAACTTTAGGTAAAGCTTTCCCGTAACAAGTCATGGCGACTCAGAGGGGGATGTAATGTTGGGTTTCCATCCTTACTTTGACATTCGCACAACTAGGACGGCAGAGTTGTCAGCCTACGCTCCGGCCGCACTTTACCCCCAGTGAAATTCCTTGGTACCCATTTCTGTTACAGACTGAGTGGACTGAATGCGGACAGACGGAATAGGTCACTTGAAAATTTCCATGGGCCCTACCGGGAATCGACGCGGAACCTCCCGTCTTCTAACGCAGTGCCTCACCCAACTGCGCCACCCTATCCCACATTCTCATTAATTAGTTTCTATTCATCCTACTTTTCCACTCTGGAAGCGTGACAAATACGATGTCGGGTTGCAGACTGTACATATGTCGCCTAGGAAAGGGGCTAGTGGTGTAATGTTGTGAACACGGTAATGAACATACAGGTTGCATGAAATTCAGGGGAGCGATTATCGTCTTCTCAAGATGGTCTGTGTTCGTGGTGTTAGTCGGTCACAGTACAATACCAACTATACGCGGTACATGGTTTAACATTAAAAAGAGCACTGCGTTCTACCCACACAGTGCATATATGTGAATAGTATGATTTTGACAATAAACCGATTGGGAAAGGTAAGTTGTCCCTTTGCGCGTGTTGCAGGCACATAGAGAAATGGGAATATATATTTTTTTCAATGGCTGACAACCCCTTGGGGGCCTAGGCCGCCTCATTTTTCGAGGCTTCACGATCACACTTTAGACACACCACACTCGGTAGGACTCTCTGGACGAGTGATCAGCCCGTCACACAGACCTCTACCTGACAACACACAACACTCACAACAGATATCCATGCCCCCTGTGGGATTCGAACCCACAATCCCAGTAAGCGAGCGGCCGTAGACCCACGCCTTAGACCGCGCGGCCACTGGGATCGGCATTGGGAGTATAGCTCCGCTTATTCGTAAAATCCGTAATAAATTGGGTAACCCCCGGAGAAAGACCTCCGGTTACCCATTGAGTAGGGCGCTGGTTAGGCCCCAGAGCCGATCTGGACGTTATGGTATAGAGATAAAAGCCGACAATCGAAAGATGATTCTTGGATTTGTATCTTGTAGCCTAGTTACTGTACCAACTGAGCTATCAGTAGGCAGTGATTATTTTTGCTGAAGAATGTCAACGTTTTTGTCTTTGTAATGGAGATACATTTTGTTTACTGTGAGGTAAGAACTGCGTTTTTATATTCTGTTTGGATTTCCGTTCCCATCATTGTCTTCTTTACTCCCAGACGCTCTACCTTCTCTGCCACCTCCCTTTATCAGAAGGACGAGCGGACTCTAGTTCGGGGCTTTAAATTTTAAATATTCTCTCAGTTTCCCCGCATGTGTCTTATTGCACACCTCTCTCCCCGTTTAAGTTTTATTAGGGATTCATGCTTCGGAGTGTTAAAGGCGATACTCGCGACAAGTTCAGCTAAGTGTATCACAAAATCCCGAAGCTATGGGCCGTTTGGCTGGTAGATGTAAGTTATGGACGAATATATTGTCTGAGGAGCCACACACATTGTCAGTGTCTGAAATTTATAGGGTCATTATGGTGATGTGGTGTGGTTGAGTACTTCCCTTCTTGTAACATTTGGGCCATTTTCTTGACTCTTAACACTTGTATGACAGTAGATTTACAGAAATCGCCGTCATTTCTCTTCGTCTGAGTAAAACCACCTCTAATACTCGTGGCGATCGCTTTGCTTCTAGATTATTCCAAAGGGGGGGGGGGGGGGGGGGCTAAAGTGAAGATGTAAAACAATCTACAAAGCTAAATTTTATGATCGTCGTATCACTTTATTATACACTAAATTTTTAGGACTGTATTTGTATCCATGTTCCATCTATTTCCTTTTCTCAGCTCCAATAAATTTCACACAAAGTGTCCGCGATATTTTGCGTATATTAAACTTTATATTTTTCCACCCAGGATAAGATATTATTAGGATCCAGAGTTAGCTCAGACAGTATAGTGACTAGTCTGCGGGCGGACGACCGTGGATCCTTGGTGCGATTCCCGGTAGAATCAGAAATGTTTCTGGTCGTTACAGCGTCCAGACAGGCTGTGAGACCTTCGATCGTGCGGAGGAACAAAGCTGACTGTGTGTAAGCCTGTGCACTCCCCTGCGCCTAATGCCGAGGTGAATAATGCGTAGATCTGTATCTCCAGTCCGCCATACGTCTTTTTAGCGTGTTAAATAAGTACAGGAATGCCTTTACGTTTTTACAGCATCGTTAAAATTCCCATCCAGTTAACGTCTCTGTATATAGTACCTTAAGTGTAAATCCCCTGATTAACGTACTGGTTCTATCCGCGGTACGCACAGAGCCCGGAAAAAAGTTGAACATCGAGCATATTCTACAGGGTGTTTTTTTTCTGTACCGAGCACAGTTGCGTTACCATAGTAAGCCTGCATTCGCCGGGACATCCCGTAACAGCTGCGGTGCTCAGGACACCGATAAAAGAAACGCATGGCTCAATAGTCCGTATGTATGTGTTTTCTGTGAGGTACGCGCTGAGGCTCAATAAATATCTGAGCGTCAAGCATATACGTAATACAAAATAGCACAACCATGTGACAGCACTCCTGTGATAATCGATTTGAATTGATCACTATCGATATTGATATTTATCGATTACTGTTGTTGGTTGTTCAGTGGAGTAGCGCGTGAATAATCTGTTGGCCGTTCATATGACAGGAACGTGACTGGTAAATATGTATCGTATTGCGTGTTGCATAGCCATGACGGTATTATGCATGCGTGATGAAGTGTTCTTGGCATCGTGCGTAACGCACCGTCAAAGGCCGTTGTAATTTAGTGTGAATGTGAACGGACGTACTGACTGCAGTCCCCCTTGAACGGTTTATAACCCCCCCCCCCAACTTGACAAATTCCCCAACTTTTGTGACGTCTGAATGTTTAGTAGTCTCTTTCTGATAAGCTGACAGTGGTCCCTGTTCTGAATCGGCCATAGCCAGAGCGGAAGGTTTTTTGTAAGATATTTTGACCTCTTTATTTCATCAAACTTGTAGCTATGCGTTAGATTTTCTGCCGATTTTTTTTTTTTTGCGTTTCTCACCTGCCGGAGTCGTTCTTACCCAGTTTTGAACAAAATATAAATTAATTTTGATAACAATTACGTAATTATGCTACACTAAACGCGGTAATTTGTGCCCGTGTTTGAATTTCTCTCATTTTTATTGTCGGCTATAAAATTGCATTAAATATCCATGTGTACGTCATTAGTATGAAACTAATAATTGTTGATTTTGTGGTATTGTATATTGTAACATCATGTTGTCTGGCAGGATGGTGCCAACGTTTCGTTTAATGTGTTGTCTCCATCTTCAGAGTATAAATTGGCTCTGAAGATGGAGATAGTATTTTCCCCAGGAAGGTTTATGCAGGCTACCAGACTACACGGTGTCATCAATGGAACAACATTTGGATGTTCGCCGCCGTAAAAACATCCTATTTTTTAAATAATTGTCATTATATAAATTATTGTCGTCTTCATGAATTGGTTATCACCCCTTGAAGGGCTAACAGTAACCTGAATAATACGTAAACATTCAGTCCGTACCGCGCAGTAAACACACTTCGTCTCAGTTATACAAACCAGTCAGTTAATGCTGTACAGTGAAATAATCGCTGTTTGTTCTGAGATCCACACAAAACACATAAATACAGTCCGTACCGCGCAGTAAACACACCCGTCTCAGTTATACAAACCCGTCAGTTAATGTTGTACAGTGAAATAATCGCTGTTTGTTCTGAGATCCACACAAAACACATAAATACAGTCCGTACCGCGCAGTAAACACACTCCGTCTCAGTTATACAAACCAGTCAGTTAATGTTGTGCAGTGAAATAATCGCTGTTTGTTCTGAGATCCACACAAAACACATAAATACAGTCCGTACCGCGCAGTAAACACACTCCGTCTCAGTTATACAAACCCAGTCAGTTAATGTTGTACAGTGAAATAATCGCTGTTTGTTCTGAGATCCACACAAAACACATAAATACAGTTCCGTATACCGCGCAGAGTAAACACACTCCGTCTCAGTTATACAAACCAGTCAGTTAATGTTGTACAGTGAAATAATCGCTGTTTGTTCTGAGATCCACACAAAACACATAAATACACTGTGTGGGCAGAACGTAAATTTGTGAATGTTAAACATGGCGGTACATTCAGTCCGTACCGCGCAGTAAACACACTCCGTCTCAGTTATACAAACCAGTCAGTTAATGTGTACAGTGAAATAATCGCTGTTTGTTCTGAGATCCACACAAAACACATAAATACGTCGTACCGGCAGTAACACACTACGTTCAGTTACAACAGTCATTATGTACGTGAATACGCTGTTTAGATCACACAAAACCTAAATCGCTTGTGGAGAACGTAGATTTTGTAATGTGAATCTAGTGGTGCGTAAAGTAACCACTGGGCTTTAAACGGTTAAACACATAAGAAAACCCTGTAGAGGAAGAAACCAGAATAAAGCAGGGGAGTAGGACTGAAGCAAGTATAAAGGAGAAGCTACTTGCTGTTGTCCGCTTCAACGTGGTACGTGACAGATTATGCAGGGTCACCTGGCGAGATGCTGTCACTAATTGAATCACCAAGTTACAACTCTTCCGTCTGAAACCGACCCTGACAAGGGGTTGTTGGTCTTGGGGAGCCGGGGCTGTTGGAAATAAACCCAAATATTATGTCCTGTGTATATTAACTCTCTAACAAACTCCTTCTCGAAGAACTTACAGTGGCTGTGTGCTCAATTTTACCCAATTTGTGGAACAATAATGTTCATTAACGTATTCACAAAAGCCACTACTAATCTCTATCCTGAGACAGAGGATGGTGTAATTTCAGATTTGAGGTTGTCACGGCCGTGGATATTAAGACGACTTTCTGTTTTCTGACTCCGTATTGTTTGGTAGATACGTACTAACGTTTCAGATTAATCTGCTGCTTCCATCTTCAGGTTTAGATATTCTTGATGTACATTCCGTGTATATTTTTTAACACTGCAGTGTAAATCGACTAGCCGGTGTAATGCATGGGCTGATACAATGTACATTTTTGTAAATTTCCTTGTACATTTCATTACTATCTAAACAGACTGTACATATTGGAACAGTAAGAAAGCTGACTGAGCAACTCACACCATCTTGCTAGTGGACTTTAGATGTACGTAAGCGTGGGATGATGAGGTTAGCAAAAGCCTTGTGCTTGCTGTGGGAAATTAATTGGTTTTTATTGGACAGTAGTAACTTCCATATTTGGTAAAGGTGGTTATTATTGGTTGAACAGTTGTAATAAGTTGTCAGGTTGTTGCTAACCACACCCCCAAGATGGAGCCGAGGGCAAGGTTATAAGAAGGGATGTAACACGTTTGCAGGGGATCTTTTCGGTTTCGATTTTGGCTTGGAATCTTTCGGCAGTAATTGTTTCATACCAACGAAGGAAACTTATTATGCAACGTGGCGGAAGTTTACACTTGAATTAAATGATACAACCAAGAGTAAACAAGTGAATTGTGCGAACATTTTTATTGAAAGTATTACAAAGTTGTGTGACGCCATTTTTTGGATTACAGTGATAATAATTGGATTAATCCAGCAACAAGGTAAGATAGCGACGTAATTCCCCAATTAATAGTGATAACCTCATTAAGAGAGGTAGCTAAAGTGAATTACGGTGACGATAGTGAAATTAACTAAATTCGGAATTATTGGGAAATTAAAATAACAATTATTTAATGGTGTGCGTCGTGTTAATTCACAAGAGTGTGGGTTGGCCAGAGCTATTAGAAACATTGTATATAGGGATACATGTCAATAGTTGGTCAACAAGTGTGCATTAATCTGTACAAAATTTGTGTATACCTAGAGGCCACTGTAGTAAACATGGATAGTACAACACATACAGTGTGTCCACAAAGTCCCTTCGGGTTTTGAAAAATTGTGGCGCGCAAACAAATTGAGCTAGCCACATGCGGTTTGCGGCAGATTACAGTGAAACTCTGGAAGTTTTTTTTTTTGCCACATGCGGTTTGCGGCAGATTACAGTGAAACTCTGGAAGACCCGTATCAAGAATGCGATCTCGGGTATTCCAGCGGGGTCCACAAAGTCCCTTCGGGGATTGAAAAATTGTGGCGCGCAAACAAATTGAGCTAGCCACATGCGGTTTGCGGCAGATTACAGTGAAACTCTGGAAGTTTTTTTTTGACGCCAACAGATGACTTGATGACCTGAAGACCCGTATCAGGAATGCGATCTCGGCTATTCCAGCGGACATGCTCCACAGAACATGGCAAGAGCTCGAATATCGTCTGGACGTTCTGCGTGCTAGCAAGGGAGCCCACATCGAGGTCTACTGAGGTCAGCAAAATACTTCCAGAGTTTCACTGTAATCTGCCGCAAACCGCATGTGGCTAGCTCAATTTGCGCGCCACAATTTTTCAAAACCCCGAAGGGACTTTGTGGACACAATGTAGTTATTTGTAACAGCGACGGAGTCCAGCAATCGCTCCTCACTTCTCCTCCACTCTGATAGTCCTGGAATTTCTCTGTTAGCGATTAGCAACGGGGTGGTGGCAGCGAGTGTCAAACTTAATGCCGGCCACACACGTTCAGGTAGGCCTGTCAGTTTTGCCTGCGCAGGCCGCCTGAAGAGAGGCGGCCGGATAAACTGAAGTCCCCACACACGTTCAGGTAGGCCTGTCAGTTTTGCCTGCGCAGGCCGCCTGAAGTGAGGCGGCCGGATAAACTGAAGTCCCCACACACGTTCAGGTAGGCCTGTCAGTTTTGCCTGCGCAGGCCGCCTGAAGTGAGGCGGCCGGATAAACTGAAGTCCTCACACACGTTCAGGTAGGCCTGTCAGTTTTGCCTGCGCAGGCCGCCTGAAGTGAGGCGGCCGGATAAACTGAAGTCCTCACACACGTTCAGGTAGGCCTGTCAGTTTTGCCTGCGCAGGCCGCCTGAAGTGAGGCGGCCGGATAAACTGAAGTCCCCACACACGTTCAGGTAGGCCTGTCAGTTTTGCCTGCGCAGGCCGCCTGAAGTGAGGCGGCCGATAAACTGAAGTCCTCACACACGTTCAGGTGGCCTGTCAGTTTTGCCTGCGCAGGCCGCCTGAAGTGAGGCGGCCGGATAAACTGAAGTCCCCACACACGTTCAGGTAGGCCTGTCAGTTTTGCCTGCGCAGGCCGCCTGAAGTGAGGCGGCCGGATAAACTGAAGTCCTCACACACGTTCAGGTAGGCCTGTCAGTTTTGCCTGCGCAGGCCGCCTGAGAGAGGCGGCCGGATAAACTGAAGTCCCCACACACGTTCAGGCGAATCCCGCTAGTCTTGATCATGGCCTCAACAGACGACGACACGCTCGCTATTGTTGGCTTGCTAATAGCTATGAAGAGTAAAAGTAAGCGCAAAATAAGCGTAAAATGTGGTGTAAAGAGTGGTTACAAAAAAGAAACACGTATTCCCATGTAAATTTCTTGACTGAGTTGAAGCTGGCCCCTAAAGACTGGCATAATTATTTGCGAATGGATGAAGAAACATACTTGCAACTCCTTTCATTAGTGGCGCCATTAATTGAAAAGAAAAATACAGTGATGAGGAGGTTCTGACTGGCTTCAACACGTGGCCTGAATTGACGCCGTTCCGGCCGGCCGCCGGCCGGCCGGAACCTACACACGCTCCGGTACGCCTGCGCAGTCCTCCGGCCTGCCGGTTGGTCGAACGAGTTTTCGTATTTGCTCCGGCCGCCTGTACAGTTATAACTGAAAGGTGTGCCGGACCCTACACACGCTCCGGCGGCCTGTCGCAGGCATAACTGTACAGGCAGAACTGACAGGCCGCCGGAGCGTGTGTGGCCGGCATAAGTAACCCTACAAGCAAAGACACGTTACCAAATATGTCAAGCCTATAGACGCTCAGTCACCTATACCACACGAAGGTTTTCTCCTAGCACTCCTGCTCGGCCACAAGAAAACACTTCGTTACACGGGGATAGCTCAGTTGGTATCATGATTACCTACGGGACGGACAATCCGAGGTTCGATTCTCCGTCAGAGTTAAGAGGTTTTTCTCTTCTCCAAAACGCGCGGACCGTCTTCATAATCAGTTCGTAACGGGAGATCTATTTCTTTCCCCCCATTGGCGCAACAGTCCCCAGTGGGCCAGGTCCTCCTCAGTATCGATGCTTCACGATCACACTTTAGACACCCCCACACTCGGTACGACTCCTCTGGATGATTGATCAGCCAGACGCAGAGACCTCTACCTGACAACACACAACATTCACAAGAGACAGACATTCATGCCCTGGCGGGATTCGAACCCGTAATCCCAGCAAGCGAGCGGCCGCAGACCCACGCCTTAGATCGAGCGGGCACAGCGGTTGGTGTCGTTTTCTGTTTAGGCTTAAAATTATTAAATATTCCGTCATCTTTGCATGTTTGCCTGTAGTGATGCTAATAGGAAATTAAACGAGACGAATTTTGCCACGCCGCTTGTCTAACTGAACACCCTGTAGACAAAAGGCGCATTTGTTTCTGTGTGGCGGTTTTGTTACGGCCTTGAACTCGTCATTTATCGAGAGCTGCAGAGAGCTTATATAGCTGATGTGTTCGTGTGAACCGGGCCGTATATATAATAAATGTGTGATTATGAACACTTGATCCGTTCTGTTTGACCTCCACCTTTATATCTCCTGGCACAGTAAATCCGCTTATAGACACCGCAACAAGCTTTGTTGCGGTGTCTATGGCAACTATCTGGGTTTAAGGAAGCCACGCGTTTACTTCAACTTCTGGAGCACAAGATTTAAAGGAAGTTATTGGTAAAACAATTAAGAAAGGGAAACCACACTATCACATCGAAATAGAAATGTCCTAAACTTTATTTTCTTAAGACATCCTCTTTATCTTCTCTCTTTCCAGAGACAAACACTTCTAAATGTCGAGAACTAATTTGGTTTCTGTACAGTGATTGAGATTAGCTCTATCTAAGAGACCCAACAGAGTAGGTGTCTCCCTCTTCCTTCACCTGAGGATGGAAGCAGATTCAGCTTCCGAAACGTCGTGATTTTAGATTTCCGGATGATGGACAAAGTCCAGAAACCAATTAGTTCTCTATGTTACATACTATCGTCAGATCCCTTAGGATTTACTTTTAAATATCATATAGCATTATTTACAGTTTAATGGACCAGAAAACAGCTGATTAATTTCGTATTAACTGTTTAAAGGACAGTGGTAACTATATGTATTAACTGTTTAAAAGGACAGTGGTAACTATATGTATTAACTGTTTAAAAGACAGTGGTAACTATATGTATTACCTGTTTAAAAGGACAGTGGTAACTATATGTATTACCTGTTTAAAAGGACAGTGGTAACTATAGTATTACCTGTTTAAAAGGACAGTGGTAACTATATGTATTACCTGTTTAAAAGGACAGTGGTAACTATATGTATTACCTGTTTAAAAGGACAGTGGTAACTATGTGTATTACCTGTTTAAAAGGACAGTGGTAACTATATGTATTACCTGTTTAAAAGGACAGTGGTAACTATATGTATTACCTGTTTAAAAGGACAGTGGTAACTATATGTATTACCTGTTTAAAAGGACAGTGGTAACTATATGTATTACCTGTTTAAAAGGACAGTGGTAACTATATGTATTACCTGTTTAAAAGGACAGTGGTAACTATATGTATTACCTGTTTAAAAGGACAGTGGTAACTATATGTATTACCTGTTTAAAAGGACAGTGGTAACTATATGTATTACCTGTTTAAAAGGACAGTGGTAACTATATGTATTACCTGTTTAAAAGGACAGTGGTAACTATATGTATTACCTGTTTAAAAGGACAGTGGTAACTATATGTATTACCTGTTTAAAAGGACAGTGTAACTATATGTATTACCTGTTTAAAAGGACAGTGGTAACTATATGTATTACCTGTTTAAAAGGACAGTGTAACTATATGTATTACCTGTTTAAAAGGACAGTGTAACTATATGTATTACCTGTTTAAAAGGACAGTGGTAACTGATTTGTTTAACCTGTTTAAAAGGACAGTGGTAACTATATGTATTACCTGTTAAACATGTAACTATATGTATTACTGTTTTAACATTGAAATATGTAGAACTTTCCCATGCAGGTGTTTATGGATTGTGATTTTCGAATACGCAGCGATCGTAATATATAACCGATAGCATTGTATGGAGCGCAGTGTGTTTTCTGTGAGTAGAACTGAGTTAAATATTATTTGAATGAATTTAAGGTTGCTTAAATGTTACCGAGAGAATGTCTGAACGTTGATTGTATAGCTGTCACTAGTTGGTCCTTGAAATAGATTTTCCGGTACACGGAGTTACATAATGACAATAGTTGTGTTCCAGCTCTTTCCATGGAAAAGGGTTTATCCTGAGAAGCTAATAGTTAACCAGTTAGCTAAGCAATTTCCCGTATTTGATGGTACGCAAGTGGTGTATTACCGTGTCTACAAAGGCTCACCTGTGGACACTCTTAATCGAAGAAGGGTTTATGCATTCTTGGCTGATTGTGAGAAGGGTTTATGCATTCTTGGCTGATTGTGAGAATGGTTTATGCATTCTTGGCTGATTATGAGAAGGGTTTATGCATTCTTGGCTGATTGTGAGAAGGGTTTATGCATTCTTGGCTGATTATGAGAAGGGTTTATGCATTCTTGGCTGATTGTGAGAAGGGTTTATGCATTCTTGGCTGATTATGAGAAGGGTTTATGCATTCTTGGCTGATTGTGAGAAGGGTTTATGCATTCTTGGCTGATTATGAGAAGGGTTTATGCATTCTTGGCTGATTATGAGAAGGGTTTATGCATTCTTGGCTGATTGTGAGAAGGGTTTATGCATTCTTGGCTGATTGTGAGAAGGGTTTATGCATTCTTGGCTGATTGTGAGAAGGGTTTTTGCATTCTTGGCTGATTGTGAGAAGGGTTTATGCATTCTTGGCTGATTGTGAGAAGGGTTTATGCATTCTTGGCTGATTGTGAGAAGGGTTTATGCATTCTTGGCTGATTGTGAGAAGGGTTTATGCATTCTTGGCTGATTGTGAGAATTCTTCGGGTAGGATGTTTGTACGAGTATAGTTGCGTCTTAACAGGGGCAGTTGTACACGTTACAACGTTGGGTTTACACTCTTCATGTTCGAAGTGTCTCAAGGAATTTGCGGGTCTAATTTAAGTAAGATTTGCAATAATAACCTCGCCTCTGCTACTGTTAACAAGAATAGATCGCTACTGAGTTTGGTAACGACACGCATTTTGAATATATCGCTGCTAATGTTGGTAAAGTAAAGGTAACGTTCACCCTACAACAGACCATGAGGGCGCAGAGGGGGAGTAGAGGTATAGCTCTACTCTTTCTTTAACTTCGGCGCTAGATGGGGGGGTGGGTGCTAATGTTGGTAGCGACAAGAATTTTGAATTCTCGCCGGAGATGTATCCATATCAGTTCTAGTTTTCAATTCAGAGAACTCACAGTTAGAACTGATATTAAAAGCTTATGAAATGATTGTGCAAATAATGTTTTGATAGGTTTACTTTATTTGTCGGTGGGTCAAATATCTCACGAACTGTCACAGAGTGTAGCTGTTGCGTCACTGACTTCTACTTCTAGTTTGCAGCCAAAAATAAAAAAAAAACAAAAAAAAAATTATATCCAACCAGCGATGCCGTCATTCATTCGGTATCTCTGTAGTCTTCGTGAAACCAAATTGAGTTTTTAATAATACGGAGTACTGGGTGTTGCAAAATACACGTTTCAATCCGAGATTCGATTCCTGGGTTTGTAAGATATTACTGGTTGGCCGACTACGTGCCTTAAGGGAACTCTGAACAAGCCCTTATACCACGTATTCTTCATTCTTTTCGATGTGTCTTTGTCACAAATAATATTTCATGTACCTTTGGGGTCCGATGCAAACAAACCAGAAATGACATATTCGAAATCTAGAGCAGTAACAATTTATAGAAGCTTATTTTTTTCCAATGGCTCGACAGCCCCTTGGGGGCCTAGGCTTCCTCATTTTTCGATGCTTCACGATCACACACTATTTAGACACACCACACTCGGTAGGACTCCTCTGGACGAGGACCAGCCCGTCGCAGAGACCTCTACCTGACAACACACAACACTCACAAGAGACATACATCGATGCCCCCGGTGGGATTCGAACCCGCAATCCCAGTAAGCGAGCGGCCGTAGACCGACGCCTTAGACCGCACGGCCACTGGGGTCGGCAGACAGCATATACTCGCAGTAATTAACAAGCATTAACCGTTTCAGGTATGATACAGACAGACAGACGTAATATGTGGCAGAAGAGTAGAAGAAAATGAAAAGCAAGTGAGAGGGACTTCAATTTTGGAGAAGAAACAGGATCGCTTTGTTAGAAGGTCCCAGGCTTCGCCCGCTCGTCCTTCTGATAGGAATAGTGTGAAAAGAAAGAGCGTGAATTCGGTGGAATGGTGACAGTAGCGTCTTGAAATAAGGGCCGTGGAATTTTGATTTCTGGTTAATGCTAAAGCGCATAATTTGGGAAATCAATTTGATTGAATTTAAAGCAAAGGAGATTAGGGGATTTCCATCTTTTGTTTGCCGAACTGCTGGCTAGAAGTCAGTTTGCATCCAGAAGGTCTTACGTTCGGCCATCTAGACACAGGTTTTCTTGGTTTTCCTCTGTCTTGAAGCAGATGCCGTGATGGTTCCCAACATTCCAAGTTTCTGCTGCTTCTAATGCAGCCCTTCTGATTTAAATTCATCAGAATTAACCCCTTCCTTTAAAGCAAATCAAATTAGTTTTTCAAATTATGACTTTGCCGATCCCAGTGGCCGTGCGATCTAAGGCGTGGGTCTTCGGCCGCTCGCTTACTATGATCGTGGGTTCGAATCCCACCGGAGGCATGGATGTCTGTCTATTGTGAGTGTTGTGTGTTGTCAGGTAGAGGTCTCTGCGACGGGCTGATCACTCGTCCGGAGGAGTCCTACCGACTATGGTGTGTGTAAAGTGTGTGATCATGAAACCTCGACGAAACAAGGAGGCCCAGGCCCATATAGGGCTGTCGAGCCACAGGAAAAAAAAAAGAAATTATGGCTTTAGCACTAAACATAAATTCAGGTATGATATCCATCTAAATAAGATATAAGGTCTCATTTCTGACCTCACAGACGTCTGCATTAGACAGACAGTGGGTTGTTAATGTTTTGTAGGGAAATAATGGACGTTTATTTTGGAAATTGCAACAAAAACGTACTTCGTAGGCAAGTTGCGGCTTTTGCTAGTGCCAAAACAGTAAATGTATATAACAGCTACTGTGCTTTTGTGCTTTGGAGGGTTAAACATTTTATATATATACAATATATTTATGTTATTATAAACTCTATAACATAATGTGTATCACAATGTAAATTCATATCAAAAGAAGCGTAAATACAGTAAAATGTAAAGTTTTTTTTGTCTTTTTCTGTCATGGCTGACAGTGAAAGAAAGAATTTTTTTTCCCCCTTTGTAATTGTATAATATAAAAGACCTTGTCTCTATTAAATTAACTCCAACAGCAGCTGTGCGCAAGAACGCCGCCGGACTGTAAAGTGCTCACACTGTAATGGCTTACATACGTCCTTCGTTTGCTAACTTCATTATCTGAACGCAATTCGACCTTCCCTAGGGACATACGTTCGCGGCGATGTCTTCCTTCAGGAAGTCGAAACCAAGACCACATTTTCCTACAGCCAGCTTTCTCAATGACTTACCTCCAACGCATTCGTCTGTGAGAAGCTGACACTTGCTCATCTAGTCAGGGATTTACCGCGTTGTATGTAAGCAGAACATTCACAACGTTGTTCTCCAGAGACCGTCTGGGTCCTTTCTTGTACCAGTTGAATCCAAGTTAAATCTGAATGTTCCTATCGATGACTGGGTCCAATTATTGGGACTAGCCGTTAAAAAAGGGGAACATTTTAGTAGGACCCTTGATACATAGTGACGGAAAGTGATCCAGGCATCAAAACGGGCTTGAAGAAACAAAACACCATCATGCAGAATAATTGTTATGCCAGATGAACCCAATCCACACTTTCCCGTCTTATTTCTTTAATATCATCATCTTATTGCGTTCTATGTGTTCGCAGAAATAGCGTCATTTATGTGATGCATGCGCCTTGATATTTTTTGGGTGGATATCAGTACGGATGGAAGCCTGTGTCCTCTAGAGTTGAGGTTGACGTCCGGGTTTGAATGAAACTTTTTAATTAGTTACACCGTGTAGTGTCAGAGAGTACAGTTAGTGTGTGAATTATTATGGAAGGATGTTGAAATGAGCTGTTGCTGTCTGCATATGGTACTGTACATGACGTGCCTGTCTGTATTGAAGAGAGTCGCGAATAGCAGATCTCTGAGCGATGATTCTAACTTACGACGTGCCCAATAAGAAGAAGTTCTAACCAATCTGCTTAAACATTAAATTGATTCCGGTCAGTGTAGGTTTATTCCTTTAAGGATTAAGAATAACATTAACTATATGTAAAGATTCAGTTCGTACCGCGCAGTAAACACACTCCGTCTCAGTTATACAAACAGTCGTTATGTTGTACGTGAAATACGCTTGTTCTGAGTAACAACAATAATAGTCGTACCGCAGTAAACACACTCCGTCTCAGTTATAAACAGTCAGTTATGTTGTACAGTGAAATAATCGCTGTTTGTTCTGAGATCCACACAAAACACATAAATACAGTCCGTACCGCACAGTAAACACACTCCGTCTCAGTTATACAAACCAGTCAGTTAATGTTGTACAGTGAAATAATCGCTGTTTGTTCTGAGATCCACACAAAACACATAAATACAGTCCGTACCGCGCAGTAAACACACTCCGTCTCGGTTATACAAACCAGTCAGTTAATGCTGTACAGTGAAATAATCGCTGTTTGTTCTGAGATCCACACAAAACACATAAATACAGTCCGTACCGCGCAGTAAACACACTCCATCTCAGTTATACAAACCAGTCAGTTAATGCTGTACAGTGAAATAATCGCTGTTTGTTCTGAGATCCACACAAAACACATAAATACAGTCCGTACCGCGCAGTAAACACACTCCGTCTCAGTTATACAAACCAGTCAGTTAATGTTGTACAGTGAAATAATCGCTGTTTGTTCTGAGATCCACACAAAACACATAAATACACTGTGTGGGCAGAACGTAGAATTGTTGAATGTTAAACCTGGCGGTACATATAGTAACCACTGGGCTTCAAGGGTTTAAATAACCAATTATCACTCATTGTGACTTCACTGGATCATCCCAGCAAGTTGGTTCAGGCAGTAATGATTGTGAATTTATTTCGTACGTGAGTGGATCAGGTCTGTTATTTTGAATGGGACAGAGTATCCTGAATTTGCATGTGCAGTCTAACTCGGTTATGACGTCATGAAATGGAGTGAATATTTTGTGTCGTTATAAACGAGTGTTGTTATAACCGAGGACTATAATGTTATGTTTAACAGTGAAAACTTAATTGGCACCACAGAATATCTGACGTTATACACGAGCTGACGCATAAACCGATGTCGTTATAACCGGGTTCGACTGTATTCTCTCAGTGCCCCCCCAAGCGATTGTCTGGATGGTAACTTAAAATGACCCACAATCGATTCCTTCCACTTCTGTTTATCAGCAGTTACGGTGGATAGGATCTGACCTACACTAATTGCAAAGCTGTATGAAGTAACACAGAATACACCAGAATTTTTGCTTATGCTTACAGTGCTTAGCTTGGTTGGTTGCGTTATCTGCCCCGCACTCCATAAACGCAACGGCATTTGTCTTTGTCATTTACATTCTTAACGAGTCCTTACATGTGACACTGAAAAATGCCCGCGTGCTAAATATCAGGTGCAGAACCCGCTTATACGTCAGTGCAAAGTGAAACTCATGAGTGAGTGACTCGTGTGAAGACAACACCTCATTATTCATTGGGTCACATGACTCAGAAACAATTATTCATCGGAGTCACACCATGTGTGAACCGAATGTAAAGACGTTGATCAGACCTTTGTACCATGTACGTACATAGACAGACTGCAGACAATTTGCTAACAGGAAATAACAGATGAGACGTGGCGCATGTATTCTTCCTCTGTCTTTTGTTCAGTGTATTCTTTGCTCTTCCTTCGAGACCAATTGATTTTATTTCTTCTGCTCAGCTATTTACTGCTGTAGCTTTTGTCTGATGAAAACACATACTGTAAGGACCGCGTTGTATTGTTGTCTACTTCAGACAACAATGTACAAGTTGAGAGACATCAGAACCTCACACCTAGCAGGTACTAATCGCGTTTATCGTCTGTCTTCGGTGACAATGAAAATCGTCCTTTGGGCCTTGACGCTATTTAGTCTGGCTGAAGTTTCGCCGACGTTTCACAATATACCGCTGCCTCCCAATATCATGTACACATAACGTCTCTGAAGACTGCGGTCTTCGTAATCGTCACTGTTACCTTTTCAGAGCGTTCGCATACTCGCGAAAAGCGCCTATTACCTTCCTCACGTCTGTCTGTCCGTCCGCCCGCGTATATCAGCGCGGCTTCCCACTGGGACGGATTTTCGTGAAATTTCATGTGGGACACTTGTGAAAATCTGTCGAAAATCCAAATTTAGTTAAAAACGGACAACAATGTCGGTCACTTCACATGAAGGCCTCTGTACGTTTTATTCTTGCCGGCGACATGAAGTAACCATAAAAGCGTTGTTAGCAACGTATAGTTCAGGGGTGGCCAAACCGCGGCTCGCGAGCCACATGCGGCTCTTTGACATATAATGTGCGGTTCGCGGAAATATGTTGGCTGAGCTCCTTTTTGCATTACAATTCATATAAAAGGTAAATAAAAAAATTCTCAAGCTTTATAATTATTTACCGGTATAAACTGAGAGTCCGCTGGATTAAAACGTAAGTTTAATGTTCATGGCGAGTAAATATATTTAAGAATTTTTGTAACAAAATGTGTGTGTAACAATAAAAACGTGTGTGTAATATCTGTTTATGTCTTGCGGCTCTCAAACATCTGAAGTTTATCGTATGTGGCTCTTACGTTAAGCAAGTTTGGCCACCCCTGATATAGTGTAATAGTGCAAAAGCAACGCCTCGTTGCATTGCCTTTGTTGACAGCAACATATGTAGGTCAACAATACAAAGATAAAAGCTGTAACAGCGACATATGTAGCTCAACAATACAAAGATAAAAGCTGTAACGGCAACATATGTAGCTCAACAATACAAAGATAAAAGCTGTAACAGCAACACATGTAGCTCAACAATACAAAGATAAAAGCTGTAACAGCAACATATGTAGCTCAACAATACAAAGATAAAAGCTGTAACAGCAACACATGTAGCTCAACAATACAAAGATAAAAGCTGTAACGGCAACATATGTAGCTCAACAATACAAAGATAAAAGCTGTAACAGCAACACATGTAGCTCAACAATACAAAGATAAAAGCTGTAACAGCGACATATGTAGCTCAACAATACAAAGATAAAAGCTGTAACAGCAACATATGTAGCTCAACAATACAAAGATAAAAGCTGTAACAGCAACACATGTAGCTCAACAATACAAAGATAAAAGCTGTAACAGCGACATATGTAGCTCAACAATACAAAGATAAAAGCTGTAACAGCAACATATGTAGCTCAACAATACAAACATAAAAGCTGTAACAGCAACGTATGTAGTGCAGGTGTTACTTACATTGTGTGTCATGTTGGCTGCAGACTTCGAAGTGCTGTTGCACTGTTACGTCGCCTTACTTAATCATCTACTCAACTAACACTTCACTTCCTGTTTTGTTGACAGACTTGCTACGAGATGGAGCGATATCTGAAGGATGAACCAAAGCTTCAGTCGTACAAGAAGTTACCCACCGACCTGGACACACCTTGGAACCTGTTCACAGCGCCGGGTCCAGCTGCCGCCATGGCGGTAGCTGCAGCAGCTTCCTGGGCCAAAGTGGAAGTGGTAGACCCCCTGTCTCTAGACGACCTGAACCTGAGCGAGCGACACCTAGACACCTTGAGCATGAGTTCCGCCAGTTCTGCGTGCAGTGGCGTTTCATGGGACAGCTCCGTCAGCTGTGCCGTGGTTGTGAAGAAAGAGCCGGTCGAGGAGGATGAAGACGACGAAGACGAATACTGTTACGAAGATGCTGTTAGCAGTAGTAGTGACAGCCGGAGATGTAAAAGTGTTGCTGTCAGTAGTGGCAGTAGCAGTAGTGGCAATCCAGTAGAATTGCGACTTGTGGCCAGGACATCTTCACCACAGTCTATTCTTCCAACATTGACACCTCCGTCTAGCCCCGAATCAGGTCAAGGTCACAGTAATAGTAGTCACTCCTCCAGTAGCGGTAGTGTAAGTAGCAGTGCGGGCGATCTTTCAGTAGGTCAGGGACTTCTAAGAGTTGCCTCTGGTGCCCCACGGAGTGCCATAGTGAGGCTGACAGCTAGGAGCTCGCCCGGCGTAACGCGTCTTGTCTCAGTGACACAGAATCCTTTCACACCGATACCTCGCAACAACAGTAGCAGTCAAGTGCAAGGAGCATCGCCGTCGCCACCTGCAGGGTCTAACATTACCGGCACCCCAAGTGGTGGCAATACAACCAGTGCTACCACCACAAGCAACGGAAACGGTAACAGGCATCACTCCAGGCACGATCACTCGCCTGATTCCAAGAGGAGGATACACAAGTGTCAGTTTCCAGGCTGCAAGAAAGTCTACACCAAGAGCTCGCACCTCAAAGCGCATCAGAGGACACACACAGGTAAGTCTTCATTAAGCTAAGACACTAAATCAGTGATCCGGGGATAACTTAGTCAGTATAGTGACAAATCTACGCGCTGGACGGTCCGGGCTTCGAATCCGGGCAGGGGCAAGAGATCTTTCTCTTCCAAAAAAAGGGCTCTGGGGCCCACCCAGCCTCCATTGGGCATCGGGGTTCGTTTCCGGGGGTAAAGCAGTTCGGCATTAAGTTAAGCACTTACCTACGTCCAGTGTCGAGGTTAAGGAGTGGTGGAGCTATACCTCATCTGTCCCTATGCGCCTTCATGTAGACAGGGACAGCTTACCTTTAGTTCGTTAACTTTCTTGAGAAGCTGGTACTGCTGAGCTAACCAGGTTACTCCCTGTATTTTATGGAGCCCGAAGGTTCATTACCGTGTTTGAAGAGCCCACCACTTGTCCTTAACCTGAGCCAGAGTAATCCAATTTACGTCGTCTCATCCTGTTCCTTTAAATATCCTCCCGTCTACTCCTAGGTTCTTCAAGTTGTCGCCTTCAGGTTTTCCCACCAAAATCCTTCGTGCATTTTTCTTCTCCGCCATCTGCTACTCATGCTTCTGATTTGCCTTAGCTTCTTCGGGATTGTTTTGAAATTTATTAATTTTTTATCTTTCGTATGAAGTCTGTTAAGGGAGGTGGAATAACATTTTGTTGTATTTTAGGTAAAATGTGGTATATCAGAGATTCGCGCGTATTGACAGTGGTTAAGCAGGGATAAAGTAAATATACAAATTCCGCTTATTTTAAAGTATGTGGCAACACCCTGAGCACCTGCGCAACTGTGGAAGAAGGGCGCTGTACAGCCCTGGAAGTGGGAAAGTCCCATACGTAAAGCTTATTAGGTGGCATACGTGACCTCTGTGACATGCCCGTGGAGGTTATTTCCAACACGGATTGTAACCGTAAGTACTGTACATCCACTGTGACTTCCATCTAACCTTTACCCTACTTCCGACACGTGCACAGGGGCTTTTCGCTCACTCTGTATAAAATCAGACCTAAACGAGTAACATAAGGAAAATTCTGTATAAAATTTAGATGGTGGCGTTCAGATTTTGTGACCCTGTATAGAATTGCGCGTGATTACCACAGTTTCGGAGTAACCTTCTGTTGACATCACCGTACGACCAGACTTAATAACGACAAGTGTCGCCTGACATAATAAACTAATCTGTAATAATCCCCACCATACCATATCTATTACCACTACCAGCTTACTGTCATTAGATGACGTCACTGCAAACAGCAGCGGTAGTAGCAACTTCTGATGTCACTACCACCACCGCGGGTACAATATTCCCGTAGCAATAAAAATTAATTTAGCACCAAGCCAGGAATGGCGTATAGGGGAGAGGGGACATAACTCCATTCTTTCTTAACCTTCGACAATAAAAGGACACGATAGGACGTCCATAGTTGTGGTGGTTAATGGGTGGCTTATCACCGACGAGGCCCGGGTTCCGTCCCAGGCCAGTTCATATCGGATGTGGAGTGAACAGGCGTTTCTCCGAGGACCTAAACCTTTTCGTTTCGTCATTATCATTCCACCAGAGTTCCATATTCACTCATCTGTCATCCGGATGGATAGTGTTCCCGTTACAGGCTGCAGTTTCACAATAACATTACCTAGCCCCACAACGGGTATAAGAACTAGACGAGATGAATCGGTAAGAGACAGGAGACCCAGGTAACGACATAACACGGATCTGTATGGGCCCTAGAACCGGTATTTTATTTTCCAAATGCTCGACAGCCCCTTGGGGGCCTAGGCCGCCTCATTATCGAGGCTTCACGATCACACTTTAGACACACCACACTCGGTAGGACTCCTTTGGACAAGGGACCAGCCCGTCGCAGAGACCTCTACCTGACAACTCACAATACTCACAACAGACAGACATCCATGCCGCCGGTGGGATTCGAACCCACAATCCTAGTAAGCGAGCAGCCGCAGACCGACGCCTTAGACCGCACGGCCACTGGGATCAGCCTAGAACCGGTATACTAAACAAATTAATCAAACCCCAATTCCCCGGTCGTCCCGCCTATATCCCAGTCACTGTATTGAGTGATACTTGAGGTTGACATGGCGGTCCTCTGGGAAGTGACGTCGTATACAAGAATATACCGACGTTTCGGATAATACCTCAACTTTCGAACCCTCGGCAAGTTTCCACCACGCTTTTCCCCGAAACGTCTACCAAACTACACGGTGTCCTTTCGCAAAGCAGCATAGCGTCTCTTTAATGCTGCTTATGTCGCAATTCGCACATGTGCTAATGTCTCTTCGAAATGACTTCACAAGAGGAGTAGTGTTTCTCGTGCCTGACATTGAAAAGTGAGAGGGGTCCTTTGGAGACTGTGGCGGTGGTTCGGCTGGTGACGCCGGCCAATAAGTTCACATAACTGGTCTTCTGGGTCCGTCTTGTGTCCCCATTGGCTTATAAACCGGAGGCTCCAGTTCTCTTTGTTAAGGTTGCCTGCAGGAAGGCGGTTGTGGACAGTTATTTATGAGAGGAGGGGTCGCCGTACTAATTAGAAGTTTGGGCTACAGAGAAGTTAATTGTGTTTTGTTTTTATAAGCTGCTGCTGTTTTGTTGACATTACGAAATAACACCGGTGGAGAAGCCGACTTCAAATTATTTTCTCTCCGCTGGTTTCAGACTTTGGATTGTCTAAGCAGTAATGAAAGGATTCCAGACGCTAATTTACAAGTCTTTCGCATGTGAAACCAAAACGCTATTGAGAATTGAGCGTCTGACCTATCGTACTTCTGCGGTTTACCTTTGAGGTCTACAGAGTTTCGGATTGTCGCTAGGTTACTCACGGAATGCGACGTCAAAATGAAATAAGCTTTGCCAGTAACTTAACTAAATGCAGCCCTTCTCTCTAGAAAAGCTGATAGTCGATTATCTAGTCAAGAAATTTTCCTCTTTTATGAAACCCGAAACTTTATTATTATTATTATTTACTGCAATTGGGTTTTCACCCGGTGGCAGTAGTCCTTACACTAGTACACACAATACAAATGTTTTCACCCGGTGGCAGTAGTCCTTACACTAGTACACACAATACAAATGTTTTCACCCGGTGGCAGTAGTCCTTACACTAGTACACACAATACAAATGTTTTCACCCGGTGGCAGTAGTCCTTACACTAGTACACACAATACAAATGTTTTCACCCGGTGGCAGTAGTCCTTACACTAGTACACACAATACAAATGTTTTCACCCGGTGGCAGTAGTCCTTACACTAGTACACACAATACAAATGTTTTCACCCGGTGGCAGTAGTCCTTACACTAGTACACACAATACAAATGTTTTCACCCGGTGGCAGTAGTCCTTACACTAGTACACACAATACAAATGTTTTCACCCGGTGGCAGTAGTCCTTACACTAGTACACACAATACAAATGTTTTCACCCGGTGGCAGTAGTCCTTACACTAGTACACACATACAAATGTTTTCACCCGGTGGCAGTAGTCCTTACACTAGTACACACAATACAAATGTTTTCACCCGGTGGCAGTAGTCCTTACACTAGTACACACAATACAAATGTTTTCACCCGGTGGCAGTAGTCCTTACACTAGTACACACAATACAAATGTTTTCACCCGGTGGCAGTAGTCCTTACACTAGTACACACAATACAAATGTTTTCACCCGGTGGCAGTAGTCCTTACACTAGTACACACAATACAAATGTTTTCACCCGGTGGCAGTAGTCCTTACACTAGTACACACAATACAAATGTTTTCACCCGGTGGCAGTAGTCCTTACACTAGTACACACAATACAAATGTTTTCACCCGGTGGCAGTAGTCCTTACACTAGTACACACAATACAAATGTTTTCACCCGGTGGCAGTAGTCCTTACACTAGTACACACAATACAAATGTTTTCACCCGGTGGCAGTAGTCCTTACACTAGTACACACAATACAAATGTTTTCACCCGGTGGCAGTAGTCCTTACACTAGTACACACAATACAAATGTTTTCACACCGGTGGCAGTAGTCCTTACACTAGTACACACAATACAAATGTTTTCACTCGGTGGCAGTAGTCCTTACACTAGTACACACAATACAAATGTTTTCACCCGGTGGCAGTAGTCCTTACACTAGTACACACAATACAAATGTTTTCACCCGGTGGCAGTAGTCCTTACACTAGTACACACAATACAAATGTTTTCACCCGGTGGCAGTAGTCCTTACACTAGTACACACAATACAAATGTTTTCACCCGGTGGCAGTAGTCCTTACACTAGTACACACAATACAAATGTTTTCACCCGGTGGCAGTAGTCCTTACACTAGTACACACAATACAAATGTTTTCACCCGGTGGCAGTAGTCCTTACACTAGTACACACAATACAAATGTTTTCACCGGTGGCAGTAGTCCTTACACTAGTACACACAATACAAATGTTTTCACCCGGTGGCAGTAGTCCTTACACTAGTACACACAATACAAATGTTTTCACCCGGTGGCAGTAGTCCTTACACTAGTACACACAATACAAATGTTTTCACCCGGTGGCAGTAGTCCTTACACTAGTACACACAATACAAATGTTTTCACCCGGTGGCAGTAGTCCTTACACTAGTACACACAATACAAATGTTTTCACCCGGTGGCAGTAGTCCTTACACTAGTACACACAATACAAATGTTTTCACCCGGTGGCAGTAGTCCTTACACTAGTACACACAATACAAATGTTTTCACCCGGTGGCAGTAGTCCTTACACTAGTACACACAATACAAATGTTTTCACCCGGTGGCAGTAGTCCTTACACTAGTACACACATACAAATGTTTTCACCCGGTGGCAGTAGTCCTTACACTAGTACACACAATACAAATGTTTTCACCCGGTGGCAGTAGTCCTTACACTAGTACACACAATACAAATGTTTTCACCCGGTGGCAGTAGTACCTTACACTAGTACACACAATACAAATGTTTTCACCCGGTGGCAGTAGTCCTTACACTAGTACACACAATACAAATGTTTTCACCCGGTGGCAGTAGTCCTTACACTAGTACACACAATACAAATGTTTTCACCCGGTGGCAGTAGTCCTTACACTAGTACACACAATACAAATGTTTTAATATAGTCATAAAATAACAAACAAACAAAGTTATTCACTCACGATGCATAGTCATTACACAGTACACACATTACAAATGTTTTCAACCAGCAAGTCCACACTTAGTACACAATCACACCCGGTTGGCAGTAGTCCTTACACACTCACAATAAATACACCGATACGTTTACATATACACCACACTTACAAAACACCTGGCAGTAGTCCTACATAAGTACATAATACAAATTTACAGTGCATATTACACAGTACACATATACAACACCGGTGGCAGTATCCTTACACTAGTACACCAATTACAAAATGTTTTCACCCGTGGCAAAGCTATCTGTTTCACTCCTTACAAACTACACTAGTACACATACAATACAAATGGACATATAATATACATAAATATATAACTAATACAAAACACACTATACACAATTACAAAACAAAATACATACAGTAAATACAAGTACACACATTAGAACACCGTACACACACTACAAAAACATCCACCCTTACAAAAGCATCCACTCCTTACAAAAGCATCACACCCTACAAAAACATCCACACGTTACAAATACATCCACACCTTACAAAAACACCCATACACATACAAAACATAATAAATACAGTAAATACAAGTACACATATTAGAACACCGTACACACATTACAAAAACATCCACGCCTTACAAAAGCATCCACTCCTTACAAAAGCATCACACCCTACAAAAACATCCACACCTTACAAAGCATCCACACCTTACAAAAACACCCATACACATACAAAACATAATACATACAGTATCCCGAGCCAAGTAAATTCTTCAATTCACAGCTTCATACCCTCTGCCTCGGAAGATTCATTCTCAGGGTACATATAGTCTCGAAGTGGTCTCTTTCTTCAGGTATTGGGACACAAGATATGTAAGAATTTTTGGTCTTTTCCCACGCGTGCTACATGTTCCTTTGTGTTTTTAAAAAAATTGTCATGTAGTAATTACGCAGTGTCTTGTGTTTTGTATTTTGTACTACTGGCCTGAAGATGGCCCTCTGACGTCGAAACATTTTGCCAAAATTAAAGATATAACATTTACTAGTTTTTTTTACGGAAATTTGTGTCTTTTGTTATACTAGTGACATCCCTTGCACTATGAGGTGCATACTTTGTGACCCTTTTTTGTATCTCTTGTTTTTCTTACGTCACAAATTTTATGATCACCATTTCAATTTTATCGTCTCACAAATTTTATCTCACCATTTCAATATATCGTCTCAAAATTTTATCTCACCATTTCAATATATCGTCTCACAAATTTTATCTCACCATTTCAATATATCGTCTCACAAATTTTATCTCACCATTTCAATATATCGTCTCAAAATTTTATCTCACCATTTCAATACATCGTCTCACAAATTTTATCTCACCATTTCAATATATCGTCTCACAAATTTTATCTCACCATTTCAATAATCGTCTCACAAATTTTATCTCACCATTTCAATATATCGTCTCACAAATTTTATCTCACCATTTCAATTATCGTCTCACAAATTTTATCTCACCATTTCAATACATCGTCTCACAAATTTTATCTCACCATTTCAATATATCGTCTCACAAATTTTATCTCACCATTTCAATATATCGTCTCACAAATTTTATCTCACCATTTCAATATATCGTCTCACAAATTTTATCTCACCATTTCAGTATATCGTCTCACAAATTTTATCTCACCATTTCAATATATCGTCTCACAAATTTTATTCACCATTTCAATATATCGTCTCATAAATTTTATCTCACCATTTCATATATCGTCTCAAAATTTTATCTCACCATTTCATATATCGTCTCACAAATTTTATCTCACCATTTCAATATATCGTCTCACTATTTTATATCACCATTTCAATTTATCGTCTCACAAATTTTATCTCACCATTTCAATATATTGTCTCACAAATTTTATCTCACCATTTCAATATATCGTCTCACAAATTTTATCTCACCATTTCATATATCGTCTCACAAATTTTATCTCACCATTTCATATATCGTCTCACATATTTTATCTCCCATTTCAATATATCGTCTCATAAATTTTATCTCACCATTTCAATAATCGTCTCACAAATTTTATCTCATCATTTCAATATATCGTCTCACAAATTTTATCTCACCATTTCAATATATCGTCTCACAAATTTTATCTCACCATTTCAATATATCTTCTCCCTTTACCATTATCTCTCCTTCTACACCAATTACTGACTAAAAATTATAAAACGTTTTTATATAACGATTTCCACTATTATTACGCATTCGGATCCTTTTTTGAATTAAGATCGGGACAGAGAATTTCAAACGACAGTCTCCATATATCGTGGAGCGTGTGTTTTTCACAAAAGGGGGTCTACCGAAATTAAATGATATGTGAGGCAGGAAATTTCTATGCGTTCCGCAGACAAAACTGGCCACTTCTGTATTAGGCGAGTATGAAATCGCGTTTCACAGGCGAGCAGTTCCATACAGCCGCACTGTTTTGATCTCTTTCATAACAGCGAAAGAACTCGATATCCTGTGTTAAATCGATTCGTTTTAAGCTTCAAGGAAAGCAAATGTTTACCCGCTTTTTTTCCCCCTATACTTTAATAATCGGCTTCAAACCCTTTGTTTTATAAATTCTCTACAATTCGGCAGGTATTGGTTTACTGACGCTTCTGATGCTTTTGAGGAAAATGGTCACTATACGTACCGTCAGCTTGAATATGTAGAATTGTACGCTTTCCCGGCTTAGTGCGTTTGTGTGTTTTGTATGACTCTTAGTAAACAACAGTTGTTTCCCTAAACAACATTAAATGATTGGTCTTTGTAATGGGGACGCATTTTGTTTACTGCGCGGTACGAACTGAATAATTACATTTACAGGCTTCAGACCGTTAAATTTTTGGATGGGGTCGCATTTCGTTAAAGGAATATGCCTGTCTGTCTGTAGGCCGATTAAAAATTTGTCATCAGTAGAAATGTATCAGAAATTATATTTAAATGTACGTATTGTCGTTGAATCTTCATAACGCTCTTTCAAGCTTGGGAGCCTGAAATTAATCCGAATAATGTATGAAAATTCATTTCGTACCTCACAGAAGCCCCACTGCATCTCTGTGACAAAAACCAACAGGTTAATGCTCTGTAGGGAATTGATAACTGTTTACTGTAAGAATTATACAGAACACATAATTATATGTGTAGGCTGAATGAAGAGATTTCTAGTTTAAAGCGGGTGGTGTATATAGTAACCGCTGTTTTTTAACCCTTTAAGGTCCTGTGGTTACTATATGTACCACCATCCGTCACTTTCACAAATTCTACGTTCTGCCCACACAGTGTATTATTTCACTGTACAACATTAACTAATTGGTTTGTATAACTGAGACGGAGAGTGTTTACTGCGCGGTACGAGCTGAATGTACCACCAGTTTAACATTCACAAATTCTACGTTCTGCCCACACAGTGTATTTATGTGTTTTGTGTGGATCTCAGAACAAACAGCGATTATTTCACTTGATCTGAGTTTGTGTAACTGAGACGGAGTGTGTTTACTGCGCGGTACGGACTGTATTTATGTGTTTTGTGTGGATCTCAGAACAAACAGCGATTATTTCACTGTACAGCATTAACTGACTGGTTTGTATAACTGAGACGGAGTGTGTTTACTGCGCGGTACGGACTGTATTTATGTGTTTTGTGTGGATCTCAGAACAAACAGCGATTATTTCACTGTACAACATTAACTGACTGGTTTGTATAACTGAGACGGAGTGTGTTTACTGCGCGGTACGGACTGTATTTATGTGTTTTGTGTGGATCTCAGAACAAACAGCGATTATTTCACTGTACAACATTAACTGACTGGTTTGTATAACTGAGACGGAGTGTGTTTACTGCGCGGTACGGACTGTATTTATGTGTTTTGTGTGGATCTCAGAACAAACAGCGATTATTTCACTTACAGCATTAACTGACTGGTTTGTATAACTGAGACGGAGTGTGTTTACTGCGCGGTACGGACTGTATTTATGTGTTTTGTGTGGATCTCAGAACAAACAGCGATTATTTCACTGTACAAGCATTAACTGATTGGTTTTTGTAACCGAGATGAAGTGTGTTTACTGCGCGGTACGGACTGAATCTTTCAATTAATTCGGTTTAATCATTAGAGAAGAAGAAATTCTGGGGAGTGTAGTGAGAGACACTACACTTACAATAATCGTTAATATGTCGGTTAAGTTTGAATGTTTATACGCCTGTCGATTGGTTGGTCTCCAGTAATCTGAATCACGTAGAACAGAGGTGGGCTGTGTTGTTGATCTTTGGACCATCATTATTGTCTCCATTTTCAAGGTGAAGTAACTACCACGTGGCCGTTAGTGGCACTTTAAGTCGACCACGTCAGCATGTCTGGCTTGTAGCGCAAACCAGTTGGAAGTAGAAAGAGCAAAATATTTGTTTATAATTTCGCATTTACTTTTACAGCTAGCTTATTTTGAAGTTTAGAGACTGACACCTGTTACTTTCTCAGCGCAGTAAGCATCCATTGCAGTCTCAGTATTCGTTTCAATCAGAATTTTCACCTATCAGAGGAATTCGCTCTATCAGATTCTGATAACTTTCGATGTCCTCTGGAGGTGGGCTACAGGCGTATTGGATTCCGAGAGAGTGTAACGCACAGTTTCCATAAGTGCTGTTGTCCCATGTGATGTCTGTTAAACATTTCAGGCACGAATTTCGTGTGACACATTTAGAAAATGTATACATTACTTACAGAAAACGCACTGCGCCTCCATTACAAAACCTCAGATCTATTAATGCCCTTTAGGGTGATACGACAATTGTTCTTTATTCTAACTCTCGTACGTAAAGCCCACATACACGTTGTCCTTAAAGCATGAGGCATGTATATACAATCACCGTGGTCTGAAGGGTTAAATAGTATCAGTTTTCTCTTCTATTTGTGATTATTTGTTCTAATTGTAGTTCTAATATCAATCCAAACAACTCTGATTGTGGTGTGTGTGTGTGTGTGTGTACAGGAGAAAACAAAATTAGGAGCTTCAGAATTGTTAGAACCGCGTGGAGATTTGTATGCTGGAAAAGTAACTATGTATACAATATGTGGGATTTGAGAGCAACGAATAAACTGTTGTACCTTTTCTTATACAAATTTTTTACCGGATTTATATATCTGTCGTTCTGGTTGCGTTTATGGGATCAAAGTTTCTGTGTATTTCCATTTCAGTTGTTGAAGCAGTTGATAGATTTTCGTGAAACTTGGTACGAACGTTATGTTATTTAAGGGCAGCCTAACACCGTAATTTTCTGACGCCATACAATCCGCAGTAACAAGATGGCGGACGCACGATTTTTTGAAGTAGGTGAGACACTAGCGCCACGTATGTAGTGACATCGCGGGGAAAATATGCAGCTTTTGTTAAAGTGTTTATATTTGTATTATGTACGTATTTATTTCATGTAAGGTGTATTTTTGTTTCGATAAGGAGGCGCTAGCAGACGCAAATATGTGACTACTTGAAGGGAACCCGTTTACCCTCTTGCCCTAAAGGTGGAGGTAGTACTTTCCTCCGAAACGTCGGTTAATTTTTACCAGACTACACGGCGTCACATGTGACAGCATTTTTCGTACTAAATTTCTTGGACAATTTCAAATCTCACACTTTTGACACATTTAGTGCTGTGTTCAAGTGGAAATGGTGGGCTAAAGATTTGTGAAGATCGATTTATTGAACGTTTGGATGAACGAATGATTTGATTGCCAAAGAAGTCTTGGGACTTTTCAGTTGTCGGTGAAAGAACAAATGATTGAGGTGCGTATGCGTAATGTGGAAGGACTTACGCAGTCGACTGCGACACTTTTTACAAAGATGTTGGCTGCAGCAGCCATACGGGCGTTGAATCGAATAGAAAACGCTGCGTTACGCATGACAGAGCACGCACTGGTGTAGTCGATTTATAAAGAAAGAATATTTGCCGAGTCGAATGTATTTTCCAGTTTGAATAAAGAATAAAATTATCTGAGCCTACGATATAATTGTTACATCGTTTCTTTTATGTTTTGTTAAAGTTGTCCCTGTCCATGCCGGGAAGGCGTATAGGGAGTGTAGAGGTATAGATCCACTCATTCTTGACCTCAGCACTGGCTGGAGCTGAGTGGTCAGCTTTACGCTTCATCCACTTTGACTCCGGGGAAAAACCCCCGGTACCCATTTAATAGAAGACTGGGTGGGCCCCAGAGACAGTCTCGACGTTTTGGGGAAGAAAAAAATCTCTTGCCTCTGCCGGCATTCGAACCACAGCCCATCCATTCAGCGTATTTGCTATACCGATATTTTAATGGCATTATTTTAATAAGTCGAAACACATCGAATTGCCTGACAGTTAAATGAAATAAATCTTGTTTGCTGTAACATATTACTTAGGGTCTATATGAGGTCGGATGTATGTCGCTTAACCGTTGGCTTAGACGCTTATTATTATCAGAACTTCGTCATTGAAGATGGAGACCGTGTGTCCCTCCGAAACGTCGGTGGCCACCTACAAGATTAGTGTCATAACCAAGAAGGCCAAACTAAGTTATGTAGTTGTATTTTCCGTAGTGCATAAATTTTTGTGGAGCCTGTACAATTAGTTAACGTCTGTGAATTGTCACATTGCTCGGTGTATTTAATCCAGCGGGGGGCCGGGATAGCTTGGTCGGTACAGCAACTTGCTACAAGCTGGACGTTTCGGGGTTGGAACCTCGCTGGGAGTAAGACGCCATCGGATCCACCCAGTCTCCTGTACAATAAGTACATTGTATCTCTCCTGGAGGTAAAGTGGGCCCTCCCTTCTAACACCGAAGTTAAGGACAAGTAAAGCTATACTTTAGTTCCTTTATGTACCTGCGTGGCATATTACGTGGAGACCTTTACCTTTACTAGAGTCAGCTACATGAACACTGCCTCCAGTGGAACCAAGGTTCACACGTGTGGGCTTAGAAACTTCTGGTATTACCTGAGATTTGTAGTTCTAATGGCGGCGAATATGGGGAATGAGACACGGCGTAGTCTTTTAAACGGTTACCAGCATTTCGGAAGAGCACCATAGCGGTTCCACAATTACCTTATACAACTTTAACAGTGTTCCTTTGTTACTGGCTTTAAATATATAATATAATATAATATAATATAATATATAATATAATATATATAATACATATATATTATATAATATATAATATATGGGTATGAGGACTGGACTTCAATATAATAAATTATATTATAATTATTATATTGAATAATTTATGTAGAAGAGACGAAATTTTCGACGTACGTCAGCTGGAGGATATACATTATGTGCCCATAAAATGAGAGTAAATCGATAGATGAATAGACTAATTAAATATCGCCTAGTTTAAGTGTAATTAGTGTGGATTTCAAGCGTAAATTGACGTAGCATTTGTTAATAATGAAAGATACACACTTTTTTTCAAGTTAGTGCACGAATACATTCGAAGTGATGGAAGAAACGTGGGTCGACCAAGGAAGAGATGGAGAGACCCCAACGTCTTTATGACGCGGTACTTGATTAAGCACTGGGACAGGTGTTTGCTCGTCTGGGATATTACGCAGCGTTGATTGGTATTTAGTTACCGACGTTTCGGGACTATCGGGCCCATCTACAAGAATCAAGTGGGTCAAGCAGTTGTTTGACCTTTGAAGATGGGACCCATAGGCTGTCCGGAAACGTCGGTAACTACCAATTAACGCTGAATAACATTCCAGAAGAGCGAAGGCTTCATTTATACCGTAAAGCGCAGAACAATTGTAGATTTTAAAATGTTTATTTCTGCAAACATTACTTAAAAGTATACAAAGAAATATGCAATAAGAGCGCCATTATGGGATAGGCGGTACATTGGCGTCGGTAATAAATCGTAGAGAGTCACGAATCTGTATGTAAAATTTCTCTGTCCACAGTCTTGAATTTCACTTCTCAGAATTTCATTGTAAAGTTTCTTTGATCCGAATTTACACCTACATAAAACATGCAGACATATTGTACTTCGAGGAGATTACTTAAATCAACATTTTTTTTTATTCCATTTTCACTCTCTAGAAGAAAATAATTTTATATAAGTAGTCCTCGTTAAAAAAAAAAAGAAAGAAACTTCTTGAAGTAAAATGAACCAGACTCAATCGGGAGAGCAATTAGATTCTGAGTTCCTTTATTTTTTCTTCAACTTAACTTCCTTTGATGAACGATAATGAAAATAGAAAGGAAGAAGCAGTTGCCCAGACTTCATGCAGAGAAAATTAAAACGTGAGTCTGACGGGAATCAAATGAAGATGGCGACAAGACATTGATTTTTGCTTCTGTTTCAGCAAGACAGAGGTTAAAGATCAATCCGAGGAACACCCTGGTACCTTACAACATAGCAGCTGTCTTAGTGTTAAAACTCAACTTCACACTGCCTATAGCTCACTACCGCCTGTCTTTTTTTTTTATCTCTTTCGTACCCCTCCCCCCCCCCAAAAAAAAGGGTAATTCGTATTTTTGACCGTTAGGAAGTGCCCGTTCTGTCGTGATATGGATGATTTCCTTGTCAGTGTCACACTATATAACGCAGTATGTAAAACGTATGAAGACACATAAAATTCAAATTAGTAATTTAACTTAAGTTATAAACCAACCGATGCACACTAAAACCACTTTTTAAGTAGCTTTATTATAAAATTGTTAAAATTGTGCCCCTACACGTGTTTCGATCCTAGGATCATCGTCAGGGGGGTTTATTGCTAAAAGCTACACTCCACCGTAGTACTCCTCACCGCACAACACGTAGTACACTCCGCTCCACGCAAAAACATTTCATATGCTTTTAATACCACACGCCAGCAGTTCCACAATCTACCATCTACAGTGCTTTTATAATTTTACAACTTTTAGAGAATCTTTTTACAAGATTTTAACTTATGTTTCAAAGTGCAGATAGAATATTTTAAATCATGTGTTGAAGTGACTGTAGCTTTTAGCAATAAACCCCCCTGACGATGATCCTAGGATCGAAACACGTGTAGGGGTGCAATTTTAATAATAAAGCTACATAAAAAGTGGTTTTAGTGTGCATCAGTTGGTCTATAACTTAATTTAATATGACGAAGATGCACGGTTTCAACAGTGTGAAATTAATAATTTAACGTTGACTGCTGTCCACTGTGCGCCCTGTACATAGGACAGGCATTCCGCTACGCCTCAGCGACTATATTTAGTCAACAAATATACTTACTGAATTTTTGAGACATGGTGCGCAGTGTCCGTTGTTGTTTTTTTTTTTCCTCCACAAAATTCCGTGTATTTTGTAATGTTATATTTTTCGTTCATAAAATATTCACATTTTACACAAAGAGTTTGCTAAAATTTAAGTGTTCAAATCCGTCGCCAAAAGTTTAATAAATCAGCGTTGACTGCTGTAACTAAAGATATTAGCTTTATGTGATTCATCCAGTTGCGTTACGTATACAAACAGACCAATAAATCTGTCAAACACAAAAAAAGCAACCCCATTACAGGCCTGGACAGGCCCTTATAGGGTTCCAGGGGTTGAGGCTCCCAGATTTCTAGACAATCGGCACATTAAGGTGGTAAGGTTGTCAGCCCTACGCACCGGCCGCCTTTACCCACCAGGAAATATTCCTGGTACTCATTTCTGTTAGAGGCTGAGTCGACCCCAGGGCCATAGTGCGACCGAAATGAAAAATTCCAATGACACCATCGGGAATCGAACCCGCGACGTTCCGGCTTGTAGCGCGGTGCCTCAACCAACTGCGCCACCGCGTGCCCCGTCAAACACAAACAATTGTTTATTAACAACCTTGTTACATCTACATGTATTGGCTCGTATTAGACCATCCTCAGAATGTACAAGAATGTACAAAAAAGAAATTTTTAACAGCGTACATACATAATTGTACATTATGCCTTTGTACAGTCTTGTAGAGTCTGGGGATGACTTAATATGAGCCGAAACATTTAGCTGTAGTTAGTTTTTTTAATAAACAGGTGTTGTAGTTGAAGGATACTTGTTGGTTTCTTTCTAAAGGAGATCGGCATTGAACAGTTCGGTCACGTTTAAAAACTACCGCAATACAAACACATCGCGGTAAGAAACAGGACATTTACATTTTTGTACATTTTAGACGTTACGTGTGTTATCGTGTAGACTTTGTATATTTTAGACGTTACACATGTGTTATCGTGTAGACTTTGTGTATTTTAGACGTTACGTGTGTTATCGTGTAGACTTTGTATATTTTAGACGTTACACGTGTGTTATCGTGTAGACTTTGTGTATTTTAGACGTTACACGTGTGTTATCGTGTAGACTTTGTGTATTTTAGACGTTACACGTGTGTTATCGTGTAGACTTTGTGTATTTTAGACGTTACACGTGTGTTATCGTGTAGACTTTGTATATTTTAGACGTTACACATGTGTTATCGTGTAGACTTTGTGTATTTTAGACGTTACGTGTGTTATCGTGTAGACTTTGTATATTTTAGACGTTACACATGTGTTATCGTGTAGACTTTGTATATTTTAGACGTTACACGTGTGTTATCGTGTAGACTTTGTGTATTTTAGACGTTACACATGTGTTATCGTGTAGACTTTGTGTATTTTAGACGTTACACGTGTGTTATCGTGTAGACTTTGTGTATTTTAGACGTTACACGTGTGTTATCGTGTAGACTTTGTGTATTTTAGACGTTACACGTGTGTTATCGTGTAGACTTTGTGTATTTTAGACGTTACGTGTGTTATCGTGTAGACTTTGTATATTTTAGACGTTACACGTGTGTTATCGTGTAGACTTTGTATATTTTAGACGTTACACATGTGTTATCGTGTAGACTTTGTGTATTTTAGACGTTACGTGTGTTATCGTGTAGACTTTGTATATTTTAGACGTTACACATGTGTTATCGTGTAGACTTTGTATATTTTAGACGTTACACGTGTGTTATCGTGTAGACTTTGTGTATTTTAGACGTTACACATGTGTTATCGTGTAGACTTTGTGTATTTTAGACGTTACACGTGTGTTATCGTGTAGACTTTGTGTATTTTAGACGTTACACGTGTGTTATCGTGTAGACTTTGTGTATTTTAGACGTTACACGTGTGTTATCGTGTAGACTTTGTGTATTTTAGACGTTACGTGTGTTATCGTGTAGACTTTGTATATTTTAGACGTTACACATGTGTTATCGTGTAGACTTTGTTATATTTAGACGTTACACATGTGTTATCGTGTAGACTTTGTGTATTTTAGACGTTACACGTGTGTTATCGTGTAGACTTTGTTATTTTAGACGTTACACGTGGTTATCGTGTAGACTTTGTGTATTTTAGACGTTACACTGTGTTATCGTGTAAACTTTGTGTATTTTAGACGTTACACGTGTGTATCGTGTAGACTTTGTATATTTAGACGTGCACGTGTTATCTGTAGACTTTGTATATTTTAGACGTTACACATGTGTTATCGTGTAGACTTTGTGTATTTTAGACGTTACGTGTGTTATCGTGTAGATTGTATATTTAGACGTACACGTGTTATCGTGAGACTTTGTTATTTTAGACGTTCCATGTGTACGTGTAGACTTTGTGTATTTTAACGTACACGTGTGTTATCGTGTAGACTTTGTGTATTTTAGACGTTACACGTGTGTTATCGTGTAGACTTTGTGTATTTTAGACGTTACACGTGTGTTATCGTGTAACTTGTATTTTAGACGTTACACGTGTTATCGTGTAGACTTTGATATTTTAGACGTTCCGTGTGTTATCTTGTAGACTTTGTATATTTTAGACGTTACACGCGTGTTATCGTGTAGACTTCGTGCGTTTTAGACGTTACACGTGTGTTATCGTGTAACTTCGTGTATTTAGACGTTACACGTGTGTTATCGTGTAGACTTTGTATATGTTAGACGTTACGCGTGTGTTATCGTGTAGACTTTGTATATTTTAGACGTTACACTTGTGTTATCTTGTAGACTTTGTATATTTTAGACGTTACACGCGTGTTATCGTGTAGACTTTGTATATTTTAGACGTTGCACTTGTGCTATCTTGTAGACTTTGTATATTTTAGACGTTACACGCGTGTTATCGTGTAGACTTTGTATATTTTAGACGTTGCACTTGTGCTATCTTGTAGACTTTGTATATTTTAGACGTTACGCGTGTGTTATCGTGTAGACTTTGTATATTTTAGACGTTACACTTGTGTTATCTTGTAGACTTTGTATATTTTAGACGTTACACGCGTGTTATCGTGTAGACTTTGTATATTTTAGACGTTGCACTTGTGCTATCTTGTAGACTTTGTATATTTTAGACGTTAGACGTGTGTTATCGTGTAGACTTTGTATATTTTAGACGTTACACGTGTGTTATCGTGTAGACTTATATTTTAGACGTTAGACGTGTGTTATCGTGTATACTACTTATATTTTAGACGTTACACGTGTGTTATCGTGTAGACTTATATTTTAGACGTTACACGTGTGTTATCGTGTAGACTTATATTTTAGACGTTACACGTGTGTTATCGTGTAGACTACTTATATTTTAGACGTTACACGTGTTATGGTGTAGACTTTTCCACTGTTTTATGTGAAAGTAATTTATGGATTTTCTTAGAAACCTGTAAAAACAAAATTCCACTATAGGTCATTACGCGTTTGTTAGTTTTAATTTCCTGCCATTAGTAATTCCGTGATGACTGCACGGATCTCTAAGGGCGGCATGACGCACCTTAGTGTATGAATACTGAAATGTTGTGTGGTAATGTGTCTCCGCAACGCATGGATCTGTTAGGATGTCGTCAGCGCAGAACTTTCATTTAGATTTCGTTTTTATAGTCATGTCTGAAAAGATGGAAAGAACCCGTAGACATAACATGATCAAAGACTGCATGAAACATTTTTGTAAGTTAACAATTTTAAACATGAAGATTCAAACCCCTGGGATATTTGGTCCTTTTTAACTGCTTGTACTCTGAATATGGAGTCAGCAGCCTCCTCGAAAACGTTATTAAACTTCTGGACACGGCGTCATACGCCAGAATATTTGAATGTTTATTCCCACCACCGCAGGGAGGATCTCAAATCCCGTAATTGTAAACATGGCGATTGAGCTGAACGTTGAAGTCATGTTTATGAAACATAACAGAATGGCAATATGTAAGGCGTAACATCCACAATTGTCTAGAGCAGCGGTGTTCAACATTTTTGTTCGCGTACCCCCAAATATAATTTCTCTTCAACTTTGTACCCCCAAAGTTGTTGGTGCATAATTCAAGTTATACACAGTCTATAATCTACATTTAAAATAAGTTAAATAAATTACATCCAAAATAATGTATTAAATAATAAGTTTTAGATGAGAAAAAGGAGAGTCAAGCTATTAAATAACAAATATATTATTGTCTATCGTATAAAAATTAATAAAGGAACAAAGGTATTTTAGCAAAGCAAAATTATATGCATTGTGTGGAATAAAATGAAACTAGCCGCCCAGATAAGAATCGCATAAAGGAGAGAGAGAAGAAAATGGCGCTCCCAAATCGTATGTCCTTACATCCGGGTCTCTTGTGGCTAACCCTAAATCTGGCCCTGATTATTCAGTGTTTACCATGAAATAATATATTTTTTTTTTAATTTTACGTACCCTCTAAGATGTCTTCGCGTACCCCCGGGGGTACGCGTACCCCAGGTTGAATACCACTGGTCTATAGGAATATATAACTTACAGAGCAGGTTGGTGGAATTGTAGCGGTCTGGACTTGCGCCTGGGAGGTAATGGCTTCGAATCTCAGCCGCGAAACCGGCCGCTCTGACTGAGGTTTTCCATGATTTTACACAGTCCCTCCAGTTAAATGTCGGGATGATACCACAATATGGACGTTATCACTTTCTTCCAAGCCCTTTCCAGTTCATCAGTCATCCTGTCATTCGGCGCCGTATATCAGTCGTCTGTGATATCAGAGTCCTGTCATCCACAAACAGATATGATCACTGAGTTGTGCAGTTAACATTTCGCATTTCTTGTTGACTCCACCATCTGGGCCGTGTCGTGGCTGAGATGGTAAGACCTGATCTCCGTGGAGGCCCTGGTTCGATCCCAGGCCAGTCCACATGAGATTTGTGATCTACGAAGTGTCACAGGATAGGTTTATCAGCGAGTACGTTAAGTTTCCTCTGTCAGTATCATTCCATTATAGCTCCATTATTCACTTATCTATCACCGATGTTATGTGTTCTTGGAAATTAACAGCATCGTTAAATAACACAATTAAAGGTCACTATTTGAGGAGAAGAACCCTTCATAAGTCCTTCCTAGATTTTCTTTGCTCTATTCTTTGCTCTTTGTTTGTTTATTTAACAACACTTCAAGTTACACAAATTATATAACGTGCATCATAAGATTATTAGTGAATACAGGATTGGAATTGGTCGTGGCCTAATTTTACATTCCAGTGTTTGTCTACAGCGAATGGCAAAAGTATGAAAAATCTATAGAGGGATAGCCGGTGTTCGGGACAGATTCGAACCCGGAACTTCCCGTATAGCGACTAGGAAGAGTGCTGAGTGATTCGACGGCGATGCGCGTTGAGAATTTCTTAATTTCAGCGCTGAAAGCCGTGTGCTGGGTCATTACTTTATCAGACAACTGGCGTCTGTGTTCACTCAGACCGTTTCGCTTGACGGTAGGCAGGTCCGCGTTCGCCGCAGTTCCTGTTTGCCGAGAGTCGGTGTCAACGCGTTTATCTTCAATATGATGTGTTTAATATTAGGCTTTTACTTGCTGTATTTAAAGGAGCTGGAAGTGTTTTCCTTGTGCTCTCAGACAGGCGTCGTAGCTAACGAACACGTTGTTTATTGAACGTCGAAAAGTTTCGGTGGTTTTACTAAGTTAAGCGTGCGGACGGGAAGTAACTGGCGACAGTTGTCAGAAAAAAAAATAATGTCCCTGTAGAGTTTGTAAGTCGCAACTTACTAAATGCCGGAATTGATTCAAAAATGTTGCTTGTTGTATACAGTTGGTGTGTCTCATCGCGGAATGTTCTGATACAAAATGCGGTTGAATTGTTTCTCCTTTTGATGTAACTGCAATGTTTATCGTAACCAGCAAGACAGCTACTATCTATCTTTTGTGTGAAAAGTCCTCCGTACCTAATCTTCCGACTGAAAACATTTTGGAAACTGCTTCCCGGCTCTCTTCTAAGTGGCAGGGGGGGAGAGGAATGAGGCGGATGGCTTCAGATGAAAACGAGATTTCTCTGACTTCCTCTTATCCTTGTCATCTTCCGCGGCGTAAGCTTTTACCCCGTCACCATGGTAACGTTGGAACTAACCTTGTTTCACAGCCTGCCTTTAAAATCTTGTCCTTATATCTCTCTATTCCACACCACCCAGTCTCTTAATATTCCGATTTTCATCTTCCTCCTGTGCCATCTAAGTGTGGTCTTAATGTCCGTGATGTAAAGGAAATGTCCGCTGAATTAAAATTAACGTTAGAACTTGGTCTTCTGTCCGGGGCTTCCCCCTTGCTTCATCACGCGTGCACAAAATGCTGACTGCTATCGGCGCTGTTTAAGTCTGTTTCACTTAACCTTCCCAAATCACAGTGGTTACTATATGTAATATTTATTTTACATAAATAACTGCGTTCTCTCCACAGAGAGTATTGTACAGTATCGTTGTCACAATACACAGCGACCATTCCATAACCCTTTAAAACCTAGTGGTTACTATATGTACCACCAGGTTTAACATTCAATAATTCTACGTTCTGCCCACACAGTGTATTTATGTGTTTTGTGTGGATCTCAGAACAAACAGCGATTATTTCACTGTACAACATTAACAGACTGGTTTGTATAACTGAGACGGAGTGTGTTTACTGCGCGGTACGGACTGTATTTATGTGTTTTGTGTGGATCTCAGAACAAACAGCGATTATTTCACTGTACAACATTAACTGACTGGTTTGTATAACTGAGACGGAGTGTGTTTACTGCGAGGTACGGACTGTATTTATGTGTTTTGTGTGGATCTCAGAACAAACAGCGATTATTTCACTGTACAACATTAACAGACTGGTTTGTATAACTGAGACGGAGTGTGTTTACTGCGCGGTACGGACTGTATTTATGTGTTTTGTGTGGATCTCAGAACAAACAGCGATTATTTCACTGTACAACATTAACAGACTGGTTTGTATAACTGAGACGGAGTGTGTTTACTGCGCGGTACGGACTGTATTTATGTGTTTTGTGTGGATCTCAGAACAAACAGCGATTATTTCACTGTACAACATTAACAGACTGGTTTGTATAACTGAGACGGAGTGTGTTTACTGCGCGGTACGGACTGTATTTATGTGTTTTGTGTGGATCTCAGAACAAACAGCGATTATTTCACTGTACAACATTAACAGACTGGTTTGTATAACTGAGACGGAGTGTGTTTACTGCGCGGTACGGACTGTATTTATGTGTTTTGTGTGGATCTCAGAACAAACAGCGATTATTTCACTGTACAGCATTAACTGACTGGTTTGTGTAACTGAGACGGAGTGTTTACTGCGCGGTACGGACTGTATTTATGTGTTTTGTGTGGATCTCAGAACAAACAGCGATTATTTCACTGTACAGCATTAACTGACTGGTTTGTATAACTGAGACGGAGTGTGTTTACTGCGCGGTACGGACTGTATTTATGTGTTTTGTGTGGATCTCAGAACAAACAGCGATTATTTCACTGTACAACATTAACTGACTGGTTTGTATAACTGAGACGTAGTGTGTTTACTGCGCGGTACGAGCTGAATGTACCGCCATGTTTAACATTCAATAATTCTACGTTCTGCCCACACAGTGTATTTATGTGTTTTGTGTGGATCTCATAACAAACAGCGATTATTTCACTGTACAGCATTAACTGATTGGTTTGTATAACTGAGACGGAGTGTGTTTACTGCGCGGTACGGACTGTATTTATGTGTTTTGTGTGGATCTCAGAACAAACAGCGATTATTTCACTGTACAGCATTAACTGATTGGTTTGTATAACTGAGACGGAGTGTGTTTACTGCGCGGTACGGACTGTATTTATGTGTTTTGTGTGGATCTCAGAACAAACAGCGATTATTTCACTGTACAGCATTAACTGATTGGTTTGTATAACTGAGACGGAGTGTGTTTACTGCGCGGTACGGACTGTATTTTTGTGTTTTGTGTGGATCTCAGAACAAACAGCGATTATTTCACTGTACAGCATTAACTGGTTGGTTTGTATAACTGAGACGTAGTGTGTTTACTGCGCGGTACGAGCTGAATGTACCGCCATGTTTAACATTCAATAATTCTACGTTCTGCCCACACAGTGTATTTATGTGTTTTGTGTGGATCTCAGAACAAACAGTGATTATTTCACTGTACAGCATTAACTGACTGGTTTGTATAACTGAGACGGAGTGTGTTTACTGCGCGGTACGGACTGTATTTATGTGTTTTGTGTGGATCTCAGAACAAACAGCGATTATTTCACTGTACAGCATTAACTGACTGGTTTGTATAACTGTGACGGATTGTGTTTACTGCGCGGTACGGACTTAATGTACCGCCATGTTTAACATTCAATAATTCTACGTTCTGCCCACACAGTGTATTTATGTGTTTTATGTGGATCTCAGAACAAACATCGATTATTTCACTATACAGTATCAACTGATTGGTTTTTATAACTGAGATGGAGTGTGTTTACTGCGCGGTACGGACTGGCTCCTATACAGAGCAGATTACGTTTCTTCTTTAATCAGCATTAACAAGTTGGTCTTTGTGAAGGAGAGACGCCCTTTTCTTCCATAAAAAGTAAGGAAAGTGGACATTCGAGGTAGCCATGCTGTCTCTGTTTCCCGCCATTTCGACGTACATACTAGGCGACCGATTTTCATGAAACTTCGTACAAACATCGCGATAGTCTGTTCTTTGTCTTCCTTCACGTATTTCCTGTTACGGTCTGGAATGAGTTCTGAAGGAATTGCTCATTTATGTGCTCTCCAAACGTGTTTACCAGAGACTGGTACATGGCAAAATTGTAGCATAAAATATGAGTAGGTTTGTTTGTTTATTTAATGAAGCTGTTGTAGCTGATATTGCTTTATCGTCGAATCATATGATGATCAATGAATACTGAATTGGAAGGGATATGAAAGGAAGTGATTGTGTTCCGAGTTGTATTATTTACGGTATGTGCCTGGCTGTACTGAGGAAAACTGGGAAACGTATCAGTAATTTTAACCGGTGTTTCTGGCGCGACAAATATACAAGTGAGAAGTATTATTTCCACATCCAGTTTGCTTGGTGATCTCCGTATAATGGTATTAGTAGCCAATCAGATTTGTTTATTCCATGATACTGCCGTTCTAACGTACTAGGAGTAATGCTAATAAGTGAGCTTCCCTCTGTCATAAATATTGAGCGAGAATTTATGACAACGTTAAATGTAGCCCATTTATTACATTTATGTATCATTATTTTTCAACTGACTCCACAAGCACATTGATACATTTGTCACATCTTGGAAGGAGTTTAAAACGTCTATTGAAGTACAAATGAGGCTCTTGCATTCGAAACTAGTCACGAATCAATTTTAAATTATCCATAAACCTGCATTAAGCAATTAGATACGATATCAAAACCAAACAAGTGCACATAAGTGTATGAAAGTATATTATACACACCGTATACCTGCTACGTGTTTCGGCCACTCATGTGGCCATCTTCAAAAATATTTTTATATGTATTTTAAACCGTGCATTGTTTTTAAAATTTAATATTTATATATCTCTGCATTGGTTCTAATACTTCTGTAATATATCGATGTATCTATCCTTTGTAATGCACCTCCCTGAAGATGGTCACATGTTAGGCAGAAACATTTGGGAGGTATACAGTGTGTATAATATACTTTGATATACTTATGTGCATTTGTTGGTTTTGATATATCTATTCACGAATAGTCATTTCCACTTCCTCATTATTGTGGAATCGGCGATTTCCCGGGTGTTGCTTCAGCGATCCAAACGAGCGATCTGTTGCGTGTTACCCCTACTACAAGTGCTGCCTCCTACGAGAGAAAAAAAAGAAACTGCTTGGTTAACACATAATGTACATGTTAGGGAGCGTTTCTTATCGAAAAATGCCTCGTATAAGGGAAAATTGTGCCAAGTTGTCGCGTCTCCTGCCTTGGTGTACATTCTGATCATGAAGATAATACGCGGTTAATGTCGAGGGAGGACAGAATATCTTTTTCCCCAATTCTCCCATGTCAGCCATATGCTTAAAGTGAGCACTGCGTATTGAACATGCGAGGGGAGTGACTAATCCACACGTGGCATGTATTAACATCGCTTGAACTTGGCAAATGTTCTGAACACGAATGTTCTGAACACGAACTGCACTGACACACGTATAATTTTGTGACACAGCATATCATGATACCGTGACATACTCTGGTGGATCGTTAACAGCGCTTCGAAGGAACACACCCTGAAGATGGAAGCAGTTTGTTTCTCCGAAACCTTGATTACCATAGTATCAATTCACAAAGCGATAGAAGGAATATTTACTGCTCTGAAGGCAACAAATCTTATAAAGTTATTTACTCTACGATTTTTGCCAAACATAACCAGTGACTAAAACTTGTCATTTACACATGGCTGTCAGTTACAGAAGAAAATGTAATTATACGGTCACTTTCAAGGCCTGAAGATGACCGCATGTATGTCGAAACATGTAGCTTAATGTGAATAAAATGCCAACTAAATAACCAGTAATTCCAAATACTGAATTACAAAACGGCGGGATGCATAGCATCAAAGTCATAAAATTTTGTAAATGCCAAACGGGCGAAACTGTGTCCTTCAGGATACACAACTTCCGAAACCCCCCCCCCCCCCTACCCTGAGAGCCATAACCAAAGTGTAAGATACGCTGTACGGTATACTGAGCTACATATACACTGAGAATTTTTTAACAAAATATTTGGTATCTACAGGTGTAAAGTTGGATTTGCAAATTTGTAACTTGGACTTACGGACACACCTCTAGAATTTTAGTCTTTTTCGTTTTGACGTTGACTGTCAGTGTTATTGGCTACTCAGTATCAACAGCTCAGACGACCAGAATTCCGTGTATCGACGCTGTGTGAACCTCATATCTCGCAGACCTCTGCAACCCTAACTGGTTCGTAAGTAGAGATGCGCCTTTGTTTTAGGTCTTGTACAAAGGATTTGCCGATCCCAGTGGCCGTGCGGTCTAAGACGTCGGTCTGCTGCCGATCGCTTGCTGGGATTGCGGGTTCGAAACCCGCCTAGGGCATGGATGTCTGTCTCTTGTGAGTGTTGTGTGTTGTCAGGTAGAGGTCTCTGCGACGGGTTTATCACTCGTCCAGAGGAGTCCTACCGAGTGTGGTGTGTCTGAGTGTGATCGTGAAGCCTCGATAATGAGGAGGCTCTGGTCCACTAGGGGCTGTTGCGCCATAGGAAGTATGTAATTTACACATTTTGGTATGTCTGTCAGTATGTTAATGCGTACATACGCACACCTGGTCCTACTTTCCATAAAACATGCCTACTACCTGCAGAATAAAAATTCTATACTCCCGACGGTGCTGAGGATTGTTAGTCTATCATTGTTACTACATTGCGAACAGTTAAGGAATATTTACCGCTCGTTCATCGGGGACGAATGCCGTCGCCGTGTGTGTAACACTTCGCGGAGGTCTGGTGTTCAGAAAGTGTCACGCAGAGCGGCTGTACCGTTATTCAAGCGTTAACTGGTTAATACCGTGATTAATACAGTCGAACTCGGTTATAACGTCATGACAGGGACTGAATATTTTGTGTCGTTATAAACGAGTGTTGTTATAACCGAGGAGTATAATGTTATGGTTAACAGTGAGGAATTAATTGGTACCACAGAATATCTGACGTTATAGACGAGGTGTCGTTTAAACCGATGTCGTTATAACCGGGTTCGACTTTACCTCAAATTAGGGCGCAACCGGATCCTTCCTCGTCCCTTCCATGTCGTTACACATTACCCCACGATTGGGCGTTATATGGCCTTTCGACACCGTCGCTGAATAAACCGCCATTAAAATAAATTTTTAGTTCACCGCTGTTTAGATTCTGAGTCGGGTCATAGGCCATATACCGACTAGGCTACGGGGCTGGACGGTCCGGTGTTTGAGTCCCGGCAGGGGCAAGACACTTTTCTCCAAACCGTCCAGACCGGCTCTGGGGACCACCAGCTTTCTATTAAATGGGTACCGGGGTTGTATCCCGGAGGTGAAGCGTCAGGGGCTGAAGTTGACCACTTACCTCGATCTAGAGCCGAGGTTAAGGATGAGTGGAGCCATACCTTTACTTTCCCTATACGCCTTCTTGGCGTGTACAGGGACAACGTTACCTTTTTAGATACTTGCAGTTAGAGACCAAAATCCTTTAGAAACTTTGTAAATTACACCCCGCTCCGTCTGTACGCCGTTGTACTCAGTATCCAACGTATAATGTAAGTACATGTACTTGCTTACTGGCCGTTTTCATTTGAAAACGAACATAGCACACGGCCGGCCGCTTTATTTCCCCACGGTGATCAACTAAGCCGGAAGCTAGCCGCTGTATATAGCAACATCCCTGTGGGAGGAAGTCATTAGGAGAAGGTGGGGCAGGGAACTTAAGGTTATTGTGCCGCAGATAGCATCTGTATTAAGCTTTCAAATTAAATGTCCATATTTACGTTCTCTGAAAGGAACACACATTATATTGCAATAATTTATGGTGATGATGGTGGGGGAAAAAATGGGGTCATGGGTTTGAATTCCATAAGGGGTGTAGATATTTTATCTAGTTTGTTGGTGTTGAACTTCGGGTCGTTGCTTTGATATAGAGGAGGCCAAGGCTGTACCAAGGCTGTTACGCCGGTAATGTAAAAGGTAAACTTCGCCCTAGAACAGGCCATGACGGCCCATAGGGGTAGTAGAGGTATAACTGTACTCTTTCTTTAACCTTGGCGCTAGATGACGGTGGGTGGTCAATGCCACGCCTCGGCCGCTTTACCCCCGGGAACGAGACTCGCTACCATCTCATAGGAGGCTGGATGGGCCCCTGGGCCAGTCTGGACAGGTGCGGAAAATTTTGCCTCCACCGGGATTTGATCCACGGACCGTCCAGCCCGTAGCAAGTCGATATACCAACTACACTATCCCGGCCTTTGGGGCATTAGGATTTTGACACACACACAAACAAACAGTTCTTGGTGAGATGTGAGGGTCACTCGTTGTTGACCATGAAGGACAGCACAGGATTGTGTTTAGTTCTGTCTACGACATTCACTGTCGAGTTATGTAAAGACGTCGTGGTGTTGCTACAGCTGCTACAGTGGTGTTGCTACAGCTGCTACAGTGTGTTGCTACAGCTGCTACAGGTGTTGCTACAGCTGCTACAGTGGTGTTGCTACAGCTGCTACAGTGGTGTTGCTACAGCTGCTACAGTGGTGTTGCTACAGCTGCTACAGTGATGTTGCTACAGCTGCTACAGTGGTGTTGCTACAGCTGCTACAGTGGTGTTGCTACAGCTGCTACAGTGATGTTGCTACAGCTGCTACAGTGGTGTTGGCTACAGCTGCTACAGTGGTGTTGCTACAGCTGCTACAGTGATGTTGCTACAGCTGCTACAGTGGTGTTGCTACAGTGGTGGTTTGCTACAGCTGCTACAGTGGTGTTGCTACAGCTACACTGCTACAGTGATGTTGCTACAGCTGCTACAGTGTGTTGCTACAGCTGCTACAGTGATGTTGCTACAGCTGCTACAGTGGTGTTGCTACATAGCTGCTACAGTGGGGTTGCTACAGCTGCTACAGTGGTGTTGCTACAGCTGCTACAGTGATGTTGCTACAGCTGCGACAGTGGTGTTGCTACAGCTGCTGCAGTGGTGTTGCTACAGCTGCTACAGTGATGTTGCTACAGCTGCTACAATGTTGTTGCTACAGCTGCTACAGTGATGTTGCTACAGCTGCTACAGTGGTGTTGCTACAGTGGGGTTGCTACAGCTGCTACAGTGGTGTTGCTACAGCTGCTACAGTGATGTTGCTACAGCTGCTACAGTGATGTTGCTACAGCTGCTACAGTGATGTTGCTACAGCTGCTACAGTGGTGTTGCTACAGCTGCTACAGTGGTAACAGCGCAACATACATATCTGTTATACAGAGTTGTCTATGTTTTGTGCTGCGTTTCTTCTGAATTAATTTCAAGAATGGGTTTTCTCCTCCCAAGTAAGTTTGCAAATCTCAGTTTAAAGTTATCTTATTTCTAATTAGTTGCCATTTTAATGCATTTTGTTTTGTTTTTAGCACGAAGTTAATCTCCAAAATAATATTCTAAAGGCGCGTTTCTCTCTCCCAGAAAAAAAAATTGCTTTTGCATTACTAAGACCAATCATTTTAATGTTGTTCAGGGAGTCAGTTCTTTAAGATTTTGAGGTATTCGTGACGCTGTGTATTCAAATGCACGTATTTGTATTCGTGACGCTGTGTATTCAAATGCACGTCTTTGTATTCCGCTTTGTACCGCGCCGTCATTCTCAGTAGATTTTGACATCGTAGAAGCATGCTGCCTCCATCATCAGGGTGAAAGTCGGACGTACACTGAAGATGGACGCATTACGTTCTCCGGAATCCACCGAGAAGACCACGCGGCATCACAGCTCAGGATGGCAATACCATAAACATTATCTTTACTTCGAGAATCTTTTGAAGCGTAAATATTCCATGCGGGCAAAACACAGAGAGTTATTAATTTTAAAGCAGGTGGTGCGTATTATGTATCAATGCGCTTTAGAGAGTTAAAGAATTTACTGTCGTTAGTTTTTACCCTGTATTAGATCTTCAGTGCGTGCATGAAGGGCTTCAGGGGCGGTTAAATTATTGTTATTCAACGGACTCGCGAATGGATGAAGCCATCAGCACCCGATTTCCAATTCCACTCGCGCGGAACCCGCCTACTCCCCCTTCTATTTCACCCCAATTAGGTTGCAGCCGCATAGGGCTGTGCATACAATAACATCATGTCTATATACACCTCTCCTGTAACGTTATTACAAGCTGCCAAACCCCAGGTGTAATCCACATACTGCAATATGATCCCATGTCTTCAGTTTTTGATATTCGAAGCACGTAAAACCTGGACACACCTTCGGTAGGCTATATTTCCGCCCAGTATCCACCATACACCTACCTATGAAGTTAACTTCGTCTGTCCTTCTGACGTCTGCAATTTCCTCCCTCCGGGTTGGGCCAGAGCTGCGGTAGCAGCAATGAGTTGGTGCGTGCCTAGATTGTTGAAAGTCTATGCGGGTTTCCGGTGACACTGTACAAGTGGGAATGAAGGAAAGACGGGCAAGAGGTTACGTTTTAACAAGGTTTCTTCTCCCGCCATTCAAGGGTTAGGCCAGAGTCTGTCCTGGTTTGAAGCCAATCATTTGAATGGCCTCTGATTGTGTCTCTCATCTATCATCTGTTTTTAAGGGAAATTAACTCTTATCAGGAAACAATTTGTAGCAGTCTGTAGCCTTAACTTAAAGCGAATATCTTATTGTTATAAATAATTCACAGAAAATGTACAGGGATTATGGCTATATAATTTATAATTTTAGTAGGGCAATCCATGCTAATTCTCAGTTCAGCCTGGGGGTTTTCGGGAAAAACCTGCTATGGAACGTGTTTGAGTTTTCAGGAGGCAGACTGAAAAAATACGTAATGCGATGCTTTATAATTTTTATCTTTATAAGACACTTATTTTCCATGGCGCAACAATCCCTAGTGGGCAAGGGCTTCCTCATTATCGAGGCTTCACGATCACACTCAGACACACCACACTCGGTAGGACTCCTCTGGACGAGTGATCAGCCCGACGCAGAGACCTCTACCTGACAACACACAGCACTCACAAGAGACAGACATCCATGTCCTCGGTGGGATTCGAACCCGCAATCTCAGCAAGCATACAAGACCCTCTTAGGATGATCAAATCAACGAGGAGGATATTAACGAAGTGTGTGCGTTACAGGAAGGAAAGAGAAATGCTTACAGAAATGTGGCCAGGAACTCCGTAAGGAAGAGAACACATTGTTGGTAAAGTTGTCCCTCTGCTTAAGAACCACGCCATGAAGACGTATACAGGGGAGTCCGTGTTTATCTTCACGCATTCTAGATGGAGGTGAAGGCCAACTTCACTCGTCCGCCGCTTTACGCACGGAGGAAAATTCTGCGGTAACAACTGTGTACTAAGCTTGGTGGGCCCCAGGGGCGGTTTGGACGCTTTGGACAAGAGAAAATTGTGTGCTCCCTGCTGGGAACGGAAGTTGTTGATTCCGCGGTTTTCCAGTCCGTAGGCTATTCACTGTACTAACTGAACTATTGAGGTGTCTGGTGCAAGGTACACCAATATTCAGATTGGTTTTAACGAAATAGAGTGTCATAGGCTTGATGCTGTTGGCTTAGGATAGAGTTCAGTGGTGCGCTCGATTGAACACGGTAATGAACCTTCTGGTTCCAGAAATGGCGGCTCTGTTCCGTTGGATTAGGCGTCGTTTTATTGGTATAATAGTTGGATTGGGTAGTATTTTGGTATCGAGCGAATCTGCCGGTTACATTTTCCACTGGATGCACAGTGCCTGAGATGCGAGGGGGATCAGGTCGGCTGGACTTGATGACGTGTACAAGTGGCTCTCCACTACAGGTCATTCAGGTTGCCTGTATTGGGGCGAGCACTGCCCTAGTGCCTGTAAAGCTTCGATTTCTTCAATTCTGTGGGTCGGATTAATGCACGGGGCTATAGGATGTAGGTCCATAACCGGAGCTCAGTGAATCGTGCTTTTTGTATCTGCATTGGTATGTGGAATCCTATTCGTGTCAAGAGCGCTCATTGGTATATTATGTTTCGTGACTAAGCTACAGACTGGACTGCCGGATTATCTGATGTTTGTGACTAAGATGTAGACTGGACTGCCGGAGTATCGTATGTTTGGTGACAGCTGCAGAATGGACTGCCGGAGTATCGGATGTTTTGCGACTAAGCTGCAGACTGGACTGCCGGAGTATCGGATGTTTTGTGACAGCTACAGACTGGACTGCCGGAGTATCTGATATTTGGCGACTAAGCTGCAGACTGGACTGCCGGAGTATCGGGTATTTTGTGACAGCTTCAGACTGGACTGTCGGAGTATCGGATGTTTTGTGACAGCTACAGACTGGACTGCCGGAGTATCTGATATTTGGCGACTAAGCTGCAGACTGGACTGCCGGAGTATCGGATATTTTGTGACAGCTGCAGACTGGACTGTCGGAGTATCGGATGTTTTGTGACAGCTACAGACTGGACTGCCGGAGTATCTGATATTTGGCGACTAAGCTGCAGACTGGACTGCCGGAGTATCGGATGTTGTGTGACAGCTACACTAGACTGCCAGAGTATCTGATATTTGGCGACTAAGCTGCAGACTGGACTGCCGGAGTATCGGGTGTTTTGTGACAGCTGCAGACTGGGCTGCCGGAGTATCGGATGATTGGTGACTAAGCTACGGACTGGACTGCCGGAATATCGGAGTTCGTTTTCTGATAGGAGCAGAGATTCTTTTTACTCTGCAACATCCAGCCAGGCCTCGTAAACGGAGGGTATTGGGGGTTCTTCCCCCGTGTATAAAGCGATGTCGGAGTTAAGCTGACAACCACAAATCTGTGCACATGGCTTAATGCGTTGGGTCTCAGAGCAAACGACGTAAGTGCGGAACGACGTATGTCGGAGAATTAGTGTACTTTGCAATTATTCAAAAAATTTATAATTTGAGCTATTAAAAGCGTCGTTAAATCCACCGAGATTGTGACAAGCTTGTTTAAGTATATTAATGATCACCCTGTAGCAACGTGCACATGGTATTGGTCGTGATTGGTTCATTTGTGACTGACTGCTAACTAAACTAATCGACTTGCAGTTGCAAGAGGGGAGTTCTGAATGAGCAGGCTAGGGGATGTTCTGTCAGTGAGATGGTTGTACAGTGTTAGTGCTGTCAGTGAGATGGTTGTACAGTGTTAGTGTTACCTTACTTTCTGTGTGTTGATGGACTTGCGTTAAGTAAGACCAGGTTTTAGGGCTAATACAGGATTGTATTAGCGTGGAAAATCTCCCCCAGTCAATACCTTAGACTCGTTCCTGTTACAGCTGTGGTGTTTGCTGTCACAGGAACCATTTTCATTTCTCATCACACTGTTCCTATCACAGCAGTTTCACCACCATCACCATCCCCATAATCATCATTACAATTTAACATCTTTGTGTCGGTTACAGGGAATGAACATTTGCCATCGTTCTGTTGGCCCCCCCCCCCCTGTTGATGTGTATTGACACGGAACGTCACTGTCGAGTGGTTGGCAAGCCTGCTGAATATTTTTGAGGTTCCGGGTACGGGCTGGAGATGACTTGACAGTTTCGTGGTTTTCCCCGTCTCTTCAGGCAAATGCGGGGATATTTCAAATACGCCACGACCTCTTCCACATCCAGTTCAGTTTATTGGTCGTTAATGAACTGACGTCATAAACGTGGGGTGTGTCATAACAAAACAGTGATTTTTTTTTGTTACTTTAGGGCGATGTAAATATCTCAGTGTCCGTATTTAGCGTCGAATGTTAAGATGTTGGAAGGAAGCAGGCGTGGATTTATTGAGGTATTACCTCAAAACTTACCTGGAAAAACAGAGCAAATACAGTATGCCATCAGTCGGGGTAATCCCTTTTCTATACCTGGTACCCAAACTTGGGATCCCCAGAATGCTACCGCTACTTTAACCTGATTGATAAAACAGTGATGTCATATAACGAGTGTTTATGTAAAGCGTGTTTATTTGTAAGGTAAATTAAGTGTTAGAATCTGTTTATATGGTGACTAAAATCAATAAATGCACACAACTTTATGAAACTGTACTATAAACATGGCAATAATTTCTATGTTTATCAATATTTAACAACAAACTAAATGCACTTTTTATTTAAAACTATTTTATAGTTTTATGAATTTATCTAAAAGCCACTACATATGTTTCGGTCTGATTTCAGACCATCTTCAGGGGGTCACAAACTTCACTTATAACACGTCCATATGTTCGTCCAATTGCATATTAGTGTAGATCACTTATGTCTAATCGTGTAGTTTGTAAAATCACTTTTAAAAACACAGGTTAAAATAGGTTAAAATAGATACACGATTAAAGTGCAAATCGTTTATCTATTTTAATCTATTTTAATCTATTTTAACCTGTGTTTTTAAAAGTGATTTTACAAACTACACGATTAGACATAAGTGATCTACACTAATATGCAATTGGACGAACATATGGACGTGTTATAAGTGTAGTTTATGACACCCTGAAGATGGTCTGAAATAAGACCGAAACATATGTAGGGGAATTTAGAAAAATTTATAAAACTATAAAATAGTTTTAAAGAAAAAAGTGCGTTTAGTTGGTTGTTAAATATTGAAAGAAAAAATGCACGATGAATGTAAGATAAAGTTTCTATGTTTATATTTTCATAAACTTATATGCATTTGTTGGTTTTAGTTACCGTACCTAACTGTTCAATGCACGGTTATGGATCATTTAAAATTGATTAACGTAATCTGTTTTATATATAAAGACCCAGTCCGTACCGCGCAGTAAACACTCTACATTTCGGTTATGAAAACCAGCCAGTTAATATTGTATAGGGCAAAAGTCGCTTTTTGTTCTGCGATACATGCAAAAACACATAAAGGCACTCTTGTATGCAGAATGTAATTTTTTTTTAATGTTTCACCTGATGGTACATAAAGTAACCACTGGACTTTTAAAGTTTAAACATGTTACGACAATAGTGTGGACCGGTCAGAAAAGGTAAACACTGATCTTTTGGAGTGTAGAAGCTCATATGTTATTTTAGCCGTATCTGTGTGTCCATGTGTCCGTGTGTAAAAGTTGGAGAACCCTTGATTGGGTTTCCGTGGAATTTCATACTTAAATTTGTCGACGAATTCCAGTTTGGTTACATTGCGGAAGATTCACAAGCTCTTGTTTGCTTGAACGAGACATATCTCGCGGAATATCAGTCAGAAAGAGAAATGTTTATACTGTGAGGTAGCCTATGTTATAGACTAAATGATTGGAATACTTTGTTTTTGAAATATTTTGTTATCTGAAACAATTGCTTGGTTTTTTGCGTTTCTCTACTCATTGTTGCGTATAATTGATTCTGTTATTGAGGTGGAAATTTTTTGTGTTGTGTCCATTAATTGTATTATTTAATTTATAAATGACTCTATACAAGTTGTGTTCTCTACGGGCGACTCTAATCTGTTTACATATAAATAAAAGGGTATTTATATGAATTGTATTTACATCAAAGTCGTTAGGTAGTTATTTCTGCCATTTCTGGCAGAATTCTCATTATTTACGTCGGACTGTCAACGGAAACTTTTATTACCCCTCATTAGTAAGCCTAAATGGTGAGTTTATATTGTAAATTAAATTGTCTAGGAATATTACATTTGTGTTAAGAAAATTATTACCTTTTTAATTCTGAAATATTCATTTTTTTTACCCATTTGCAGTAAGAAAGTTGTAAAAATAATGGCCATGTGTGGCCTATCTTAATATTTGTAAGATTGATGTAATGAATGAGTAATATAATTATTATAGAAGAGTCTATTTTGGGAAAGTCCCGAGCGATGAATAGATATTTTTCGATAGTTTTGTATCTATTTGCCACTTCACAAATACCAGTTTCTTGTGCGTGAATATCTGTGAGAGTTTACCCATGTTTCTGTTCATCGTAAATGTGTGAGACGTGTCCCCCCCCCCCGATTCATGTGGGGGAAATTTTTGAGAATTTGTTATGAATTGTGACTCGATAAACAATAAGAACTCAGAACAGTTATTAAATTGAGATCGCGTACTGTAAATGTATTATTTTAGTTACAATTAAACTATTTATTACATATATTACATCATTAAGGTATGTATTTTTGAATGTAATCTTTCAGTTAAGCTCAAAAACCACTCATTTCCGGACATGTGTTTGTATTAACATTTTTATTTGTTTTGATATAAAGAACACACTCTTGAACTTTGTCTAATCTTTTTAGGTACATCCTGTATATGAATATGCAAAGTACTAAAGCTGCTAACTTGTATTAGCATATTTAGTACACATGTACCACGAAACCTAATATCTTATTCAATACGTTAATTTTGAATAATCCTGATAAGAGGGCATTAGTAGCTGAAACATCCTGTATAAGCCTGACCGTGAATTCAGTCTTAGTTTGCCTTGTGTAAGGGAAACAAGTTTGTACGCCGAGATCGAAAACGTACGTTGTTTAAACACCCAACATTCCGTCAAATTACTCACTCAGAATTTTTATAAGATCAATGAATACTGGTGAAATTTGGGGAAGAAACATGAGCGACAAGAAAAACTAAAAATATGTAAGTAAATCGCAAAAATTTATTTCGTACTTCTTAAAAGTCAAGAACGGATAGTAGCTTTGTACTTACGTCTGCCACCTGTTGTTTGATTCGGCTTGGTAAATAATATTTAGAAATGTAAATATACAGCGTGTTGCAGAAGCCACTTGGCACTCGATGTGTAACAACAGAAAGGCCATATGACGCTATCTTGAAACACGCTGTGTATCTATCCATATGAATTTATTTTACGAAGTAGGGCCTTTATATACGAGAAGAAACGGAACATTTCTGTTTTTTTTTCTGTTTCCACTTTCCCATTTTTTTTCCACCCAGAAAAGAAATATTCTTGCTGAGTGTTAGTAGTGTTGAGAACGAAACTCCCAGCAGATTTTTCGTGTCCTTTGTCTAAGTGAAACAATAACATGCGTGTGTTGTGTTGTAAATTATTTCAGCTCTGGGGTACAGAAGCAGTATATTTCAGATGAAGGAAATATGACCCCCAAAAGATTTGAAATATAACTGCTAACACGTTATGTAAGTTTCAGCATCACCCATGAGGATCTGCTGTATCAACTCCCGTCACGTCCACACTGGCCGGTCCGTTCGTGTTCTGTACACTCCCAATGAAGCAAGACTCGGCCAGACGCATGCGTACTTTGCAGAATTGCTGAAAGGCCGAGTTCTCAAGTAGCCACTGTGACTCAGTGCCATTTTACCACAATACTTCTTAAATTCTCTTCAGCAATTCTAGTAACCTAGACCCACTAACTAACTCCAAGGGCCGTGCCATGGCTCAGGCGGTTAGTCGCCGGCCTCTCACCGCGGAGGCCCGGGTTCGATCCCGGGTCAGTTTATGTGAGATTTGTGGTGGACAAAGTGGCACTGGGACAGGTATTTCTTTGAGTTGTCGGTTTTCCCCTGTCAATTTCATTCCACTGGTGCTCCATTAATTGTAAAACTTGGTAAAAAACTGCTCATCTTCATCATAGGGTTGCACAAGAAGCCTTAAGGCTGCGGTGCGTCCGTAGCATCTGCTGCGGGGCCCTTCACCACGTCAAAAAAAAAAAACTAACTTCATGGAGCAGAGTCTTTCTTTAGAAGCTATCAGTTCGTCAGCTAGTCCAGAAATTCCCCGCATTTTATGGAACCCGAAGGTTCATTACCGCATTCACAAGAGCCCGCCACCTGTCTCAATCATCAGCCATATCAACCCAGGCCTCGCCATTCCATCCCACTTCTTGAAAATCCATTTTATTATTATCCTCCCAAACGTAGACCCACTATGCGACATTATTTCGTTTTTTTTTACATGGTGAAGGGCCCCGCAGCAGATGCTACGGACGCACCGCAGCCTTAAGGCTTATTGTGCAACCCTGTGATGAAGATGATCAGTTTTTTAATTTTCCCAAGTAATGGAGCAGCGGTGGAATGAAATTGACAAGGGAAAACCGAAGTACTCGGTGAAAAACAAGTCCCAGTGCCACTTTGTCCACCACAAATCCCACATGGACTGACCCAGGATCGAACCCGGGCCTCCGCAGTGAGAGGCCGGCGGCTTATCGCCTGAGCCATGGCACGGCCTTAAATTATTTCGTTACTTTTACATAACTGTTTTTTTTACCCCGGTAAGTTTGGAAGCACGGGAAGTTATAGTCGATGTGACTAGGCACTGGCCTGGAGGATCCGGGGTTACGGTCCCGGAAGGGACAAAAAAATTTTCTTTCGTCCAAAACGTGCAGACCGGCTCTGAGGCCCATGAAGCCTCCTATTCATTGAGTACAGAGATTTTTTCCCAGGGATGAAACGGCCGGAGCGCGAATTTTACGACTTGCCGCAAGCTAGTGTTGAGGTTAAGAATGAGTGGAACTGTACTTCTTCTCCCCTATATACCTTTACCATTTTATCTAAACACTTTATTCAGTATATTCATAAATTCCTCGCTATTCACCTTGACTATTTAAAACGGTAAATATACGTACCTCCTGATCTGACACTGAACATCGTCGCTCTGAATATGATGAACATGTAGGGATCCCATTCGTCCCGGTTTTCTTTGGACAGTCCCGATATTATAGGTTTTAAAGAGCTCTGTATCGATGTCCCGCAAAATTCGTTTCGGGACGCCAAATATCGCGGGTGCCTCCGTGTCATAGACGTATGACTTCCTGATAATGTGTACGGACATTTTTTTACTTTCGTAGGGTGGGAGGAAATATATGTAGGACTAGGACAGTCGTCAAGCTGCCTGTAACAGAAAGGAATAGGAGAGAGAGAGAGATACAGAGAGAGAGAGAGAGAGAGAGGAATATGTGTAGATTAGTGGTTATAGTGTGTGGACTGAGACTGCGAAGGAAGAATGCCGGATATGTAAAGGGAACAGTGTATTATTATTATTATTATTATTATTATTATTATTATTATTATCTGGCTGTTTGACTCGGCACATTAATAAACCTGAATTGAATTGAATTGAATTATTACTATTAGCCGATCCCGGTGGCCGCGTGGTCTAAGGTGTGGGTATGCGGCCGCTCGCTTGCTGGAATTGCGGGTTCGAATCTCGCCGGCGGCATGGATGTCTGTCTCTTGTGAGTGTTGTGTGTTGTCAGGTAGAGGTCTCTGCGACGGGTTGATCACTCCTCCAGAGGAGTCCTACCGAGTGTGGTGTGTCTAAAGTGTGATCGTGAAGCCTCGAAAAAAATGAGGCGGCCTAGGCCCCCAAGGGGCTGTCGAGCCATTGGGGGAATTAGTAAAATGTGTCCTAATTAATTTTTAAGATTTTTTTTGTTTGTGTTTGTTTTATTTGTATCCTGTTTGTTGCTCTTTGTTATTTGTGTTTGTATGTTGTGTTTGTATGTTGTGTTTGTATGTTGTGTTTGTATGTTGTATTTGTATGTTGTGTTTGTATGTTGTGTTTGTATGTTGTGTTTGTATGTTGTGTTTGTATGTTGTGTTTGTATGTTGTGTTTGTATGTTGTGTTGTATGTTGTGTTTGTATGTTGTGCTGTTTCTATTATGGGCGATTTGACTGTTGACTGAGCGTGTTAATAAATATGAATTGAATTAATTGAAATATTTGTTTTATGTTTGTGTCATAATATTATTATTTATCTCTGCTTGTTTGATTGTGTGATTGGTTAAAAAGTTTGTCGTCTACAGGCCCCTCCCCTCTGACACCTAAATATTAAGTGTCCCGATTTTTGGTTTTTCAAATGAAGAATAGGGCCCTTAGGAATATAACATAGCTTTGCACCTTTCTTTCGAACTTGTCGATATTTCGTATTAGTCTAGTGTTTTACTAGCGCAAAGATTAATTCAAATTATATCGAATATTAATAGAGCCGTAACTGTATCAGAACGGTGTTCTATGTTACGTCTCTTGTGCAGCGTTCTGCACGAGAAGTAATTAACTTTTGATCGCAGAAAGACGCAGTAATTGCTCTTCATATCCATGGCGTCACCTTGGAAACGTAAGTGAATTGTGGAAAGTAGATATCAGCGGAAATGAGAGTAGCATATGCCACGGGAACTCGGCTACTATCTAACTAAAGAACGTTGCTCCCTTATGTATTGTCTTGAGTGGTGTCACACTTTGCCATAAATGTAGGTGCTTGTTGAAGCATCCTGACGTCTATGTATTGTCTTGATCGGTGCCACACTTTGCCATAAATGTAGGTGCTTGTTGAAGCATCCTGACGTCTATGTATTGTCTTGATCGGTGCCACACTTTGCCATAAATGTAGGTGCTTGTTGAAGCATCCTGACGTCTATGTATTGTCTTGATCGATGCCATACTTTGCCATAAATGTAGGTGCTTGTTGAAGCATCCTGACGTCTATGTATTGTCTTGATCGGTGCCACACTTTGCCATAAATGTAGGTGCTTGTTGAAGCATCCTGACGTCTATGTATTGTCTTGATCGGTGTCACACTTTGCCATAAATGTAGGTGCTTGTTGAAGCATCCTGACGTCTATGTATTGTCTTGATCGGTGTCACACTTTGCCATAAATGTAGGTGCTTGTTGAAGCATCCTGACGTCTATGTATTGTCTTGATCGGTGCCACACTTTGCCATAAATGTAGGTGCTTGTTGAAGCATCCTGACATCATTGCTGCTTCAAATCTTGCTTTTGCTTTGTAACGGCGATTTACTGCCAAATTTGCAATTGATTTATTTCTCAGGATTTTACTGGAATAATAGAAAATATTCCCTTTGAAACAGATAAACTGTACCTTCATATTACATACACATGCAGTCGAACTCGGTTATAACGTCATGAAGGGGACTGAATGTTTTGTGTCGTTATAAACGAGTGTCGTTATAACCGAGGAGTATAATGTTATGGTTAACAGTGAGGAATTAATTGGTACCACAGAATATCTGACGTTATAGACGAGGTGTCGTATAAACCGATGTCGTTATAACATGTTTTGACTCTATATATGTATATGCTCGATTGTATATATGTAATGTGTCTGTGTATACAGTGTATGGACATTGTACGACCTGTGTAATTTTTGGACAGATATGTGAATGCCTATTATTTTCTGTGCATTTAAAGGTGGAAACAGGCTTCATCGGTTTCTGTCACGAACATTTTTTTCTGCTATGTGAAATTTAAAAACACGGACTGTCAAGTTTCTCCTCAGATATTCCACGTCTTCTTTTTTTTTTTTTCTTATTAGTCTCCATATTTTTCACTGTTCATGTCTATAAAGTTCAAGATTTGATTTCCGAATTCTTCTTTCCTGCCCTTTTTCGTAGTTTTTCTCAGCCGCTTCAGACATATTACAGAATATTGTCGTCATGGTTAAAATAGGGTGCTGCCATTTACTTCCTGTTTTATCTCTCACATTTTCCTTTACATTTGATTGTAAAATAATCCGTGTAGTTGAGAAAGCGTTATTTAATTACGTAATAAAATTTCCATAGCCCAGAAGTTAGGACGTGGGGAAATGGCTTTTCATATCCTGTCTTCTAATTTTTATTCCAAAATAATTTGTTTTGTTTCTAGCGTTTGAAATGACAGACCTCATACTGTGCGGCCTAATATTGGTGTTTGTCATTTTATACGTAGCTTTATGCCAGTCCGCTATTGGCTAACACACACACCGTGTGGGAGGGGTGGGGGTATTCAATTTATGGCGCTGAGAACATGTTTGCAAAAGCGACCCGGCCTTGACTAATTCAGAGCTTACGCCGGACTTAAGCAGCGTCATATAACGCAAAGCTGTGTTTGTGTGTGTGTGTAGGGGGGCAAATAGACGCAGACATAGACGCCGACGCGCTTCAAAATCGGTAGACACGTAGGAAATTCTTATAGTTGCTTCAACACAGTTAGCATTTCCATCTAGAAGTCGCCATTCAGGAGTTGCACAGTTCATTGAACATGTCAATTTCGCCGTCTTCAGCTGCCCCACACACAAGTGTGTAACAGGATTTTGTTATAGCGGAGTCTTTCGTAATCTTTGGAGAATTTCTCTTGGCCTGCCAGATATGATAGCATGATCAAGTGCTGGAGTTACATGGCTCAGGATAGGGATAAGTTGCGGTCTGTTGTGGAAACGGCATGTGTATCTTTGGATTCCTTCAAATGCGGGGAATTTTTGGACTTCCTCAAAAATTGTTAGCTTCTCAAGAAGGACTCCATGGAGTTAGTTAGTGATAAAGTCGATATCAATGAGACATACCAGATATAACACACGGGATATGGATCAGAAATGCGTACGTACTTCCAAGTTTCTAAACTTTGTGGAAAGTTTGAGAATTTCTTGTTTGGATGACCGACTATTATGAAACCAGTAAATACCTATTTTGGCTCAGGCTACACAACTTCTTCCGTAAACAAATTCCGTTTGTTTACAACCATTGGCTACGTGTTTCGGCTTTTATAACAAAGCCTTCATCAGGTTAAACCATTTTAACAGCATATTAAGGAACGCTGTGTTTCAAATCATTGCAGTCCAATGTTTTTTTTTTCTTGATGATGGCTTTGGTGTAAAGGCTGAAACACATAGTAACTTATTGTAAACGAAAGTAATTTGTTTACTAATAATGTTGTGGCACTGAATCAGAGAAGTACTCTGGACTTTATGTTAGGTAACAAAGCGATGCGACGCACTAAGAGAGGTCCGTTGACTTTGCAGAAGGACTCTGGTGTAGCGGCAACGCTTGAACTGTCGGCAGACACACCGATCGTCTTAAGTGCGGTTCGTGGCGTCCATCAGCACCTCCGGGGCAGATGCTGTGGATTACATCCATTACGTGGCCGTGCCATGGCTTTGGCGGTTAGTCGCCGGCCTTGCACTGCGGAGGCCCGGTTCGATCCCGGGTCAGTCCATGTGGGGTTTGTGGTGGACAAAGTGGCACTGGGACAGGTTTTTCTCCGAGTTTTCGGTTTTCCCCTGTCAATTTCATTCCACTGGTGCTCCATTACTTGTACAACTTGGTAAAAAAACTGCTCATCTTTATCGTAGGGTTGCACAAAAAGCCTTAAGGCTGTGGTGCGTCCGTAGCATCTGCTGCGGGGCCCTTCACCATGTAAAAAAAATCCATTACGTCATGACCAGTACCTTCCAGATTCCATTCCATTTATCACCAGTCCTGCCGTTTGACGCTCTATCTTAAATACTTACAGCATCCGTAAGTAAACCGGGAAAGAGGATTTTGTTGCATGTATTTAGACACCAGATCGTTCTGTAACGTTCATAGTTGTGCTACCGGGCGTTCATTTTACCGGTACTGCAGGGGATTATTCACTGGAGATTATGTGCAAGAACCTAGAATGGGATTTATGGTAGGTCTACAGTGCCTGCTAAAGTAAAAGTAGAATATCTGGGATGAAGGTGGGGGTACGTGTCTGTTTCTACCAGTATAGACTTTGGAACGCAGCCTAAATGCAATGCGGAAGCAGCGAGCTGTATGGAAATGCGGAGTTCGCTCCGAGGAACTTTCAAGTACTCGTTATTCAGTTTAGCTGGCTGCATTTATAGAACAGTGTAAGAAGCTGTTTGCTTGGTCTGTTTTTGAGAACCACAGAATATCTTAGATTGGTCTCTACCAGTTTATATTCTACACGATTTCTCCTGTCGTTGAGAAGCTTCTATTTATATTCATCTTTTCATTGGAGGCTGTACCGTAATGTGTCAGTCTGCGCGTTGTACTGTGCACGTTCCTTGCGTGGAACTGTTGCTGGATCACCATTAACTGCATGGAACTGTTGATAGTCTACCGTTAACTCCATAGAACTGTTGATAGTCCACTGTTAACTCCATGACAAGGTTGTTAGTCATTAACTCTACGGGACTGTTAACTGGCCCACCATTAACTCCGTGAAACGTTCCACCCTTAACCGCATGGGACTGTTGATAGTCCCCATTAATTCCATGACACGGTTGCTAGTCCACCATTAAATTTACGGAACTATTAACTAGTCCACCATTAACTTTACAGAACTATTAACTAGTCCACCATTAACTTGACGGAACTATTAACTAGTCCACCATTAACTTTACATAGTTATTAACTAGTCCACCATTAACTTTACGGAACTATTAACTAGTCCACCATTAACTTTACGGAACTATTAACTAGTCCACCATTAACTTTACATAGTTATTAACTAGTCCACCATTAACTTTACGGAACTATTAACTAGTCCACCATTAACTTTACAGAACTATTAACTAGTCCACCATTAACTTGACGGAACTATTAACTAGTCCACCATTAACTTTACATAGTTATTAACTAGTCCACCATTAACTTTACGGAACTATTAACTAGTCCACCATTAACTTTACGGAACTATTAACTAGTCCACCATTAACTTTACGGAACTATTAACTAGTCCAACATTAACTTTACATAACTATTAACTAGTCCACCATTAACTTTACATAGTTATTAACTAGTCCACCATTAACTTTACGGAACTATTAACTAGTCCACCATTAACTTTACGGAACTATTAACTAGTCCACCATTAACTTTACGGAACTATTAACTAGTCCACCATTAACTTTACGGAACTATTAACTAGTCCACCATTAACTTTACATAGTTATTAACTAGTCCACCATTAACTTTACGGAACTATTAACTAGTCCACCATTAACTTTACATAGTTATTAACTAGTCCACCATTAACTTTACGGAACTATTAACTAGTCCACCATTAACTTGACGGAACTATTAACTAGTCCACCATTAACTTTACATAGTTATTAACTAGTCCACCATTAACTTTACGGAACTATTAACTAGTCCACCATTAACTTTACGGAACTATTAACTAGTCCAACATTAACTTACATAACTATTAACTAGTCCACCATTAACTTTACATAGTTATTAACTAGTCCACCATTAACTTTACCGAACTATTAACTAGTCCACCATTAACTTTACGGAACTATTAACTAGTCCACCATTAACTTTACGGAACTATTAACTAGTCCACCATTAACTTTACGGAACTATTAACTAGTCCACCATTAACTTTACATAGTTATTAACTAGTCCACCATTAACTTTACGGAACTATTAACTAGTCCACCATTAACTTTACGGAACTATTAACTAGTCCACCATTAACTTTACGGAACTATTAACTAGTCCAACATTAACTTTACATAACTATTAACTAGTCCACCATTAACTTTACATAGTTATTAACTAGTCCACCATTAACTTTACGGAACTATTAACTAGTCCACCATTAACTTTACGGAACTATTAACTAGTCCACCATTAACTTTACGGAACTATTAACTAGTCCACCATTAACTTTACAGAACTATTAACTAGTCCACCATTAACTTGACGGAACTATTAACTAGTCCACCATTAACTTTACATAGTTATTAACTAGTCCACCATTAACTTTACGGAACTATTAACTAGTCCACCATTAACTTGACGGAACTATTAACTAGTCCAACATTAACTTTACATAACTATTAACTAGTCCACCATTAACTTGACGGAACTATTAACTAGTCCACCATTACATCCATGGTACTGTTACCAATGGACTGTTAACTCTGTCAGTAGCCCACCATAAATTCCATGAAACGGTCTACCTTAAACTCTGTGGGGCTTTTACTAGTCCACCATTAACTCTGTTGGACTCTTAATAGTACACCATTAAGTTCACGGAACTGTTTATATTCCACCATTAACCCCATGAAAGTTACTAGTCCACCATTAACTCTATGAAACGTATTTACACTTATTGAGAAGCTAAGAGTTGCGCAGCTAGCCAACAAATCCTCCGCTTTAAGGTTTATTGCCGTAATACAAATTTGTCGTAATTACCAACAGCCCTTCTACACCTCATACCCATTCACCAGTCACAGACGTTTCGACGCTTAAATTTGCGTCATCGTCAGTGACTTTCCAGTTAACGTGTGCGTGGTAACAGCCTACTGTACGATCATAGTCAGTAGATTTAAGCAGCTCTTGGACTGCTTCACCCAGAATACTTCAGTTTTCAGCAACACACCTGTGACTGTCTCACATCTTGCATAATACCGCTTTGTTGTGTAGCAGTGACGAATTGTCCTGGAGGTGCCGTGTTCAGATATCTTTATAGAGACCGTCTATGTTAACTTTAGTTCCTTTTATGCTTCTCCCCCACCCCATCCCTAAAGACATTCCTATATAGTACTTCAAATAAAATGGTCGCTTCTTGTCTAGTCTTTGCCAATTCATTCGCCCTTTAAGGTTCAGTTGTTACCTTATATACCACCAGGTTTAACGATCAAGAACAATGTCAACACAGACATAAGTGAAAACAGGTGACCATATATACAAATATCTACGTTTCCACATCAACCAATGTACACTACAAACAATATTGAGTGTGTAAGTGACGCAATAATATAGTACATAATCTATAGGGAGTGTTTTAAAAAAACATATCGGCTTGCGAAGTGATAAAGTAAGATTGTAAGTAAGATGGTGAGATAAGACGTTGACCATATACCTCTACAGAGGATTAACATATGTACGTGTTTTGAGAACAGTCAGTTGTGACCCCCTGAGGATGGCTTATTGGTGAGCCGAAACATGTCGGGGCTTTTTATCAAACAGTTTTAGAATATTTTAGTGTTTTTATAACAAGTGCATTTAGTTGGTGAAAAACGTTGTCTATACTCGAATTCTATATTCTGCCCACAGAATGCATTTAATCGTATGTACTTTGTATGGCTCTGAGACCAAACAGTGATTATATCCTTATAGAGCGTTAAATGATCTGTTTCGATAACCGAGACGGCGTGTGTTTACTGCGCGGTACGGACTGTATTTATGTGTTTTGTGTGGATCTCAGAACAAACAGCGATTATTTCACTGTACAGCATTAACTGACTGGTTTGTATAACTGAGACGGAGTGTGTTTACTGCGCGGTACGGACTGTATTTATGTGTTTTGTGTGGATCTCAGAACAAACAACGATTATTTCACTGTACAGCATTAACTGACTGGTTTGTATAACTGAGACGGAGTGTGTTTTACTGCGCGGTACGGACTGTATTTATGTGTTTTGTGTGGATCTCAGAACAAACAGCGATTATTTCACTGTACAGCATTAACTGACTGGTTTGTATAACTGAGACGGAGTGTGTTTACTGCGCGGTACGGACTGTATTTATGTGTTTTGTGTGGATCTCAGAACAAACAACGATTATTTCACTGTACAGCATTAACTGACTGGTTTGTATAACTGAGACGGAGTGTGTTTACTGCGCGGTACGGACTGTATTTATGTGTTTTGTGTGGATCTCAGAACAAACAACGATTATTTCACTGTACAGCATTAACTGACTGGTTTGTATAACTGAGACGGAGTGTGTTTACTGCGCGGTACGGACTGTATTTATGTGTTTTGTGTGGATCTCAGAACAAACAACGATTATTTCACTGTACAGCATTAACTGACTGGTTTGTATAACTGAGACGGAGTGTGTTTACTGCGCGGTACGAAATGAGTATTTAAAACTTGGCCTTTAAAGATGTAACCGTTCTGCCATAGGTGGACGTTACTGAGCTACGAACAGCTTCATTAAGTAAAACGTAAGAAATGAATATTATTTTTAATGTTTCTTAAAATCGGGCACTTTGATTTTGTTTTATTTCTCAAGTGAAAGGAATGGTGTATATAGTCGTCAGTATAAAAAAAAAAAATTTATTTTGGAAAGTTTTTAACGTTATCCGTGAAGCGAGACTTAACCGTGTCAGAAGGTTAATGAGGTTTTGTCTGCGCGTCTTTTGCAATATACTTGTCGGAAATGAATTAAGTTAGTGGCGCGTAATGTGTCCAGATTACGTCTGACTTCTTTTTTTTTTAACTTCTGGTTACTATGTTTATGTCAAGAGTATATAAAGAGCGGAACGAGCTTCCGTAAACCGGAAATGTAGTTACATTGAGACCACGGAAACAACTCCGGTGGTTGATGATGGTAAAAGAGCTTGAAGTATCTGTCCAGCCCCTTTTTTCCTTTGTCAACCATCCTAAAGTGCTTGTAACTAGCGAACTTTGTCGTTACCAAATATTGTATGAACAGGATAGTGAAGAAGATTGGAAGGGAATTTAGGGAAGTATGCTGGAGGGGGAAGTATTAGAGCTGGGGGGTGATATGGGGGGCGTTTAACCATGGGACTTATGCTATATTTATGTCGGGGATGATGGTTGTATGACACAGTTCAGCTGTCCCATTTCTAAAGAATTTAGGGATCCGTTGCAAAACTACATATATCTTCTGTAGGTTGTGGTATTTTTGTGACATGTAGTTTGGTTACCGACGTTTAGGAGGAACCTGTTACCTGTATCGTCATTGTACAAGATTGTTGATGTCTGCCAGATTATACGGTGTCGTATCCCACTACACCATAGTTTGAATCTTCTCCGATACGTGCTCGTAGCTGCTAGTATTATATTTTGAACTATACCGACAGCACTGATCGAGGTTTCCGTGGTTTTTGTCGGTCCCTGCAGAATTACAGGATAGTGCATTAAATCAGGCCGGGATATGTTCCTTCTGCATCCTTTCAAATTCATTATTCCGTATCGTCCGTCCATTCATGCAACGCTGTATAGCCTGAGTTAGAGATAGCGTCGTTAAATAAACTACAAACGAACAAGGTATGGGATTAGAGGTTCTGAGAAAACTTACCCTGTTTCCGTCGAGAATTAGGAAAAAAAAAATGAAGCAGCGACGTAAACACAATCGAACCCGGTTATAACGACATCGGTTTATACGACACCTCGTCTATAACGTCAGATATTCTGTGATACCAATTTATTCCTCACTGTTAACCATATCATTACACTCCTGTTATAACAACACTCGTTTATAACGACACATAATATTCGGCCCCCCTTCATGACGTTATAACCGAGTTCCCCAAAGATGTTACATGTCACGTGTTAAATAGAGCAGACGTTACGTGTATTTTTCTTTCGCCTATTATACACGTTTTTACGTCGTCTTTACGTTCTCGTGTGCATAAAGGAGGTCTTTTATGTGTGTCTGTCTGCCATATTGTGAGGCACGTCACACCAACGCTCCCTATGAACTGGAATGTCTGATGGAATCCTTTGACACCGTTCCCTCTCTCATGCTCTGACGAAGCTGTATAGGCCAGGATGCCCTCGAGGGCAGAGTGAAAAGGAGAGATATCGTCTCATAGAATAGCTCCACCGTGCCAGAATACGACACACACACACGCACACGCACACGCAGCCAAGGTTGCAACCTGCCTCGGTACATGTTGCACCAAATATCCTATACGTAAATAACAAGACGCCTTACAAATTATTTGCTATAATTGACTGTGAGACGTCAAGACTTGTTCCTAACATCGGCTTAACTTAATCCTTTATGAAGTACAGTAGTTACTGTATGTATCACCCGCTAGTTACTGTATGTATCACCCGCTAGTTACTGTATGTATCACCCGCTAGTTACTGTATGTATCACCCGCTAGTTACTGTATGTATCACCCGCTAGTTACTGTATGTATCACCCGCTAGTTACTGTATGTATCACCCGCTAGTTACTGTATGTATCACCCGCTAGTTACTGTATGTATCACCCGCTAGTTACTGTATGTATCACCCGCTAGTTACTGTATGTATCACCCGCTAGTTACTGTATGTATCACCCGCTAGTTACTGTATGTATCACCCGCTAGTTACTGTATGTATCACCCGCTAGTTACTGTATGTATCACCCGCTAGTTACTGTATGTATCACCCGCTAGTTACTGTATGTATCACCCGCTAGTTACTGTATGTATCACCCGCTAGTTACTGTATGTATCACCCGCTAGTTACTGTATGTATCACCCGCTAGTTACTGTATGTATCACCCGCTAGTTACTGTATGTATCACCCGCTAGTTACTGTATGTATCACCCGCTAGTTACTGTATGTATCACCCGCTAGTTACTGTATGTATCACCCGCTAGTTACTGTATGTATCACCCGCTAGTTACTGTATGTATCACCCGCTAGTTACTGTATGTATCACCCGCTAGTTACTGTATGTATCACCCGCTAGTTACTGTATGTATCACCCGCTAGTTACTGTATGTATCACCCGCTTTAACTTAGAGAAACTCAGCACTTCGCCTGCAGGGTATGTTTTTCGCATGATTCTCAACGGTAACTAGCGGTCATTTCCCTAAACAGCGTCGCCTGTTTGTTTTTGTAATGGATACAAAGTCTCATATTGTTAATTTCGTGCATTGTCGATAATCAAATCACAATATCAATCCAACAAAACGCACTATATTTTTCCCAGATATCTTATATTACAATATCACGTTGAACACTGCTACATGTTTCGATCCCTTATGGTATCATCATCAGGGAATCACATTAAAGTATTACTTCACAAAATTGAACCAGCAATCCGTGTACACAATAAAAAAGATGTAAAAAAGTCAACCAGTTAAAATTTAGGCTTTTGTTTTATAGTGGATCCTGGTGTGCTGTGTTTTGGAGACAGCTTTTGTTTGTAAGGAATGATAAGACCGTACATTGTAACTGATTGATCTTTTTTTTTACATAATTTTATTATGTACACGGATTGCTAGATCGGTTTTGTGAAGTGTTATTTTAATGTGATATCCTGATGATGATCCCATAAGGTGTCGAAACATGTAGCAGTGTTCTGCGTGATATTGTAATATAAAATATATGGGAACAATATATTGCGTCTTGTTGGACTGAGTGTTGTGAGTTGATACGCAGTTTGATTACCGTGCGGTTATGAACTGACTTTGTGCGTATTCTTCTTCTTCTTCAATGGCTCGACAGCCCCTTGGGGGCCTAGGCCGCTTCATTTTTCGAGGCTTCACTATCACACTTTTTAGACACACCACACTCGGTAGGACTCCTCTGGACGAGTGATCAGCCCGTCGCACAGACCTCTACCTGACAACACACCAATACTCACAACAGACAGACATCCATGCCCTAGGCGGGATTCGAACCCACAATCCCAGTAAGCGAGCGGCCGCAGACCCACGCCTTAGACCTTTGTGCGTATTATTCGGATGTATTTCGTGATAAAGACGGTTTTAGTTTGTCAGGTACCTTCGTCTGAAGATTTTGTCACTCGTTCCTATTTGTCAGTAATTATTGTGATATTTGCCTTATGATCCAATTGTTTCACATATGGCAAGGTGTTCCCTGTTGATAGTAGCCTAAGCATGTCTATATTTGTCAATGCCTTGAAGTTACTGTAGCCGCGATACGTGTGAGGAGAGGTTCATTGAATGTTGAATCACAAAGTTTCTGTGACAGTATAAACATAACATTTGAAGATGGCAAGGTCTTGACCAATTTACAGAGACAACTGTTATATGTGTAAACCTTTCCCCTGTCAGTACAATTCCACCAATGCTCCATACTCATCTTCATCTTAATAGTACTCTTATCAGAAGGACAAGCGGGAATCTTCAAATAAAGCAGTGCTCTTTTTGATGGGGTGGGGAAGGGGGGGGCTGGACAGAAATGAGTTCTCCACACAGTGCGATCTAGTGCTTCCTCTTACAATTTCCAGTATCTTCTTTTTTTCTCTTGTCATCCAGTAGCTGCTTACGTCTTCCTCCTCGTCTTCCCGTCATTTCTATCCTTCTTTCTATCTTTCCTTCAATCACGTGTTTCAGAAGGCAGTTCCTACGCAAGATGTGACCAATCCAGTTAGCCTTTCTTATTTTTATTGTATGTACGATATTCCTCTCCTCCTTCACTCTCTGTAATACTTCTTCATTTCTCACACGATCGGTCCAACTGATCTTCTCCATCTTTCTTCACCAACACATTTCAAACCTTTCTAGGTATTTCTGATCTGTTATTCATATATTTACACGAATATTGCCCGAAATCATGTTATTTGTATTGTGTTAAGTAGAATTGTGTCAGTGAGACATGCAACCTTCGAAACACGAATTTGCCGTACGTAATGTAAAACTTTTAAGTCCCTGCCTCAGGAATATCTCAGTGTGTCTCCATTTATAGACTAACCGGTTAATGATGTATGTCCCGTAAGTCATAATCGGTCTATGTTTTTAGAATCATTTGGAACACATCAGTACACTATGGGTAAAATGGTGATTTTGAAGGTTATAGCACGTGGTTCATATTGTAACCACTACGTCTCATAGTGTTAAATCACTAGATCCATTCAGCAGTATAATAAAGTACGTCTCGGAAAGACTGCTTGGAGTTCCTGTCTGTCGATCAGATGGCGATTGAAATTGACGATTTGGTGCAGCTGATACTGTGAGTGACTGAGAGATGCGGTTTGCCGGAACACATGTGCCGATAGTGACACTAATAAATGAAGAAGGGTCTGCGCCTGCTGTCAGATGGTGTTAGTGTGTGTGCTGTGCTGGAAGTGGGCTTGGCTGGCCGTAAGGGCTGCAGTACACTCTCATCACAGACCCTTATCAGATGACCAGGCGATAGATGCCAGTCGGTGCACGTACAGGGGCGGAGGGACCCTCCGTGAGGTTAACGGGATGCACAGGAGGTATGACGAACCGGGTAGCTAATTTAGTGTAGTGACTGGTGAGCGGGCTGGACGACCGGATAATGGTGGTTAGCTTCTGGTACCCATTAAAAATGAGGCTGGGTGGGCCTCACAGTCGGTCGGGACGTTTCGGAGCAGATGATGATTTCTAATCTATGTCGGGATTCGAACCAAGATTTCTCTGTCGTCCATTCCGTAGAATAGTCACTATACACACTGAGCTTCCTCAGTTTGTATGATGTTGATAACTGAAATAATTTTATGTTCATATTCCATTGAGTCTTTTTCAGGCGCTTTCGCAACATTGCGTAAAGATACCGCCTGTCTGTCTGTCCGTCCGCAAGGAACAACTCGGCTCCCACTAACAGATTTTAATGAGATATGGTATTTGAGTATTTTTCGAAAATCTGTCGAGAAAATTTAAGTTTCATTAAAATCTGACAATAATAACGGGTACTTTACATGAAGACCTACGTACATTTATGATAATATCTCGCTGAATTGTACTTAGAATGAGAAATGTTTCAGACGAAAGTTGTAAAGAAAATCAAAACACACATTTTATGTCCAATAACGTTTTTCCAAAAATCGTGCCTTTTATGAGATAATGTGGAAAAATGTGGTAGAACAAGACAGGCCACATGACAATATAATACGGCGCATGCGCTTTGAATGCTGGATAACTAAGGCTACAGACACACAGAGTATGTAATACTTATTGCTTTTCCATGACAACAGTGGTTATGCGAACGCGCCTCCATGTTACGTCACACGTACATTGGCTGTTTTGTTCAGTGTATTGGCCTGTATAAATTCCTACAGCTAACAGGGAGAATGTGCAATGTCGGACTTGAGCAGGGTGTTCGGTAAAACACACATCCACAGAGGCAGAATTCCTGTGTTGGGAAATGAGTTTGGTGTCAGTAACAGGACACCGTGGCCTTCGTTCTTTCTGAGCATTTTCCCCTAACACAAAAAGTCGGCAGGATTATTCGACTCCAACGCGTCTGTGTAACCGGCGTCGCCTTTCCAAAATGAAGTGAAAAAAAAAAAAAAGAGGAGGCGAGTCGGCAGTTTTGGTTCGTTGCATAAACGACGTACATATATATACTTCGGAACTGCGCGGCTTGGCTCAGGCAGTAACGTTTGTAGCTTGTTTTCGGGAGATACCCTAGTCATTGGTTATCCTGACTAACCGATAAAAGGTAGAGCAATCCCATTACAGTCCTGGACAGGCCCTTAGGGTTCCAGGAGGTTGAGGCTCCCAGATTTCTAGACAATCGGCACATGAAGGTGGTAAGGTTGTCAGCCCTACGCAACGGCCGCCTTTACCCCCCAGTAAATACTCCTGGTACTCATTTCTGTTAGAGTCTAAGTCGACTCCAGGGCCTTAGTGCGACCGAAACGATTATGTCAATGAAAAATTCCAATGACACCATCGGGAATCGAACCCGCGAATTTCCGGCTTTTAGCGCAGTGCCTCAAACAACTGAATAACCGATATCAGGGTTTTTTCTGAGTATCTGCAGACAAATTCCAGATAGTGTCAATATGTGAGGTTCTCACAGCGGTATCTGAGAGGATTCCAAGCTGTCTAGAATGTGACACTTTGTGGTTTGGTCAGACGTTCTTCTTGGATTGATTGACCCGTGAAGATAAAGGCATCACGATCTTTCGAAACGTCTAGAACAATTCATCCAAGTACACAGCGTCACATTTCAGAAGACTTGACCCCTCATACATAATGAAAAAGCTAGGCGACCAGAGCTTTCCCATTCATCAGTCAGTGTTCATGCCATAGTTCGGCGCTGTGTACCTCCAGACATTGAAGTCGTCGTTAAATAAACTGTAAATAAAAATATACAGTCTTGTCTGGTTTGCATTTCGGGTGAGTTTCTAACAAATACTACCCTCGTTCATAAGGCATGTCATTATTGATGTTATTGACCGGTAATGTTATACAGAGTGGCGCAGAAGTCCCTTGACGCATGAGGTAGCATGTTAAACATCGAGTGTCAAGTGACTTTTGTGCCATTCTGTAATTTTCTAGACGGTTATTCAGAGATACCGATTCAATGGAAACGGTACTAACCACTTACAAAACTTCACATTGTCGTAACCAAGAAGAAAAGTCACCGTTTTGAAATATCGCGGTCTGAATTTTCGTGAAATTTTACGTTGAATTTTAATTGCAACACTGCTATAGAGGGACCTGCTTGATGGGGCACATATTTACGTATTCAGTATAGAGGTAAGTTCTATGAAGTGACGCCGTGCAGTATGAAGAAATATACCTACGTTTTTTTCTCCTATGGCTCAACAGCCCTTGGGGGCCTAGGCCACGTCATTTTTCGACGCTTCACGATCACACTGTTAGACACACCACACTCAGTAGGACTCCTCTGGACGAGTGATCAGCTCGTCGCAGAGACCTCTACCTGACAACACACAACACTCACAAGAGACAAACATCCATGCCCTAGGTGGGATTCGAACCCACAATCCCAGTAAGCGAGCGGCCGCAGACCGACGCCTTAGACCGCACGGCCACTGCGATCGGCAATATACCGACGTTCCCACATGATAATTACAGTTGCGAGAATCTGAAATCTCTTAGAGAGTTAATTTGTTCTCTCTGATATTCTCCGGCAAAGATACTTGCTGTAGTTTATCATGACACCTTCCCGTTCCACGCAGTGCTGTTCTAACAAAAACCCTCATGAAACTGGAAGAGAAAGGTTTAAATGAAAGAATATAGGTTTAACCCTTGGAAGTTGAAATTAGAATGTAAGAATTCAAAAGTTACTCTAATCGTACGTCACAGAAGACATTGCGTGTTATATTCTTGAGGAAAATAATCCATCTGTATTGTGAAAATCATACGCAATGCGTAATTATTCTGTGTGGTCAAAACGCAGACTTCTTATTCGGGTAGCCGCTGCGTGCAGTTTATCCAAAAATATGTAGACCGTAAAGATTATAATGTACATAACTATAATTTTGCCTGTAGTTTTGTATGGGTGCGAAACTTGGTCTCTTGTTTCTAGGGAATAACGCAGGCTTACGGTGTTCGAGAGTAGGAGACTGCATAACGAGGGGCTTTATGAGGTGTACTTCATACCGAATGTTATTTAGGTGTTTAAATGAAGAACGAGATGGGCGGGGAATATAGCACGTATGGGCAGAGGATAATATTAAAATCGGTCTTCAGGAAGTGGGATGCAGGGTCATGGACTGAACTGATCTGGCTCAGGATAGGGACAGGTGGCAGGCTCTTGTGAATGCGGTAATGAACCTTCGGGTTCCATAAAACGCGGGGAATTTCTTGACTAGCTGCTGACTTGTTATTTTTTTAAGAAGGACTGTGCTGCGTGGAGTTAGGAGTTGCGTGTAGTTCTTTGTTAGTGTGTGTTTGAAGGATTAGTGATAATAGTCTTGGAGACTTGAATCACTTATGCAGTCAAACAGTCAGTAAGGTTTGGAATGTGATTTCTAGTGAATCTGTAAAAGGATATATCTCACGCCATGCGAATTCTTCCATATTGGAATCTACGATCAACAACCTAATGCAGACATGTTGTGCCCATTCCTCCATCCTCATCTTCTCCCCTTTCTTTTTTTTTTTTTTTTGCCGTAGCGGAAATTAAAAAATGCTTCGCAGCCGCCTTTTTTGTCCGTCCGTCTGTGTATGTACACCTCATAAAATTCCGTCCGACTTGTGAAGGAAAGTGCAGTTTAGTGCCTCGCGATAATAAACTCCGTCAAATATTCAAATGGTGTTCTGTAGAACAGTGGATTGTAATTTCGCCAGCCACTCCTCGACACTGAGTGGTGGGGGGTTGTCTCCCCCCCCCCCTGCCGTAACTCGTGGTAATCAATGAATTTCCGACCCACCGTCTGGGACCCTTATCTGCAGGGGGGTCGAAATTGACATTAATTTTAATCCAAGATATTGCATTGTGGTCTCGGATGCAACACTATGTGGGGTGAATTATTTAATAGTTTAAAACACATTGGTAACTTATACGTTCCAAATATTTCAACATGTAGAAGGGTCTGAATTTTAGCGATTGTTCCAGTTTATTGAGAGCGTCGTTAAATAAAATACGAATAGAAACAAACCGACGTCGTGACTTGTATCTATGTGTTTCCTGTAATTCGTCACAATTAGAGCATTAACCGGATAGTGCGTCAAATAGGGAGACGGTGTGTTTACTGACGGGTATGAGATAATTGTTATTTACGTAAGCTCCGTGACTCTTAATTTTTTTTTTCGGTCAAATCATTCTAAGGACCCATACGTGTTACATTGTTACACACACCTCATCCTCGTTTGTTTGATCAACTTTATCATGTATAATAATCAATAAATTATGAAATAAGTATTATTCCGTTTTGAACTTCTTTTCTTTGCGGTTCGCAACGAAGAATTTTACAAACTTTACTTTTGGTTTTGTCGTGTCCGTCCACATGTCTGTATGTAGTGTGACAACTTGTGAACATCTGAACAGATGTTTATGGCATTTGATACCGGTAAATTCCACTAAAATTTATCCACAAGATTTCCACTTTTGGCTGAAATCGGACAAAAGTGACTTGCACTTTGTATGGTGACCTGAATGTATACCTCGAGTGTAAATTGCTAATCTTAAACGGAGTGACGAATGTTTCGAAGTTTGCTGTAGAAGGAAGTGGACAGATGTTCTGTGTTCAGTAACGTTATACGTAAATGTAAGCTTTTAAGACATCCCTTTAAGGAAAATTAACCTGCATTACATTTAAAGATTCAGTCCGTACCGCGCAGTAAACACACTCCGTTATACAAACCAGTCAGTTAATGTTGTACAGTGAAATAATCGCTGTTTGTTCTGAGATCCACACAAAACACATAAATACAGTCCGTACCGCGCAGTAAACACACTCCGTCTCAGTTATACAAACCAGTCAGTTAATGCTGTACAGTGAAATAATCTCTGTTTGTTCTGAGATCCACACAAAACACATAAATACACTGTGTGGGCAGAACGTACAATTTGTGAATGTTAAACTTGGCGGTACATTCAGTCCGTACCGCGCAGTAAACACACTCCGTCTCAGTTATACAAACCAGTCAGTTAATGTTGTACAGTGAAATAATCGCTGTTTGTTCTGAGATCCACACAAAACACATAAATACACTGTGTGGGCAGAACGTAGAATTTGTGAATGTTAAATCTGATGGTATATACAGAGCTCTACGATCGAGCGAATAGGCCAGAAAACCTAGAAGTCGAACCCGAAGACGATGTGGATACAGACGAGAAAGGACTTCCAACTTGTATGGTGAAGTGGAAAAGGCTATCAAGGAGATGAGGAATAAGAAGGCTACAGGAGATAATGATGTACCTGGGGATGTACTCAAGCTGTTGGGAGAAGATGGTCTCAGACTATTGACACAGCTGATCAACAGCATATATATGTAACTGAAGAGTGGCTCAAGGATTTAATTGAAGTTACAATGACTGCCTTAAAGAAGCCAGAAGCTACAGAGTGCAGCGACCATCGCACAATCAGCATCATTGCACATGCAGCAAAGATGGTAGCGAGGATACTGAGCAGAAGGATTGAGAAGAAAGACTGAGGATGCGCTTGGAGAAGATAAGTTTGGATTTAGGGAGGAAAAGGAACTAGGGATGCAATTGGAATGCTGAGAATAATATCAGAACGAACATTGGTCATAGATGAGGAATTGTGTGCTTGCTTCATTGACTGGCAGAAGGCATTTGACCGTGTCAGCTGGACCAAATTAATGCAGATCCTAAAGAGAATTGGGATAGACTTGCGCGAAAGAAGATTGATCAGCAAATTGTACATGGAACGTAGTGTCAAAATAAGACTGGACCAAGGGGAGACGAGAAGTGTGAAGATTGGAAGAGGAGTTAGACAAGGTTGCTGCTTGTCACCGATTCTGTTCAAACCTCACCAGATAAGATCTGTAAGGGCTTGGAGACTTCAAAATAGGAGGACAAGTAATTCGCACTGTGAAATATGTAGATGACCTTGTGCTACTGACTAATGAAGAAAAGGTACTACAGGGCATGGTTGATAGACTAAGTGAAATTGGAAGACGTTATGGAATGGAAATGAATGTGGAAAAAACTAAGGTAAAGAGAATCTCAAGGCAGCCATCCACAATGAAAATTATGATAGATCAAAAAGAATTGGAGAATGTGGAATATTTCAAGTATTTGGGTAGCATGATAACAAGTGATGCAAGGTGTACACGTGAAACTAAATCCAGAATTGCCATGGCAAAAGCAGCATTCAACAAGAAGAAGAATCTTTTCACCAGCAAACTGGACTTAAATTTAAGGAAGAAACTAGTAAAGTGCTACATTTGGAGCATAGCTTTGTGTGGTGCTGAAACGTGGACACTTCGGAAAGTGGATCAGAAGTACCTGGGGAGTTTTGAAATGTGGTGCTGGAGAAGAATGGAGAAGATCAGTTGGACCGATCGTGTGAGAAATGAAGAAGTATTACACTTAGTCAAGGAGGAGAGGAATATCTTACATACAATAAAAAGAAGAAAGGCTAACTGGATTGGTCGCATCTTGCGTAGGAACTGCGTTCTGAAACACGTGATTGAAGGAAATACAAAAAGAGGGATAGAAATGACGGGAAGACGAGGAAGAAGACGTAAGTATCTAATGAATGACCTTAAGGAAACGAGAAGATACGGCAATTGAAAGAGGAAGCACTAGATCGCACTGTGTGGAGAACTCGATTTGGAAGAGGCTGTTGAGCTGTCGTAAGATTACGAAATGAATGAACAGCTAGCCTTTAAAGGGTTAAACTGAAGTAACTTAACCACAATTGCTACGTCACGTGTACATTTCCGAACTTCTATAATCATCAGTACACATTTGCCTTCCGAGCACTCACGAATGTTACCGAAGGTTTACGAGGTGCCTTTTTGTCAATAGTATAAGAAGCGCTGTTACAACTGGATATATCTACCTGTATAGTAATAAATCTATATATATATATATATAAAATGAAAATAAATTAAATGTGTTACTGTGAATCTCTGCTGTGTTATAATTTAAGCATTTTTCTTGCCAGAAAATTTAACGACATTGAGAGCAATCGCTTCAAAGACTCTTGCGAACATGCATACATTTCCTAACTTGTTTTAATTATTCAGTATATTACGGTAAGTGAGAGGGTAAGGTTATCCTCCATTTGTCTCCCCTCTGTTCTGTGCTTTTACTGTCAGTATTTCGCTGTAATAATAACTTACTCGTATTTAAATGTAACTACCCCGGCAATGGTTTTAAACTTGTCAGTAGTTAGCGTGAAGAATAATGAACTCCGATATTATCGAAACACGTTTCTTCCATTTACGATGACATTTTAATATTGAAAAAAAAAATCAATTGACATCATATAAAAATCTCCATACAAATCTTTCACCCTACAACACTTTAACAGCATTAAAAACCGGTCTCTACTTGAATGCTCGTCGGGGCGACGAGGTTGTTCGTGGGGGGGGGGGGGGGGGGGGGTGACGTAATGGTGGCTATTGTTTGTTAATGAGAGGAAGTACCCTGAGACATGAATACTATGACATTCTCGGAGTTCTGTCTCATGTACGAGAAGGTAAAAAGACACACAGAACTTCGCAGGCCATCAGGGTCAGTGTGTCCTGTTACAAGCAGAGATATTAACTGGGTAACTGCCTTAGTGGATCTTATAATTTGAGATTAATCTTATAATATTTGGAGTTTTCAGGGGAGTAACTGTGGATTTTATTTATTTCTGCTCTGTGACGACTTATAATGTATTCACCGACGTTTCGAAAGAGCCTGTTGCCGTTATATAAAGGATGTAGAGCCAATTTGCTGTTTGAAAGTTGGCTGTAGAAGATGTCTTCTGCTCTGAAAATTCAGGAACGCAATTTTATCACCTCGTCCAACGAACCTGCCTGTGTTCTGGACCATAACAAATACCGTAGTGCAGATTTTTACCCGAAACCTCGGTACTCTCTTTAAAATACTGTAGGGCGACACATTTCTCACCACAGCGATCTTCGTGGTAAGTTCTCTGACCAGATTACTTTATGTTACCATTTGCAAGAGTCTTTGGATCGATCTGCTGCAAATCATAACCAGTTCCTCCGTGTTCTTCCGGGCAGTGTGTCTTAAAAAAAAAATATTTTCAGATTATTACCTTCTGACGTTTAGCCTTACACTTTTTATGGGCAACGGACTTCCGTTGACCCTCTTGATAGACCCACTCGTTCGTTTTCTAATTTTGCTATATTGTTTTCCTATGTGGCTCAATCTTATTCCCTGGAGATAGAGGCAAGACATTCCATCGAAACGTCGATATTTTCTATCAGACAGTGTCATCCCAGAAGGCTTTATCGTCGTTACTCAAAGCCTCACACTGGAATACTAATACTGATGTGAATCTTCCATAAATTCTGCATTAACCCTTGAAGCCCAGTGGTTACTATATGTACCATCATGTTTAACATTCACAAATTGTACGTTCTGCCCACACAGTGTATTTATGTGTTTTGTGTGGATCTCAGAACAAACAGCGATTATTTCACTGTACAACATTAACTGACTGGTTTGTATAACTGAGACGGAGTGTGTTTACTGCGCGGTACGGACTGTATTTATGTGTTTTGTGTGGATCTCAGAACAAATAGCGATTATTTCACTGTACAGCATTAACTGACTGGTTTGTATAACTGAGACGGAGTGTGTCTACTGCGCGGTACGGACTGTATTTATGTGTTTTGTGTGGATCTCAGAACAAACAGCGATTATTTCACTGTACAGCATTAACTGACTGGTTTGTATAACTGAGACGGAGTGTGTTTACTGCGCGGTACGGACTGTATTTATGTGTTTTGTGTGGATCTCAGAACAAACAGCGATTATTTCACTGTACAACATTAACTGACTGGTTTGTATAACTGAGACGGAGTGTGTCTACTGCGCGGTACGGACTGTATTTATGTGTTTTGTGTGGATCTCAGAACAAACAGCGATTATTTCACTGTACAGCATTAACTGACTGGTTTGTATAACTGAGACGGAGTGTGTCTACTGCGCGGTACGGACTGTATTTATGTGTTTTGTGTGGATCTCAGAACAAACAGCGATTATTTCACTGTACAGCATTAACTGACTGGTTTGTATAACTGAGACGGAGTGTGTCTACTGCGCGGTACGGACTGTATTTATGTGTTTTGTGTGGATCTCAGAACAAATAGCGATTATTTCACTGTACAGCATTAACTGACTGGTTTGTATAACTGAGACGGAGTGTGTCTACTGCGCGGTACGGACTGTATTTATGTGTTTTGTGTGGATCTCAGAACAAACAGCGATTATTTCACTGTACAACATTAACTGACTGGTTTGTATAACTGAGACGGAGTGTGTCTACTGCGCGGTACGGACTGTATTTATGTGTTTTGTGTGGATCTCAGAACAAACAGCGATTATTTCACTGTACAACATTAACTGACTGGTTTGTATAACTGAGACGGAGTGTGTCTACTGCGCGGTACGGACTGTATTTATGTGTTTTGTGTGGATCTCAGAACAAATAGCGATTATTTCACTGTACAGCATTAACTGACTGGTTTGTATAACTGAGACGGAGTGTGTCTACTGCGCGGTACGGACTGTATTTATGTGTTTTGTGTGGATCTCAGAACAAACAGCGATTATTTCACTGTACAGCATTAACTGACTGGTTTGTATAACTGAGACGGAGTGTGTCTACTGCGCGGTACGGACTGTATTTATGTGTTTTGTGTGGATCTCAGAACAAACAGCGATTATTTCACTGTACAGCATTAACTGACTGGTTTGTATAACTGAGACGGAGTGTGTCTACTGCGCGGTACGGACTGTATTTATGTGTTTTGTGTGGATCTCAGAACAAACAGCGATTATTTCACTGTACAACATTAACTGACTGGTTTGTATAACTGAGACGGAGTGTGTCTACTGCGCGGTACGGACTGTATTTATGTGTTTTGTGTGGATCTCAGAAGAAACAGCGATTATTTCACTGTACAGCATTAACTGACTGGTTTGTATAACTGAGACGGAGTGTGTTTACTGCGCGGTACGAACTGAGTCTTTAAATGTAATTTAGTTCAATCTTCTTTAAAGGGTTAAAATTTTCATGCAGTTATGGTGGGCAGTTTTAAGGCCGCATGTTACAAACTTAACGTAGTATATACTGTGATTACAGCACTGCGAGACGATGGTGTCTTAACAAGCTTTTACCATTTAATGTCAGAAAATATTTATGGACGTATTTGATGGTACTGTGAGCCACGCTCAATCCTTTGAACCCAGGCTTGTATGTTATAATTTTAAAAAAATGAATTCCTACCTCACAGGAAGCACCTTGCGTCGACATTACAAAGACCGACCGCTTAATGCTCTGTAGAGATATAGTCGTTGTTTATTTTGAGAATCAGATAAGTCGAAAAATTCGCTCTGTGGGCAGAATTCGAAGTTTTTAAAGTTAAACCAGATGGTACATATATTTACCACTGCGTTTTAAATGTTTAATGATTTCCAGTGTATTCTCTGTGGAGCCAATTAGAACAGACCGTAGGAGAGGAACGAAATTTTGGAGGGTTCGATGGACAAAAGCCATAAGTGACGGCTGGTGTGTATTTAACTACATTGCGTTTTCAGTGCTTCATTTTTTTTTTCTAAGCAAGCATTTTTACCTTTTCATAAGGAAACTCAGATTAAGGTATCGATTGCATAGCAAAGAGGGAGTTAAATGGAGTTTGAATAGCTGGAGATCTTTTTAGTGCTGGACTAATTGGTTCGTGCCCCATGACAAGCAGGGCTCAGTGAGCCTACATCTGATCATCTCAATTACCGGAACATTTTTCTACCCTCTTGCGCCTCGCTCCCCCTACCCTGTTATTTATTGCTGCTTTCTGAAGAGGCTACATGAGGCCCACTTAATAAAACGAATACCATGGAGCCTGGTATTCGCATTAAAAGCCTTGTGATTCATGTCTAGTTAATAGTAACATACTATTGTCAGTCAGAATTGCCACAGCGCTCATAAACCCCCCCAAATTGACTATTCCCGGTTAAGGTAGCAAGACTCATCTCTTTCAACCCTCATCATGGCAATTCTTAACTATATCTAAATTTATATTCTAAATTAATACTGTTTTACACGAACCAAATACACTTATTTATTTAAAGAACACTAAAATATTGTTTAAAACTTTAGATAAAAACCCCTACATATGTTTCAGCTTATCGATAAGCCATCTTCAGGGAGTGTCACAACTGCTTATTTTAAAAAAACACGTACACATGTTGGTCCTATGTTGAGAAGTATGGCTTATCGATAAGCCGAAACATATGTTGGGGTTTTTATCTAATGTTTTAAACATTATTTTAGTGTTCTTTAAATAAATAAGTGTATTTGGTTGGTGTAAAACTGTATTATTGTTCAAAAATGCACGGTGATGTTAAAATAAAGTTTATATTCTAAAATTCACATTTAAAACATAAAAACGAAAATGGGGGGGTAGCATTGTTATGAATTAGAGAAATGAGTGAATTCTGTCGCAGTGTTTAAAACATGACAGGCCTTAGTCTAAGTGAACGTGATAAAGAGAATGGATCGGGATGGCACTGTACGCAGTTTAAAACCTGCTGCGTCATATTACAGTGTGTAAATTATCCAGGACTCATTAGCCTCGATTGATTCACGCTGTCTGTGAAGGGTGCACACTTCAGTGACCAGTAATTACGGTCCGTGACACTGATCGAACGTCGCTGTCCGGTGCTGTTAACGGATGTCCCAGCTTTCTAATCGCAGTCTTCGGAGTGGTTATCTTAACCGAGGGTTTCCCTGATTTTTTTTTTTCGGTCCCTTGAGGCAAGCCTTCGGATAGTGTTTTAACACCTCACACGACCACTTCCACGTCTTTACCTAATCATAAGTGTCAACAACACTCCCATTAAAAATACGTTAACATTTTTAAGCCTCGACGTTATGTGTGCATATACATATATATATATATATATATATATATATATATGTTTCTGTCTCATAATATTCCGTCTTTATTACAAATACCAGCCCATTAATGCTGTTTTTTTTCCCATGGCGCAACAGCCCGTAGTGGGCCACGGCCTCCTCATTACCGAGACTTAACGATCACACTCAGACACACCACACTCGGTAGGATTCCTCTGGGCGAGTGATCAGCCCGACGCAGAGACCTCTACCTGACAACACACAACACTCATAAGAGGGAGGCATCTATCCCCCGGCGGGATTCGAACCCGCAATCCCAGTAAGCGAGCGGCCGCAGACCCACGCCTTAGACCGTGCGGCCACTGGGATCGGTCATTAATGCTGTTTAACGTTGTTTATTGTAAGAAAAAGACGAAACGGATATGAAGCTTGTTCACTAAATAGGGTTTCTTAAATCATAAAATTAAATGGCGAAGTCATTGTGTTAAATGTAGCTCAGATATTCCACTGAAGTTGCTTTATTTTTAGCATAATCCCCGAATAAATTTATGCTTTTGTATTATTTTGGAGGGATTTAAATGATTCAGTTGCGGTGGAAATCGCTGGATAGCTTAACAGTCATTCACGAACAACCATTTCCACTTCCTCCTTGTTCTTTGACGGGATTGGACACGTGTGTTAGTATACTCGGGGATTTTGTTAAAATATAATGATAATACATTGGAAAACAATTGTTAACATTTAACGTAGTAATGACTTGGTATTTAATTTTTGTGACGTAGGGAAACTTATTGGTTGACATCTCTCGTAAATACAATGTGTTGTGGGGAAAAACGTAGTTTTTTTTTTTTACATGAATGTAGGTCGTACATATAGCAAACACTGTGCTTTAAAGGGCCTGTGTATTCCATACAAAGGGACAGATGTAAGCTAATATGTAACGTCAGATGTCAGGAGTCGAGCAAGACGAGACAAGTTTTTTTTAGCAAGGAATACATGGGAACTAGGCAGTGCAGGCAACGAGTAGCCAGACTGTGACATGACAGGGACGGATCGGGGAGGAAATGACGGATTCATATGTCAAGAAGGAGAGGATACAAAGGCATGTTTGGTGCTGTGATTACGTTTCTAGTCGATAAATGGCGAAGGGATGAGCGTAGTAAGAAGCAATCAAACTCAACATAGGAGTCCTGATGAAACCAGGTTACATCAATCTTAAGGTTATGAGAGTTGATCAAGTGACAGCCCCACGCAAAACTTTACGAGCGCTTATCGGATGAACAGTGTGTTTCGAAACTTTGTATCTGATATGGAGGAGCGACACGATATTGTGATATCAGTAAAGTGTAAGTTATAAACAACTATGATTTTGCCTGTTCTTTTGTATGGGTGTGAAACTTGGTCTCTCACACTGAGGGAGGAACATAGACTGAGGGTGTTCGAGAATAAGGAGCTGAGGAGGATATTTGGGCCTAAGAGGGACGGGGTAACGGGGGAGTGGAGAAGACTACATAACGAGGAACTTAATGATCTGTACTCATCACCAAATATTAGGGTGATCAAATCATGAAAAATGAGGTGGGCGGGGTATGCAGCACGTATGGGTGAGGGGAGAGGTGCATACAGGATATTGGTGGGGAGACCTGAGGGAAGGAGACCACTTGGAAGACCCAGGAATAGATGGGAGGATAATATTAAAATGGATCTTCAAGAAGTGGGATGGGGGGGCATGGACTGGATTGATATGACTCAGGATAGGGACAGGTGGCGGGCTGTTGTGAATGCGGTAATGAACCTTCGGGTTCCGTAAAACGCGGGGAATTTCTTGACTAGCTGACGACCTGTTAGCTTCTCAAAAAGGACTCTGCTCCATGGAGTTAGTTAGTTAGTTAGTTAGTTATCAGTTATAAACATGTGTTTGGTTTAGTCGGTGTAGCGACTACGCTACGGACTGGACGGTCCGGGGTTAGAATCTCGGTAGGGGCAAAACGTCCAGACCGGCTGTGGGCCCCACCCAGCTTCCCATTCAGTGGGGTTCTTTTCCGGGCGTAAAGTGGCCTGGGAGTGACGCTGAGCACTCACCTCCATCCAGTGTCGAGGTTAAGAATGAGTGGAACTATACCTCTACTTCCCCTATGCCTTCATGGCGGTGATAGGGAAAAACGTGGTTTACTCTGTGAGTACTAGAGTATTTGCTGCTTTAATAAATCGTGTATGGTGTCGTCTAACGTGATAGTCATAGTATTTGTATTAGATGCGTAAAATCAGCAGACTTGGTCTGCAGAGATGTAGACATATTTAGAAAACCTGACGCTGTTTTAGTACACATTTTTTATTGACTGACATAACGGCACATTCCTGGTTCTGTATTAGAATTTTATTAGAAACTGAAAATGTTTTAATAGTTTGTTGAGGTAGCTGCACTTGTCTTGTCTGTTTTTGTTTTGTTTTTGTAATTGTGTTTGTGTGTATTTGTGTATTTGTGCTGCTTTTTTTGTTGGTTTCATATTGTTATGCTTGCAAGCTAATAAACTGATTCGAATAATAATAATAATAATAATAATTATTATTAATTATTATTAATTATTAATTATTATTAATTAAATAATTATTATTTTGAGTACTATTACAATAATTATTATTATTATTATTGTAATAGTACTCAAAATGTACATGATGGTATTTAGAATAATATAACAAGGCAAGAATAACATTTTTTATTAAAATGGCTTTGAGTTGTTACTTCTAGGTTAATTCCAAAACGCACAATTTTTGTTCTAAGTACAGCATGTATGAACTTAAAAAAAAAAAAACTTTTTGGTGTATTTGTGGGTTTCATATGATTTTCAGGATACACTGAAGTTATTTCTCTAAGGAGAATTAATAGGAAATTAATTTTTAAACTATGGTTGTTGTTTATTTAACGATGCTGTCATTATCTTAGACTCTAAAGCGTGACGTTAGGATGATAAGTGAATGGTGAATTTGGAATGGATTTGGAAGGAAGCGGTTATGGCTTAATCGAGGTTCAGTCCCCGCATTTTCCTGAAGGAGCGTCCAAAATTCCGATCCTCTCAACAATAACATGCAAGTTTAAAACTTTACCGCTACACCGAACTGTTCGTTTTGTGAATATTATTTAAATGAATTGATTCAGTATCTAACACATATGACATGAGAAATGAATAAAAAGTTTTGGTTGGACAACCTGAGAGACGACGCAAGGTACTATTAGAAAGTAGATGTAGATGGAACAATAATTGTATTGTGAAGTAAATAGTCTTAGGTGTTCAGACGGTATGTCAACAGTGAACACAGCGATACCGTCAAAAACTTTAACAAACATAAGTCAAGAACCCCCGAATATCAAGAGACAGATTATCCAAACCCCCCTCCCCACCACCACCCTCTCATCCTATTGGCCATTGTCACATCGCACGGCTCCCTACCCCGCCTTGCTGCCAAGTTTCCTTGTCACAAGCTTTATTTCCATCTCGGAATCTTGACCCATGAAGATGGGACCGACACGTTATCCCGAAACGTCGGTAAATAATTACCACACGACGCCGTGTAATTGCCCAAAAGACCACAGATTACATCAACATCGCGGCGGAAGCCTGAAATCAAGGTTAATGAATATCAGATAAATGACACGTGACAAAAACAACCAACATTCCTACATTCTGCGTGTACACAAACCGTCCGATCAACGTAGAAGACGTAGCTGACGCCTATGATTAATTTATTCAAATAAAACGATTACAAGAGCTTAAAAAAACATTAATATTCAATAACTTTCATCCAGCAGTTTTGTTTATTCATGTTAAAAATATACATCTGGCCAAAAACTCATGAAACCCTATAACCATCAATCACCTACCGACTAACCAAACAATTTTACAATTTTATCATTGTAATAATTGTGAATTTGTGGGACCCCCACAGAGTAAAATCAGAATTACCAATTTATATGTACTATATTTTACCTCGTTTAAATATTTTATGATATCGTCATGATGGGTAAATTGTGACTGAAATATGTCACTGTTTTTTGAATAAATATAGTTGTGTTGGATGGACTATTTTGAAGATTGGTTATTAAGTAGTTGCAGAAAGTGTGGAGATGATTGAAGAGATACGGGCTGGTGATAAAACTCTTCTGAAAAGGCATATATGTACTTTGGGATTTCATAAACGGGGGGAGAGAATCATAGATTAGTTCTCTTTTAACGATTTTGGCCACTTTTGAGAGACGAACTGATGATAATTTAATCACATCGGCGTCCCTAAATAACTTTGCTGTCTACAAAATTACAGACCTCTGAATAAACACAGTTTTGATGGACTGAAATGTGAAACCGTCACTTTGTAACAAAATGCGCTCATCAGAAGAGGTCCAAATCCTGGCATCTGTTTACCAATTCCAGTGTAGATGTGAAGGCAGTGATATCTGTCCGGCAGACACATCACATCTACAGTGATCTAACCATATACTTTTTCATACCAACTAAATTACAGCAGATACGCATATTCCAGCCACAAATGACGGTTTTAATTTTGCTTTGTGAAAAAAAAAAACGGTATGTCGCAAAACGCAGCGAACATCATAGTAGTACTTAAAAAAATCATGAAAGCAATCTCATTAAAACGATAAAAGAGTGGCCCTGTATAATGCTGTAAAGTTATGAGACCTTACTGTTTATACACAACAAATCGTAGTCCGAAGTGTTTAAAAGGCCATTTTTTACCTCACAGAGAAATGGTAGCTGTTTATACCATACGGAATGTAAAGGTAAAGGTAAAGCAATCCCATTACAGGCCTTGACAGACCCTTAGGGTCCCAGGAGGTTGAGGCCCACAGATTTTTAGACAATCGGCACATGAAGGTGGTATGGTTGTCAGCCCTACGCACCGGCTGCCTTTACCCCCCAGGAAAGATTCCCGGTACTCATTTCTGTTAGAGGCTGAGTCGACCCCAGGACCATAGTGCGCCCGGAAGGATGTGAATGAAAAATTCCAGTGACACAATCGGGAATCGAACCCGCGACGTTCCGATTTGTAGCGCAGTACCTCAACCAACTGCGCCACCGCGTGCCCCCCTATACGGAATGTACCCCTGTTTATTGTATCAAACGGAACACATAAATACACTGTAGACAAAATGCATCTTCTACGATGTTAGATTAGGTGGTGTGTATATTTACCATTGTGTTTTAATGTGTTGAAATGAGTTGTGTGCAAGCAGAAACCTCTGGGCCTTTGCGAGTAGGACTGTTACCATGGGCTTTGCTAAAGGGCCTAACCAAGATCTTTGTATCTGTGTATTATACAGGACATACACAAAAGAATGGTGCGGTTTCAATGTGAATAGCAATTGAAACCGCACCATTCTTTTGTGTATGCCCTGTATAAAGTAAATGTATGTACGTTTATAAACAGAGAGAGAGAGCTCAGTTTGCTGAAAATAATTCTCGGATTTATTTACGAATGTAACATGAACGAATGACGTTGTGTTCTGGAATTTTGACTCGGTGTAGTGTGGTAAAAATTTAAGGACGTTTCGGTAAATTTGTAGCGGACAAACTGTGTCACGTACGCGAATTGTTCAGGCAATGTTGTCAGAACTCTCATGAAATGAAAATTTCACGTAGTCGCCATATTTGTAATTTTATAAGGTAATAAAATGTTTCATACAAAACTTGCGAGCTCGTGCAGATATGAGTCGTGCTCATCTTTGTAAGGGCTGTTTTCCAGGGGAGTCATGTGGGCCGGAGCATGAAGCTGAAAATATTTGTCAGGTGGTGTTTTGGAGTCAGGGTAGCGTATTGCAAATACTGACTAGGCTACGGGCTAGACGATCCGGGGTTCGTTTCGCGATAGGCACAAGAGAATTATGTTGTTCGAAACGTCCAGACAGGTTCTGAGGCCCACCCAGTCTCCTGGGGCATGAAATTGATCACTCACCCCCCCCCCCCCGTCTAGTGCCTAAGTCGAGAATGATTGGAGCTATACCTCCACTCTCCCGCCGTGGACAGTCCGGGGTTCGTTTCGGGATAGGCACAAGAGAATTATGTTGTTCGAAACGTCCAGACAGGCTCTGAGGCCCACCCAGTCTCCTGGGTCATGAAATTGATCACTCACCCCCCCCCCCCGTCTAGTGCCTAAGTCGAGAATGATTGGAGCTATACCTCCACTCTCCCGCCGTGGACAGTCCGGGGTTCGTTTCGGGATAGACACAAGAGAATTATGTTGTTCGAAACGTCCAGATAGGCTCTGAGGCCCACCCAGCCTCCTGGGGCATGAAATTGATCACTCACCCCCTTCTAGTGCCGAAGCCGAGAATGATTGGAGCTATACCTCCACTCTCCCGCCGTGGACAGCACAACTTTTTTTTTTTTGCTTTATTAATGTGTTCACAACTATTTGCAGATGAATGATGAGTAGCAGAAGGCTACTTGCATGGTCACGCATTCCTAGTTATTGCTCATACCATTATGCATCGCACTCCACAATATGGTGTCGTATATTAAATCCAAGCAATAAATTCAGGCGTGGCGTTGCATACATATTCATGGTATGTTGCTTGGTATTTCTTATTGCGTCGATGTGCGTAGGGATAGTCAGACAGGTACAGCACTGTCTTGCTCACAACGCATTAAACAACCTTTCTAATATCTGCACATAAATATATATAAAATACAGTGGTAACTATATATACCACCTAATCAAACGTACAGTACACCTGCAATGCAAACTGTTAAGTTCCGCGGACGCCCGGGTTCTATCCCGTGTCAGTCAATGTGGGATTTGTGGTGTACAGAGTGGCACTGGGAGAGGTTTTTCCCCCCGAGTACTTCGGTTTTCCCCTGTCAATTTAATTCCACTGGTGCACCATTACACGTAAAAACGGAAAAAAAAACTAATTATTTTCATCACAGGGTTACACAGTAAGCCTCAAGGCTGCGGTGCGTCCGTAGCTTCTGCTGCGGGGCCCTTCACCACAAAAAAAAACTATTAAGTTTCACTGAATAAAGATAGAAGTGTCCTGTGATGTTACGTGGTGTCGATTGGTAAATAGGCGACGATAATTCAAAGAATCAAGTGCCTTCGAAACGTCGGTAATTGTTGAGCAATCGACGCGACATAACAACCCAACAGTCTGAATTTCGCCCCACTCAAACCATTAAGCACTAATGACTGGAAGTAAAAACGATCCTGAAGTAATGAAATGCATTTCACGTTCTCATAATTTATTTCGTACGAGTAATTTTAATTTTAACCGCCAATCTCTTTGTCGGATGTGAACTGTGTCGCATTCTGATTTACCACCAAACTCCTACATGTACAAGGTATACACAAAAGAATGGTGCGGTTTCAATAGTTTTCACTATTGAATCCGCACCATTCTTTTGTGTATACCCTGTATTTATTGTATCTCCCATCCGATCTACATGCGCAGTCCATCTTAACACTATGCAATCATTCTAGTAAGAGCAGAAAAGATGGGAAGCTTAACGTCGCTCACCTAATCAAGAAATCTGGCCTTCGATTGAATCATAAAGTTCATTGTCTTCGTAAAATTCCATCACTGGTCACTCATACGTCACTGATCCCTCTCATACGCCACTGGTCTCTCCCATACGCCTGTTGTATTCAGACCACTCCTTTGTAGTCAGTGATTTCTTAAGATCCAGTTTAATATATTATACTCCCATTTATGCCAACAGGAGGTGATTTAATGTAATCGGTATAATTTATCTGCAACATTTTTTCTCCAAAGTGTCCAGACCAACTCTGGGGCCCACCTACACTCCTATTCAATGGATACCGGGGGGCAAGTTCCCCGGTAGTGAAGCTGATCATTTACTTCAATCTAGTGTCTTGGTTAAGAATGAGTGGCGCTATACCTCCACCCAACAATATGACTTCATGGCATACACAGAGACAGAGTATTTTTTCATCTATGCCTACGACATTCCTTCGAAGTTGTGAAAAAGGTAACGAACCTTCCAGTTCCATAAAATGCTGGAATTTGTACGCCCCTGTCTCCTAGATGCTGTCTTTAACGTTTTTCCAATTACACGTCGCATTCTTAGCTGCAGTAGTTTATTACATGTCGCATAAAACCGAACGTTAAATATACCTCTAATGATTCATGGCGACAGATTGTTTTCGGCAGCCCGAAGTGTCTTTAAATAAACAACCATGTATCCTAGCGTAATGTCTTAAAATAGACAGGCTGCATCGAGTATTCAGAAGTGCTATATTGCCTTCACACAGAAATAATCCTACAGGCGAAGTAACGAATCAGAAGCTTTGAAGCTTTATATTTATGTAAACGATGTTTAAACATTCATTTCGTACCGCGCAGTAAACACTCAGTCTCCATTCAAAGACCTACGACTTAATGCTGTATAGAGAAATAATAACTGTTTACTGTCCGAATCCTACAAAACACCGAAGTTCGCTGTGTGGACACATTTAAGAGTTAAAAGAGTTAAAAGAATTAAAAGAGTTAAAAAGTAAAATTAAAAAAAAAACATTTAAGAGTGTGAACCACTTGTTTGTTGGACTTTGTGCATCGTCTTTAATGTGAATAAAATATAAAATATGAAATGTAATATATACAAATATAAAATTCACTACGTTTCGGAAGATGGCTCTTCTTCCGTCTTCAGGTCATCTTCCGAAACGTAGCGAATTTTATATTTTTATATGTTACATTTCATATTTTATATTTTATTCACTATAAAGACGATGCACAAAGTCCAAGAAACAAGTGGTTAACAATGTTATATACCATCATCAAAACCTTTTAGAATTCAGTTACATTTAAGAGTGTTTAATTGTTAAAACAGGTAAAGAAATGTAAAGATAAAGTTGACCCTATGAAGGCGTATGGGCACGTGGGTGTATAGCTCCACTTATTTTTAGCCTCGGCGCTAGATCCTCCAGCACCTATTAAATATTAGGCTGGGTGGGCCCCAGAGCCGGTCTGGACTCCTGTCGGCACTGGAACCTCGGTTCCTTCAGCACATAGCAGGTGGTACATTTAGTTAACACAATGCTTTAAATGGTCAACCACTCATTTAACGGTGATCACGTGTTTTACTGGTATTTCTTTTTGTTTCAGGTATGCATTGTTTGGGAATCACAGGGTCAGGCAACTACATCAGGCAAGTCAGTTTGGCCAATGTTCTGTTCTTAATTTAACACTGTGTTATACTTTATTCATGGCGCTGAGAAATACACTCACCATGGGGGAAAGAAATGTAGCATTACATTTTTTGTATGTTGAGTCATCCGATTTCTGCCGGTGGCTGAAATGTGGTCGTCATGTTTGATCTTTCGAGTTTCGAAAAGGTCTCATAAAAATTACATATACCATATTTGTAATGTGTCACCATCTGTGTAGTTTGTCCCATATCATAATTTTTGCACTAACATTTTACCTCACTTTCCACTGCGATATTTAATTATATAAATTGTTTTTGTATCTTGTTAATTTTTCGTGTGTGTTTTAGTATATACACAGTGTAGGTTTTGTGTTTTTTTACCTTGGACATCACAAAGAACACACAAAAAGATATAGCGAAATTTACTCCATCCTGTTACCAATATGAACGGTAGCTGGTTACCTTTATCGTTCGACATTTAAACTTCAATGTAGCCGCTGATAGCTGGAATTATTTTCGTTTAAAATTTTCATGTCTGCACCTGAACGAGGCAGCTTTGTTCCTTTCGGCCGTGGAGAGTTACGTGTAACGGGATATGAGCGTCCCGTTTGGCCGATAGAGTATAAAGCGCTATGCAGATATTGCAGTACAGTTACGTAAATCAACTTGAATTTTTTAATGTGTCATTCCTTTTTTTTTTTAAAAGTTCTAAGTACTCCATATTGTGACGTGGTTTAAGGACAGCAACCGTACCCCGGGCGATGACCGGATACTTCTGATTGTTACTGAATGTGACTTGAATATATTTTGCAACATTGCAGGTTCCTTTGACGGCGCCTGAAGTTTCCAGATCGCCCGAAATGATTAATTTAACCCTTCGAAGCATTGAATTCCTTTGTATTAAGTTCATGAATTCGGTCCCTACTTCACAATAAACACACTGTATCTCTGTTACAAAGATCAACGGATTAGTGCTGTATAGAGAAGTAATTGCTGTTCATTGTGAGGATGTTATGAAACACATAGATACAGTGTGTATCAAAATGCGGAGTACGATAATGTTGATGGGTGTGTTACATCTTCAGCTCTTAATTTTTGTTGCTTTGTGTACAGTATAGTGACCACTCTGCTGTAAGGGGTTCGAAGGAAAGGTTGGTTGGTTGATGTCCTCTGTCACGTTACTGTTTCTGAATGAAATGTAAAAAAAACGCCAAGCCGGTCTCTAAGTCGTTACTGGATATATTGCGTTTTCCGCTTCACAAGACGCTACAGTTGATAAGATGCACCTGTAATTAGCAAGGCATTGTTGGGGATTTAAAGACGCAGAGTGATTATGGCGGACTTTTTCAAGGGAAAATGAGTCTTATGAGGCGGGAAATACGGTGATATTAAAACGAATCTTAAAGAAATGGGGTAACTACACGTGGACTGGATCAGTTGGATCATAACAGGGACAAGTGCGAAGGAAATAATCTCTTGACGCTGTTGGGGGTCGAACCACGATCCGTCGGCTGTACAGCTGTTTGGTCTAATCACCGTACCGACTGAACTGATACGTCGGTTGTACAGCTGTTTGGTCTAAGCACCGTACCGACTGAACTGATGCATCGGTTGTACAGCTGTTTGGTCTAATCACCGTACCGACTGAACTGATCCGTCAGTTGTACAGCTGTTTGGTCTAATCACCGTACCGACTGAACTGATGCGTCGGTTGTACAGCTGTTTGGTCTAATCACCGTACCGACTGAACTGATCGTCGGTTGTACAGCTGTTTGGTCTAATCACCGTACCGACTGAACTGATCCGTCGGTTGTACAGCTGTTTGGTCTAATCACCGTACCGACTGAACTGATCCGTCGTTGTACAGCTGTTGGTCTAATCACCGTACGACTGAACTGATCGTCGTTGTACAGTTTTGGTCTAATCACCGTACCGACTGAACTGATCCGTCAGTTGTACAGCTGTTTGGTCTAATCACCGTACCGACTGAACTGATCCGTCGGTTGTACAGCTGTTTGGTCTAATCACCGTACCGACTGAACTGATGCGTCGGTTGTACAGCTGTTTGGTCTAATCACTGTACCGACTGAACTGATGCGTCGGTTGTACAGCTGTTTGGTCTAATCACTGTACCGACTGAACTGATGCGGTTTCTGTCTCCATACACGAAGTTTTTTACGAAGTTTCGAACGACAAAACTAGCAGTACCAACGTCGCCACTTCGCCGTTTCTCATCCCCGTTAATATCACAGCCATCAATCAGGCTCCTCTTTAAGAAACACCCACTACTCGTGTGTTAAGGTCTGCAATCCAGTGCAAAGGGCAAACCTCCCTTGGGGTTAGAGAAGCAGTGTGTGGTCTTGATCAGGCCTCCCCTCCCTTTCTAAGCCTTCTATAGCCACCAAATTGCGTTTCGAACCCGATTACATAGAAACTCACGTAGCAAGGCTGCGGTATGCACTGCTGCCAACTGTAGAGTGCGAAACATGTCGCTCATTCTTGTGGTTCGGCTGTAGCCATGGGCGATTGGCGATTCTGTGGCCGTGGTGATTGTTACCCGCTCCTATGCACCTCCAGCCTGAAGTATAATATAAGGCCGGTCACACAGCTCACAGAACTGTATTAAAAAATAGTGAAAATGTTAGAATTTTATCTTGGAGTGTGTCGTGGGATATATTGGAGTGGATATTGTATGGCCTTTATACGCACTTTCGTATTAGAAACGAATGAAATGAACGTCGTATTTGTTTGCCTGTCCACATGTCGCCAATTCGCATCTACTGGGCAGATCTCGATTAAACTTGGTATGGGGCGATCAACAAAATTTTGAACTCTAATTTTGAGTCCAATAAATTCGATAGCTGAACCCAAGTTTTTGTAATTCTCTCACACGTTGTCTTGTACATTACAACACAGTATTCAGACTTGTATTTGGTACACGTGATAAAAACGTGTGTCGAAACTGAGATGCTGCGTTATGCATACCTAACCTCGCCACTAAACGAACGAGGGATTTAGCATCATGCTTCGTCTGCTTTATCATAGTGGAAAAGCATAAAATATTCACTTGACAGGATGCAGTCTGGGCGTTGTAGCAAACAGTGTCTGTTCTTATCGGTGATCGAACCTTGGCCTTCCTGATAGTTTGTCACTGAGCTATAGCAACTTCTGACTAAGGCCCTGCAGCAATTATTTGGAGCTTTTTCGATATTATAAATATTAAACGATATTATTATTATTATTATTATAGCAATGGTTATAGTTATGCTAATGCTCTTCAAGTACTTAATTTACGTACTTTACATGACAGAAGACATCAACTTGATGCAATTTTTGTCATTAATTTTTTATTGGGTTCTAAATCCTGTCCTTCTACTTTGGACATTATTGGTCTACGAGTTCCCACTCGGAACCTCCGAGACTTTTCGTTGTTTCATGTTAGCTCATATAAAAATTGTCCCTCCAGCCGGTGTGTAACTGCGGCAAATTCTATTTGTAATCATATGGATGTTTTCAGAAAGGAATTTGTCACACTTAGTCAGATGTGATATTTTATTGTATTATTTTAAGGTGTTCTTATTAATTATCTAAGCAAGTTATTGTTTGTTTATTTATTTGTTTTGGTTGTGTTTGTTTTATTTATTTGTTTTGGTTGTGTTTATTTATTTGTTTTGGTTGTGTTTGTTTTATTTATTTGTTTTGGTTGTGTTTGTTTTATTTATTTGTTTTGGTTGTGTTTGTTTATTTATTTGTTTTGGTTGTGTTTGTTTATTTATTTGTTTTTGTTGTGTTTGTTTTATTTATTTGTTTTGGTTGTGTTTGTTTTATTTATTTGTTTTGGTTGTGTTTGTTTATTTATTTGTTTTGGTTGTGTTTGTTCTATTTATTTGTTTTGGTTGTGTTTGTTTTATTTATTTGTTTTGGTTGTGTTTGTTTATTTATTTGTTTTGGTTGTGTTTGTTTTATTTATTTGTTTTGGTTGTGTTTGTTTTGTATATTGTCCATTGTTATTTATGTCTGTACGTTGTGCTGTTTGTGTAATTGGCCTTCTGGCTGTTGATTCGGCACATTAATAAACCAGAATTGAATTGAATTGAATTATTATTATCAGTTCTTATTTACTAACGTGTTGAGTCAAGCAAGTGACCAGTAACGTAAGGAGCCCAACATACAGACACAGAAAATAAAGGACAATAAACAGAACATATGAAATATAAAATAATAATAATAATGGAGGAGGGTTAGCGTCGATATAGCGAATAGGCTATGGGCTGGACGGTCCAGGGTTCGTATCCCGGCAGGGCAAAGAGACCTTTCTTTTCTCCAAAAGTCCAAACGGTCTCTGGTGCCCATCTAGCGTCCTATTCAATGAGTACTGGGGTTGTTTCCCGGGGGTAAAGCGACCGGGGCGTGAAGTTGACGACTTCCATTTAGTGCCGATATTAAGAATGAGTGGAGCTATGCCTCTTCTCCCCCTATATGCCTTTATGGAGTGGACAGGGACAACTTTACCTTTGGACGATGATGATATAATAATAATAAATGTTCAGTGTAACATTATTGTTATGTTTCTCTTGTAACATGCTTTTGAATCTCAGAATCTTATAGAAAATAATTGAACATGAAGGCGAAAAAATTTGGGGGAAATTGTAAAGAAAGAGTGAATTTCATAACATCGCGTTGTTCAGTTTTAATGAAGTTGAGATTTCACAACTCGCTGGTGCAGTTAACTTTACTTCCGTTTGTTTGTGACTTCGTGACATGTAACAGTGAACACGTATTGGTTTTGATATAATAGGAGCTTGTGTAATACCTGTTAGCAATTTAAATCACTATGTGTATCGCCTAATTTAAAACAAATAACTCTGCATTTTTTCCCACACAGTGTATTCGTGTGTTTATTAGCCTTAAGCCGGGATTAGACGGCGCGTGGTTCGGCTCGTTTTACGTCATAACTGACGTCATTGACAAAGAATCGTATTCAAACGCGCCGTGTAACCGGCCTGGCGCGGCGCGGCTTGTGACTGGTGGAGCGAGGCTCGTTGAATCGCCTCAGAAGCGGTTTTTTCACGATCCTCAAAGGGACTCGGCGCGGGCAGCTTTAGCGGCTACACGGCGCTTGCAGTATATGCGCCAAGCCAGTCTCGTCCAAGCCTGTATACACTTAGGTCTGGTCTTTGTTTTCTGCTGTCGGGGTGCGCGAAGAGTGAAACTTTCTGACCCACAATTGGTATTGGCTAGAATGGAGTGGTCAAACGAAGACATTTTTAAGTTCATAGAGCAATACGACTTATTCCACAAGCCGAGCCGAACCTACCCGAGCAAGGCCGCTGGTCTGCCATTTGCCGAGCTGCGCCGCCGTTGTCTTTTCTGTTCCGATCTGTTGGCCGAGCAAGTGACGTCACGTCACTGGACGAGCCACGCGCCGTCTAATCCCGGCTTTACAATCAACAGCGATTATTCCAGATACAGCATTAACCGATTCGTCTTTGTAATGCATACGCGGTTTATTTTCTGTGAGGTATGAATTCCGTTTTTAAACATTACTGAGTTGAATATACTACATACAATAAAAAGAAGAAAGGCTAACTGGATTGGTCACATCTTGCGTAGAAACTGCATTCTGAAACACGTGATTGAAGGAAAGTTAGAAGGAAGGATAGAAATGACGGGACGACGAGGGAGAAGACGTAAGCAGCTACTGGATGACCTTAAGGAAAAGAAAAGATACTGGAAATTGAAAGAGGAAGCACTAGATCGCACCCTGTGGAGAACTCGCTTTGGAAGAGGCTACGGACCTGTCGTAAGACAGACTGCAGAATGAATGAATGAGTTGAATATTGGAGTACAAAGGGTTAACTTCGTTTTCAATGCTTATGTATCGCTGTGTGCTCCACTTAAAAAAAATTTCAAGAAATTAAAACCACAAATAAGAAATACGATACCGAAAAGAAATGTTTTATTGTTGGAAAGTTTTATAAAGTTCCTTTTTATTCCCCTTTAGAAGTGAACAAATTGAAGCAATCTGAACTGTAAGGAAGACTGCTTACTGTAAGCACAAAACATACACGCATACAAAATAAAATAAAAACTAATAAAGAATATCACCTTATTATATCTCGTTCCGAATTCAATTTCACGGAGTTTAATTGAAATTGTTTTCCGTGTGTGCTGCCATTGCTTCTGTTGGCGCGTAGGACGTAGTTTGGGGGGGGGGGGGGGAAAGGGGGTATACGGCTTGTGCAAGGCCTGCGTGAAATTAATTCAGAGTGGCCTTGATAAAAGGAACTCCACATTCAGAATTCCTCTCTTGAAGTTCCTCTTTCTCTCTCTGTCTCCTTGCCTCTCTCAGTTTCGTCCTGTCTTTTTCCTTAGCAGCACTCCGGTTTCTTATTCTTCTGCAGATGGCGAACCAAAGAGGGAAGAAAATGGACTTTGTAGGCATCGTGATGGGCTCCTTGATGCTTGAGGTGGCGGAAGAGTTAAGAGATGTGCCCTTCTGAAAGGAAGAGGTTGTGAAACGGGGGTGGAGTCGACATAAGCACCGCTGGTTCACTGACGGCTGCAGATGACACATCTGAATGATTCAGGCTCTCTGGTTCCATTGTAATGTGTTCGCTGCTCTTCACAAGCCGAGACCGTCTAACCCTTTGATACACGAATTTAAAGCAGGAAATATATAAAAATTCGGTTCCTAACTTCACGCGAAACACCGATTTTCCATTGTGAGATCCCACCATTTTATTTATTTATTTTTTTAAAAGATTAATTTTGTATAGTCTCCTCCCATCTACGTCCAGGTCTTCCTGGTGACCGTCTACATCAGGTTTTCCTGCTTAAACTTCTCGGTTCCTACCTTCACGCGAAACACCGACTTTCCATTGTGAGATCCCATAATTTTATTTATTTTTTTTAAGATTAATTTTGTATAGTCTCCTCCCATCTACGTCCAGGTCTTCCTGGTGACCGTCTACATCAGGTTTTCCTGCTTAAACTTCTCGGTTCCTACCTTCACGCGAAACACCGACTTTCCATTGTGAGATCCCATAATTTTATTTATTTTTTTAAGATTAATTTTGTATAGTCTCCTCCCATCTACGTCCAGGTCTTCCTGGTGACCGTCTACATCAGGTTTTCCTGCTTAAACTTCTCGGTTCCTACCTTCACGCGAAACACCGACTTTCCATTGTGAGATCCCACAATTTTATTTATTTTTTTAAGATTAATTTTGTATAGTCTCCTCCCATCTACGTCCAGGTCTTCCTGGTGACCGTCTACATCAGGTTTTCCTGCTTAAACTTCATACACACTTTTATTCTCTCCATTCGTACTGCATGTCTCACCAATACACTCCTTGATTTAATTAATATATGGATCTTGCAGACTGTGTAGCTTCTCATTACGGTTCTCTTCAGTAGCCTGTTCTCGAACCCCCTCAATTTGGGTTCTTTCCGTGACATTGACAATTAACATGAAAATCGAGGGACAGTCTGAGACAGTTCACCGATCGGTACGGAATGTGTTTCAATACTATTATCGCCATGGTGACCACTGTGGCTGTAATTAAGGTATGGAAGCTCACACAATGACTTAATCCTCTCTAGACAGAACCACCGGACCGTTGACACTGTAATCCCTTACTGAGTGAGCGGACACTGCTTCATCTGTCCATCCACTTGCCCCTAAGGTCCACTGTACAACTCTGTCATAATTAGTGTCGAAAATTGAGAGTAATGGCATTGAACGAGGGAGGCCAAGCGAGGGCTCCCGCTACAGGGTGTCGTGCTAAGGTTGTCTCTAGTTTCTGGGTGACCTTCGGTGTACTGATACAAAGAGGGGTCAACAGGCAAGTAGGTTAGAGACTGTGTGTTATTTCTGTCGATATCCCAGAGCCATATCTCTAACCGTTACACGTTTCTAACGTCCATGTGCGTATTAAGTTATGCTTTCGGGCGTGTTTTTACGTTGTTGAGTGCTGTGAACCGCTCAAATCTCTGATGGTGAACTACACCCGAAAATGTTTTAGACCTTTGTGCCGAATTTCGTCGCCTCAAGTGTTATTCAACAATGTGATTGCCGCATATTTGAATCACGTAGTTAACGATAGAATTACTCGCTTTTGAATATAATTTTGTGACCAGTTTCTCAATTATATAGTGACATTTTGTGAGTGACAGATACTCTGGTTCCCTTTCAGTAGGCGCTGGGGCCGAAGAAACAGTTGATTATCAGTATAGCACAGCCAGATGGAAGAAGTCCGATAGATCAGTGGTATTCAACCTGGGGTACGCGTACCCCCGGGGGTACGCGAAGACATCTTAGGGGGTACGTAAAATAAAAAAAAAATAAATATATTATTTCATGACAAACACTGAATAATCAGTCAGATTTAGGGTTAGCCACAAGAGACCCGGACGTAAGGACATGTGAGTTGGAAGCGCCATTTTCTCTCTCTCTCTCTCTCTCCTTTATGAGATTCTTATCTGGGCGGCTAGTTTCATTTTATTGCACATAGTGCATATAATTTTGCTTTGCTAAAATACCTTTGTTCCTTTATTAATTTTTATACGATAGGCAATAATATATTTGTTATTTAATAGCTTGACTCTCCTTTTTCTCATTTAAAACTTATTATTTAATACATTATTTTGGATGTAATTTATTTAACTTATTTTAGATGTAGATTATAGACTGTGTATAACTTGAATTATGCACCAACAACTTTGGGGGTACAAAATCAAAGATAAATTATATGTGGGGGTACGCGAACAAAAGAGGTTGAATACCGCTGCGATAGAGACGTTAACACCTGTTTTGCTGCAAGTATAATGATAGGAACCATGAAAGAGGCAGAGGAGCAGCACTTGACTATTGTGACTGTCATATGACGTCATGTGGCTAGTATACATTTTCATTCAAGACGCTGTCAGTAGGTCACTATGATAGTATGATTAGTGAACAGTGAAGTGCAAAGGATGGTGAAGGAAGCGGTTATAGTCGAATTTCAAGATCTCAGCACCTGCTTGGAACAGTGGTTCTTAACCTTTTGGTACTCGGGGGAACGTTTGGGGTATTCTATTCTTTTGCAGCGCACCAGAATTTGGGAAAGAGCTAAAATATATAATAAGAGCTCATGTACTTTCAAATTATGTCATTATTGTGCAAAAAAAAATTATCGCAAAACAGGAAAATGATGTTGTGATATAAATATGAATTTAAAAAGCCTTAAGTAAATGCTGTAGCCGATCCCGGTGACCGCGCGGTCTAAAGTGTAGTTTTGCGACCTCTTCATTACTGCGATCGCGGGTTCGAATCCCGCTGAAGGCATGGATGTTCGTCTCTTGTGTTTGTTGTGTGTTGTGTAGGTAGCGGCCTCTGTGACGAGCTGATCACTCGTTCAGAGGTGTTATACCGGATGTGGTGTGTCTAATTGTGTGTGATCTGGAAACCTCAACAATGAGACCGACTAGGCTCGAGTTGCGCTGTTGTGCCCCGGAAAAAAGAAGTAAATGTTTGGTTTCCAGACGTTATATGGTGGTGCCCTTTCAGCTTAGTAAGCAGATCATCTAACCCCCAAATTTTTGCATAGTTTTGTATGCATGTGTGAGGAATATAATTATGGCTATCGATGGTAGTGTTTTTTACGGGGGCTACGACCTAATTTTCACTACGGGTAAAATTTTCAAGGTGCATTTATCCAAAATAAGACTGAGTGCTTCGTGTTACGTGTGAGGAAAAATTGGTGAACGGGACAATTTGTAATTGTAGGATGTGTTTTGATGTATCCAACTAAGCCAGAAAATAAAGCTTTCAATTAAAAAAAATTATGGCTATACGTGTTTAAGTATTTACCCGCATCTTTAGTTGCACATAGTCAGTCATGTTCTGAAAGCCTAGCAGCATACTGCGCGCGCCGGCTGACAACCGCTGGCTTAAGGAGACGGGGGGAAAAACCACGTAACCCTTCCCCCACCCGCAGGTTAGAACGTCTGCGGGCTGAAATTTGAATCTGGAACCTCCCTAATTCGAATCAGGAGTATACAAACTCTACCGCCATAGATCAGCGGTTTTTTTTTATTTACTATGCAGCAACATGCGGCCACGAGGTGGCGCAGTTGGTTGAGGCACTGCGCTACAAGCCGGAAGTTCGCGGGTTCGATTCCCGATTGTGTCATTGGAATTTTTCATTGACATAATCCTTCCGGCCGCACTTATGGGCCTCGGGTCGACTTAGCCTCTAACAGAAATGAGTACCAGGAATGTTTCCTGGGGGGTAAAGGCGGCCGGTGCGTAGGGCTGACAACCTTACCACCTTCATGTGCCGATTGTCTAGAAATCTGGGCGCTTCAACCACCTGGAACCCTAAGGGTCTGTCCAGGCCTGTAATGGGGTTGCTTTATCTTTTATGCAGCATCATGAATCATTGGTAATAATTAGGACTGGGGTCTGCAGATGGCAGCAGTAACGGCAGTGGGAGATTCAAACGCTTAAGTCGGTATTGCATCCTCGACCTTTGCGGAAACAGTAACATACCATCTATATTCAATGAAACTGAGAGATTATGGTATTTCCCAAGGGCTGTAATGTGTAGGAGTGGATCGATGGGATGGTTAGGTGTGGAATTCTCGGATTTACCCCTTGCAACTTGAACGGGCGTTTCGCCGTTAAATAAATTCGTCAATTATCGTCTCCATAAGACTTGCATTGAGAGAGTGGAACATTAAATTAGAGACATTAAAATGAAAAAAAAAAAATCCGTTTATTACATTGAAAACGTGGCTGAGGCACGAGTGATGGGCAGCGATAATGCTGCTCTCTGGTGCTGACAACATGAAGAGGGGGAAATGGCTCAGAAATTATTCTGGAGGTTGTCCAGGAAACTTGCGACCATTACAGCAAGCACCCCCAACTTGCAGAGATAAATATGTGCTGGGGAGGTGTTAAGCTTGGAAAGTGGCCAATAGATGTCTCCACGCTGTAAGAGTATCACATTGCCTGTGTATGACAATTGTGTTCAAAGCCTTTTTTTTTTAAATTTCTTATTACGAATAGTAAGACTGTATTACGCTATGAAATTTGTCATGAGTGGAAAAATATGGATTTTTTTTAATGGAATAATCAGTAGTCTGGAATCGATACCGTATCTATGTGCATACATTTCTACCCGATTTACACACAATTTGCATACAAACTATCGTCAGAATATGCTTCAGATGTGGAGCAATGTTGCCATTTGCAATGTCAGACAACAAAGGCGTTTGTGTGGGTATAAAATTAGAACATATAAGCATAGACTTCAGAGTAAGTTTCTTTGTATGTATGTATGTATACACTATGTTAAAAATATGTTTGGTAAAGTTGGTACTGTGATTGAGTGTAGTACGGGTGTCAAACCCGGTCTGTCGCGTTCAGAGTGGAGCATAGATTGAGGGCATTCGAGAACAGGATACTGGGGAAGAAATTATATGGGCCTGAGAGGGGGGAAGTAACAGGCGGCTGGAGAAAATTTCATAATTAGGAGCATTACGATTTGTACTTGTTACAAATTTATTAGAGCCGATCCCAGTGGCCGCGCGGTCTAAGGCGTGGGTCTTCGGACGCTCGTTTACTTGGATTGTGGGTTCGAATCCCACCGGGGGCGTGGATTTTTGTGTTGTGTTTGTTGTAAGGACGGTAGCATGGAACGTAAAGTGACATGAAGGACGAAAAGGATTTAAACAGTACAAAAATGGATCAAAGGGGAAAAACCCCGGACAGGCAAAAAAAAAAACCCACCGGGGGCATGGATGTTTGTCTCCTGTGACTGTTGTGTGTTGTTGTCAGGTAGAGGCCTCTGCGACGAACCGATCCCTCGTCCAGAGGAGTCCTACCGACTGTGGTGTGTCAGAGTGTGATCAAAAGGAACTACAACCTCGACACTGAAACGGGAAACCGGAGTAGGTAGAAGAGGACGACTAAAAAAAAAGTTATTAGAGTGATTAAATTATAGATGAAATGGGCGGGGCATGTGACACGTATGGGGGCATAAAGATGCATACAGGGTGTGCTGCGGTAAACTGAAGGAATGACAGCACGTGGAAGATGTATGCGTAAATGGGAGGGTGATATTAACACGGAGACATATGATTGTACCAGTGTGGACTGGATCGAAGTGGCTCAGGATACAGACAAGTGGCGGGCTGTTGTGTACACGGTAATGAACCTTCGGGTTGCATAAAATTCGAGGAATGTCTTGACTACCTTGTCAAGAAGGACTCTGAGCCACTGTTAGTTAGGGGACATGTGTAATAGAATTGTTTATTCCGAAGAAGGCATCGGTCACTGGCACAAAAATTTACAGGAAAAACAAAAATTTTTCATTGATTTTTTGGTTTATTGCAAAATGAATCTCCAAGTACCACTGGCCACTCCGTGTTGTGCCATTTGCAGATATGCTGTGGGTATTATTTTGACGTAGCGTATCAGTTTAGTATCCATTATTTGGTCGGTCTGACCAGCTCCATAACGATAAACTTCATTTAACATCGTTTCTTTCCCCATCGAGATTCGAACCCTTGTAATTTCCGAATAATTATTATGGCTTACCCTTACATCTATGCTTAGATCTCGGTGTGGTGTCTTTGGTTGCCCCGCGTATACGTTTTCTGTGCATATATCTCATTCGTGGTAGTTTCCTTACCCGTCTCTTTGTTTATTTGCTAGTTCTAATGACATTTGGCAAAGAGCAGCCCCTACAAGTTACGAAGCTCTGCATTATGCAGTTTTTTCCACCCCGCTATCACTTCCTCTCAGGTCCATACCTTCTGGAACACCCTTAGTCCATGCTCTTCAGGTAAGGTAAAAGACCAATGGAATAGCTTCATTAGCGATGACAAATTTCTACTCAGCCTTCTTATTTTAGATCAAGGTTGGTCCTTTCTCCTAAGCAAGAGTCATATTATTTGAAGATACTATGTATGCAGGTTATGTATCTTGCAGGGTATGTATTTGCAGGGTATGTACTTGCGGTATGTATCTTGCAGGTATGTGCTTGCAGGGTATGAGCTTGCAGTATGTAGCTTGCAGGTATGTATCTTGCAGGGTATGTACTTGCAGGTATGTAGCTTGCAGGGTATGTAGCTTGCAGGGTATGTAGCTTGCAGGGTATGTAGCTTGCAGGGTATGTAGCTTGCAGGTATGTAGCTTGCAGGGTATGTAGCTTGCAGGGTATGTAGCTTGCAGGGTATGTAGCTTGCAGGGTATGTAGCTTGCAGGGTATGTACTGCAGTATGTAGTTGCAGGTATGTACTTGCAGGTATGTAACTTGCTAGGTATGTAATCGGGTATTGCTTGAGTATGTAGCTGCGGTTGAGCTTCAGGTATGTAAGCTGAGTATGTATCTTGAAGATATGTATCTTGAGGTATGTAGCTTGCAGGGTATGTCTTCGGGTATGTAGCTTGAGGAAGGTTCAGGTAGTCTTGCAGGTATGTAGCTTGCAGGGTATGTAGCTTGCAGGGTATGTAGCTTGCAGGGTATGTAGCTTGCAGGGTATGTAGCTTGCAGGGTATGTAGCTTGCAGGGTATGTAGTTGCAGGGTTGTAGCTTGCAGGGTATGTAGCTTGCAGGATGTAGCTGGGGTATGTAGCTTGCAGGGTATGTAGCTTGAGGTATGTAGCTTGCAGGGTATGTACTTGCAGGTATGTAGCTTCATAGTTGAGCTCACAGATCTCATAAGTATCGTAGAAATTTAACTAACTACCTCGATAAGTAACTACAGATCTGCGCTCTTCTGGGTATGTTAAGCTGTAGAATGGCGGTTTGTTCAGACGTTTCGGGTCAACCTATCGGTCCCATCTCAAAGGTCAAGCAGTCCACTAACTAACCAAAAAACTCATCAGCGAGTCCTTGATAACACTAATAGCTAGTCAAGTTCCCCTCGTTTTTGGAACCAAGTCATTACCCATTCACAAGAGTTGAGAGTCCTTGACTAGCTTTTTTTTTTTCAGCTGTTCAAGAAGTTTCCCGAATTTTGTGGAACCCGAAATTCATTAACATGTTCACAAAAGCCTGCCACTTGGCCATACCCTGAGCCATATTAATCCAGTTCCCGTCGTCCCATCCTATTTTTTTTTTAAAATACATTTTAATATTACCCTCCAAACGTCACATAGTTTCCCCACCAAAACCAGTATGCATTTCTCTTCTCCCCAACACGTGACACATGTCCCGCCCATCTCATCCTCTTTGATTTGATCACTTTGATAATCTTTGATGATGAGTAAAAATAACGAAGAGTCTCATTTAAAGAAATTCTGGTGTTTAAATTTCGTCTTGTTACGTGTTCGTTTTATTTTGCTCAACGTGTACATTTTCCAGGTTTATTTTCCGACTGCCGTCCTAGTTCCTGATCTTAAGATGGAAATAAAAATAAAACACGTGTTCTTTATTCTCTGCATATTTCGCAATCGTTTTGTTTCTGCCGCACAAAAGATGCCATCGCCACAGGAAAAGAATTATCGCTGTTACAAACTTTGTTGTCTCGTTTGTAATGTAACCTATAATTTCTTACAGACCTGTGTGCACTTTGACTTAGCATCTCTCCAGAAAAAAAAAATAAACAAAAGCCGTTTTGCATTATTTCACTCGATTTTTAGAACCACTTTTCAGGGAGTTAAAAAAAAAAGAAAAGGGAGGAAACACGTAAAATGTTCTTCCTGCGTATAGCTGTACTGCAGGGATTTGAAGCCTCTCCGGATGTCGCCACACAACAACTGCGGGTTAAGTTAGGGTGCGAGTGGATTGGGCGCGAAGGGGTTGAGAGTTGTGGTGGTTGACCTGAGGGGGTGAGGTCGACGTCAAGAAGAAGAAAACTTGACAATTTTTAGACTGCCTAATCGCAAAATATCTTAATCAGGAAATCGTATAGGTAACTCGCGATCTTCTCTCCTGTCTCCACTTAAAGATTTAAATATGAATTTATAACTTCGCATGTGGTTTTTTAATGGCTGTGAGTCTGTCACTATAAATACAGCACTTAAAAGAGTTTTTGAGAACTGTAGGGGTGCACAAGTTTCCAAAAGTCTTCATCAGTCACCTGGAAAATATCTAGAAGTCCAAAAAGTCTTGGACTTATTGACCCTTGAAGATGGGAACGATACGTTACCCCGAAACGTCGGTAAAGTATTAGCAGTCGACGCTACGTAAAATCCCAGAAGACCGCAGATCTCGGTGCTTTATATTAACGGAAGTATTTTTTATGCAGCCTGTTGTGTACTTCGTGTAGTTACTAATATATCAGGAAATGCATAGCACACCAGTTTTTGGACGTTCACTGTTGTTGGTCACAGCAGCATGAAGTTCTGTTCAGTTTAACCCTTTAATGTCTAACATTAACCTGAATTATATTTAAAGGTCCAGCTCGTACCGCGCAGTAAACACACTCCGTCTCAGTTATACAAACCAGTCAGTTAATGTTGTACAGTGAAATAATCGCTGTTTGTTCTGAGATCCACACAAAACACATAAATACAGTCCGTACCGCGCAGTAAACACACTCCGTCTCAGTTATACAAACCAGTCAGTTAATGTTGTACAGTGAAATATGCTGTTTGTTCTGAGATCCATACAAAACACATAAATACAGTCCGTACCGCGCAGTAAACACACTCCGTCTCAGTTATACAAACAGTCAGTTAATGTGTACAGTGAAATAATCGCTGTTTGTTCTGAGATCCACACAAAACACATAAATTACAGTCCGTACCGCGCAGTAAACACACTCCGTCTCAGTTATACAAACCAGTCAGTTAATGTTGTATACAGTGAAATAATCGCTGTTTGTTCTGAGATCCATACAAAAACAATAATACAGTCCGTACCGCGCAGTAAACACACTCCGTCTCAGTTATACAAACCAGTCAGTTAATGTTGTACAGTGAAATAATCGCTGTTTGTTCTGAGATCCATACAAAACACATAAATACAGTCCGTACCGCGCAGTAAACACACTCCGTCTCAGTTATACAAACCAGTCAGTTAATGTTGTACAGTGAAATAATGCTGTTTGTTCTGAGATCCACACAAAACACATAAATACAGTCCGTACCGCGCAGTAAACACACTCCGTCTCAGTTATACAAACCAGTCAGTTAATGTTGTGCAGTGAAATAATCGCTGTTTGTTCTGAGATCCATACAAAACACATAAATACAGTCCGTACCGCGCAGTAAACACACTCGTCTCAGTTATACAAACCAGTCAGTTAATGTTGTACAGTGAAATAATCGCTGTTTGTTCTGAGATCCACACAAAACACATAAATACAGTCCGTACCGCGCAGTAAACACATCGTCTCAGTTATACAAACCAGTCAGTTAATGTTGTACAGTGAAATAATCGCTGTTTGTTCTGAGATCCATACAAAACACATAAATACAGTCCGTACCGCGCAGTAAACACAATACCGTCTCAGTTATACAAACCAGTCAGTTAATGTTGTGCAGTGAAATAATCGCTGTTTGTTCTGAGATCCATACAAAACACATAAATACAGTCCGTACCGCGCAGTAAACACACTCGTCTCAGTTATACAAACCAGTCAGTTAATGTTGTACAGTGAAATAATCGCTGTTTGTTCTGAGATCCATACAAAACACATAAATACAGTCCGTACCGCGCAGTAAACACACTCCGTCTCAGTTATACAAACCAGTCAGTTAATGTTGTACAGTGAAATAATCGCTGTTTGTTCTGAGATCCAACAAAACACATAAATACAGTCCGTACCGCGCAGTAAACACACTCCGTCTCAGTTATACAAACCAGTCAGTTAATGTTGTGCAGTGAAATAATCGCTGTTTGTTCTGAGATCCACACAAAACACATAAATACAGTCCGTACCGCGCAGTAAACACACTCCGTCTCAGTTATACAAACCAGTCAGTTAATGTTGTGCAGTGAAATAATCGCTGTTTGTTCTGAGATCCATACAAAACACATAAATACAGTCCGTACCGCGCAGTAAACACACTCCGTCTCAGTTATACAAACCAATCAGTTAATGATGTACAGTGAAATAATCGCTGGAACACATAAATACACTGTGTGGGTAGAACGTACAATTTGTGAATGTTAAACATGGCGGTACATTCAGTCCGTACCGCGCAGTAAACACACTCCGTCTCAGTTATACAAACCAGTCAGTTAATGCTGTACAGTGAAATAATCGCTGTTTGTTCTGAGATCCACACAAAACACATAAATACAGTCCGTACCGCGCAGTAAACACACTCCGTCTCAGTTATACAAACCAGTCAGTTAATGTTGTGCAGTGAAATAATCGCTGTTTGTTCTGAGATCCACACAAAACACATAAATACAGTCCGTACCGCACAGTAAACACACTCCGTCTCAGTTATACAAACCAGTCAGTTAATGTTGTACAGTGAAATAATCGCTGTTTGTTCTGAGATCCACACAAAACACATAAATACAGTCCGTACCGCACAGTAAACACACTCCGTCTCAGTTATACAAACCAACCAGTTAATGCTGTACAGTGAAATAATCGCTGTTTGTTCTGAGATCCACACAAAACACATAAATACAGTCCGTACCGCGCAGTAAACACACTCCGTCTCAGTTATACAAACCAGTCAGTTAATGCTGTACAGTGAATAATCGCTGTTTGTTCTGAGATCCACAAAACACTAAGTCGTCGCCAGTAAACACACTCGTCTCGTTTCAACATGTTATGCTGTACAGTGAATAATCGCGTTTGTTCTGAATCCACCAAAACACAAAATCAGTCTACGCAGTAACACACTCCGTTCTTTACACGTCAGTTAAGCTGTACAGTGAATACGCTGTTTGTTCTAGATCACACAAAACACATAATACGTCGTACGCGCAGTAAACTCACTCGTCTCAGTTATACAAACCAGTCAGTTAATGCTGTACAGTGAAATAATCGCTGTTTGTTCTGAGATCCACACAAAACACATAAATGCACTGTGTGGGCAGACCGTACAATTTTTTTATGTTAAATTTGGTGGTATACATAGTACTGGGTATTGAAAGGTTAAACATTACCCAGTCAGGACGAGTAGGTACGAGTGTATAGCTGTACACATTTTGGTCACGTACTTTAGATGTAGATATGCGTTAAGTTTTCGCTGTAATCGAAAAAAGAGGCCTTTGTACTCTGGGTGAGCCCCAGTTTCGATCTGTACGTTGGTCAAAAGTCCCTGTCTCTGTGGAAAATCAACCTTAGCCAGCCAGCGTACTGATAGACACGTCAGTAGTGATTATGAAGTGATCGAACGCCCAGGACAAGTGTATTAACACGCCAGGTTCTGGGCTTAGATTGAAACGTTTGCGGGGACACCAGTGACCCCTGTCTGAGGACTTCGTGGTTTTCCATATACCCTCAATGGAAATGCTGGGAAAATACCACACGTTGTGCCATTACAACTTCCATCCGCATCTGTATGCATTACTCACGAATCGTTGTATCATCCTAAGCTGTGCTGTTGTGCCTAATCTAAATAATGTAAAGTGTTGTGAATTAAGAATACATGCAAATTTGAGTTTAAATTAAATAATATCACACACAGACACACAAACATTCACTCGACCGAGCTGTGAACCGAGATATTTAAAGTTGTTCGTGCCGGTAGCTCCCGTTTCAGACATTCTTTACGACTTAAAAAGAGTTTCCAAATATGACACTGACGGGATTTCTGTGATTAGACAGTAAAGGCAGACGGCATCTCGATTCCCTAAGACTTTTCTTGCGGCAGCCAACTTCTATTTCGATCCGTAACTTTGAAACTCCTAGAGACATGCAGCGTGTGCCGGAGAAGCAACTAGGGGTGAAGATCCGAAGAAAATCGAAGTAATAAAGTACAGAAGGGGTGGAGAGGGGGGTGAAGGACACAAAGAAGAGAAAAGAATAAAATCTGAAACTCGCCTGTATAAGGATGTTTTGTGCACATACAGAACTCATTGTTGTGATGAACTCTACCGTGCTGCTCCTGGTGGCGTTTGTACGCAACTCAGAATAGAAGCAATCAGGACATCACACCGCGGCCCCACTCCAACATGCCTTAACGAAATGGGAGGAAAGTGGCACAAAAAATAAGTTTTTCTTTCATTAAACCGCGTCTTTCTATTCGATAAGTCAAATCAGTGAGCCAAAATGATATACAACCGCTTTCCCAGTTTTTCGCTTGTTTGTTTTCTTTATATTTCCCATTTTCTCCTAAGATTGATTTTCGTAAGTATCTTAGATGACATTTTAACGAGTATCTCTCGTATATCACTGTACACTGTACTGCAGCTTATAGGTTTTGGATGGCTGTATATGGTAACTGCGTTCTGTGGCCTTAACAAATAACACGAGAACGTTGTTATTCCGTATGTCACAGTGGTAACTATACGTACCAGCTGCCTTGACATAAAAAATAACTCAGCCATTCGCCTACACAGTGCATTTATGTGCTTCCAGGGCCGGCCTAACGCTGTCGCAGTCTGTGCGGCTGCATGGGGTCCCGCTTTTCGGGGGTTCCCGAATAGGCTGTTGTCGTATTTCAGATTTTTTTTTTTGTCAAACATATTTTGTACCTAAATTCTTATTTTGTTCTATCTGCATTGTCAGGTTAGAATTACGGGCCATATATTTTTGCACTGGGCCCTGAAATAGCTTAAACCATCCCTGTGTGTTTCAATTTTGAGTCCCAGAACACACAGCCATTATTTATTGACAGGGCATTAACTGGGTGACGCAGTTTTGTCTGTGAGGTACGGACTGAAATTTTGTGAGTCTATGCTATTTAGATCATAAATGTCTTGGGAAGTTTTGAAATGCGGTGCTGGAAAAAGATGGAAAACAGCGATTCCAATCGTGTGACAAATGAAGAAGTATTACACAGAGTCAAGGAGGAAAGGAATATCGTACATACAATAAAAAGGAAGAAAGGCTAACTGGATTGGTCACATCTTGCGTAGGAACTGCCTTCTGAAACACGTGATTGAAGGAAAGTTAGAGAGAAGGATAGAAGTGACGCGAAGACGAGGAAGAAGACGTAAGCAGCTACTGGATGACTTTAAGGAACGAGACGGTGCTTGAAATTGAAATCGGCAGTACTAGATACCGCTGTGTGCAGAACTCGCTTTGGAAGAGGCTACGGACGTTTCGTAACTACGTGATGGTACTATTTAGATGCATATGAGGCTGCAGACTTGTAATAAAAATAGAATTGGACCTAAGTAATTGTATCGTCCTGTCGTATACACGAAGAGGAGGCTGAGGTTGCACATATGTACGAGGGCTAGTCAAAAAAGAGTGAGAATTAATTTATTACTCAGCAAATACGTTAGGCAGAGTCCAACTTGATATGGTATTTTTCAAAGTAGTCCCCATCGAGCTGTATGCACTTGGTCCAACGTGTCTGCCAGTCCTGGAAGACGTGCTGGAACCCATTTTTTGACATCGTCTTCAGAACCGCCTCCGCCCTCTTCAGAACGGCCGTTGAGGAGTCGAAACGCTGGCCCCGCAGCTCCGATTTCAGGCGAGGAAACAGAAAAAAGTCACACGGAGCAAGGTCCGGGCTGTACGGAGGGTGCGGCACACATTCGATGTTTTTTCGGGCTAAATATTGGGCAACAACGTTCGAAACGTGAGGGCGTGCATTATCGTGGTGTAGGCGCCAACGAGATGGATGCAGCTCAGGGCGTTTTCGTCGGATGTGTTCGGCCAGGGTCTTCAAAACTGTCACTGCCCGAAAAACATCGAATGTGTGCCGCACCCTCCGTACAGCCCGGACCTTGCTCCGTGTGACTTTTTTCTGTTTCCTCGCCTGAAATCGGAGCTGCGGGGCCAGCGTTTCGACTCCTCAACGGCCGTTCTGAAGAGGGCGGAAGCGGTTCTGAAGACGATGTCAAAAAATGGGTTCCAGCACGTTTTCCAGGACTGGCAGACATGTTGGACCAAGTGCATACAGCTCGATGGGGACTACTTTGAAAAATACCATATCAAGTTGGACTCTGCCTAACGTATTTGCTGAGTAATAAATTCATTCTCACTCGTTTTTGACTAGCCCTCGTAGTAAGTGTGTGTTGTGAGTGAGGTCGTAAAGTTATGATATGTATCAGTCATGTTTCTTAAGTGTATAGATCCGTAGTGTACTGGGTTATTTGTACAACTCAGTTACACATCGCACATTATTGTCTACTTGCTTCTTCTTAGTGTATTTTTCCTAGATGAAGTTTATCTCCTTTACAGTTTTTTTCACAAATGCCTGTTTTGCTCTTGCAGCGGCGTAGGTAAGCCTGCTACTGCGCGGGGGAAAGCTGGGAGAGGCTTGGGCTTTCTTTTTGCCGTCTGGCAGACCGAACTTATATAAATATCAAGTACAGGGTATACACAAAAGAATGGTTCGGTTTCAATGGTAAATAAAGGGAAACCGCACCATTCTTTTGTGTATACTCTGTATTTTGGAGCTTCGTCTTCATTTATTACTACTGTCTGACGATTATTGAATTTAAATCTCCGTTTCTGGACCTATAATCTTTTCCTGTAGTAACGTCTATGTAGTAATATTAATTAAACATTTTCCACTGCCCAGTTTTTTTTCCCCCTATGGCTCAACAGCCCCTTGGGGGCCTAGGCCTCCTCATTTTTCGAGGGTTCTCGATCACACTTTTTAGACACACCACAGTCGGTAGGACTCCTCTGTACGAGTGATCAGCTCGTCGCAGAGACCTCTACCTGACAACACACAACACTCACAACAGACAGACATCCATGCTGCCGGCGGGATTCGAACCCGCAATCCCAGTAAGCGAGCGGCCGTAGACCCACGCCTTAGACCGCACGGCCACTGTTGCACTGCCCAATACATATCGAAATTAAATAATTGCAACATATTTTTGCAGTTTAAATTATTGTACTCGATTCTGATGTGTTGGGGGTTGGTCTTGGGTGTGGTGGAGGGTTGAATTGTGAGACACTTCGAGGTATGACCTTGTAATAAGTTAAATTTGTCCCTTTTCCTAATTAAGCTTCACGCATTGTAGACGTATTGGGAAGTCGACGTATAACTCCATGCGTTCTTAAGTACAGCACCAAACGGATGTTACTGTTCAGCTTCACGCCCAGGTCGCTTTATCCCCGAAAGAGTCCCCAGTACCCATGGCATGGCCCAGAGTTGGTCTATCTGCTTCGCGAAGTATAAGTATGTTTACCCTTGCGTGGAGTCGGAACCCCATTTGCCCGCTCGTCCACTCTGTCACCTAGTTACAATTGTCTGAGCTATTCCATGAACGCCGAAACTGTCAATTACGCCCGGAAACGTCCTAACCGATGATCAAAGCATGATGCAGTGTCAGTGAGAGTGTGTGCACCTCTGTCAGTCGATCTGATAACAGACAATATGTGATTACAGTGCTGTTAAGAAAGGTCACTAGCGTGAACCAGCAGATGGAGGACACTTCAGAAGGGCTCGTTCCTTTGTTTCGTCCCATTCGATCTCAACCCCATCTTCAGCTCAAATAGCTTCAGTGCTGGGGTACACATACCACACAGGATATTAAGGCAGAAGATGCCGTTTAACATATACCACCACAATATCGACGTCAGCATGAGTGGCTGGCATTTGATGTATTTGGAAGATGAATATCGATAGTGTGATAGGCATTTGCTTTACTTATTGACCTGTAGGGCCTTATATTCTTTCTGAAATTCCTGTCTTGTGGGGTGAAAACATTGAAGAAGAAATGAAAAATAAATGGAAAGCGTGTAATTTTGCCCAGCGCTTCTGCATGAATGCAGGGGTAAAAAAAAATTGGCTGAATTCCGGAAGATTTTGAAAGTGGTATGTCGCATTTGGAATTCTTTAATTTGTGGCCCTCGTCCAACCTGTCATGTTACAATAACAATAAGGGGTACCAAAATACTGTCTTTTTTTTTGGGGGGGGGGGGGCAGGGGACGTGGTTGGTTCCTGACCTCTGGCTAAAAGTATGTGCAAAATTTACTTATTTTGGGCCGATATGCAAAGCTATTCTGATCAACACAGTTCAATTAAGTACAATCAAATGCCATAACAATTGTATTTGATTTATCTGTGTTGTTTTTATCGGATTTAGGTCACCATAGTCAATTACTCGCCGATCCGCGGGTCTAAGGCGTGGGTCTGCGGCCGCTCGCTTACTGGGATTTCGGGTTCGAATCCCGCCGGGAGCGTGGATGTCTGTCTCTTGTGAGTGTTGTGTGCTGTCAGGTAGAGGTCTCTGCGACGGGCTGATCACTCGTCCAGAGGAGTCCTACCAAGTGTGGTGTGTCTGAGTTTGATCGTGAAGCCCGGCGAACGGGGAAAGCCATGACCTGACAACGGGTCGAAAAGTGCCACATGATAAAAAAAAAGTCAATTGCTCAGTTTTTAAGACAGTTTTCTGTACTATCTGCTTCCCACTTCACCAGGCATTAGGTGCGTATATATAGGGCTATCTTATAATGTTGCATATTCCATGTATGTGGTTTATATATTTGATACTCAACTAACATAATACACTGTATAAGATAAGATGTACCTGACAGCATATGTTGCCCTTTAACTCCGACATATTCGATTCGTACGGAACCAGTACCAACGTTACACAAATTAAAGTGGGGAGTAGTTTATGTAGAATGTAAGTACATGCTTATCACCATATAGATATTGTGCAAGGTATATAGCAGTATGATGCAAGGTGTCAAAATATCCACTCAGTGTTATAATATACTTATAATAATATTATTATAATTATTATAATTATAATAATTATTATATTAATAATGCATATCCTACCTTTAGCTAACAAAACAAGGCAAATAATTGAGAGATCTCACAAATAGTAATATTTTACGTAGGGTTTGAGGATTTGTAGATGATGATTTGTGCCTGATGATAATCGATATCGACCGAAACATATAGCGTTAAAAATAAAGCAAGGAATGTTGTGTTAGACGGAACAATGTGTCTATATTACACGATTATATTTTTGTTATGTACATCAGAGATTCAGCCTCTAACAGAAATGAGTACCAGGAGTATTTCCTGGAGGGTAAAGGCGGCCGGTGCGTAGGGCTGACTACCTTAACACCTTCATGTGTCGATTGTCTAGAAATGTGGGAGCCTCAACCTCCTGGAACCCTAAAGGCCTGTCCAGGGATTACTTTACATCAGAGACTACATTATGATGTAAAGGTCAAGGTTGGTCGAAAGAAATGTTGATGTTGATGTGACAAGATGTCTATAGATACAGATTACAAACTCTTGTAGAAACATTACTGAGAGAAGTTTATGATCATTCCGTTAAAGAGAGATGATATGGGCGTTATCAAATTTAGATAGTTACACAGCCAGTCCCCCATGCTCTACGGTTATGATATTTGGCACATGTTACGTAAATGACGGTTTTGCGTGCCCCTTTTGACATCTTTTGCAGTGGTTATTGCGAACACATTTTTAAAATGGGGTTTAAAAATTACTAAAAGTGTCTGTACAATTTTAATCATTGTAGTAGAAAGTATGTATGTACACAGGGCCTTCCAGTACCTGTGTACTGAATTTCATAGCTTTTGAGTTTGTGGTCGCTTAGAAAAAATAAAAAAAAAAACATTCGTCTAAATTTCATAAAATTAAACATTGGCAAGATAAGGTTACAACGTGTCCTTAAGTGTGTCCGGTCGGGGCATATATATATAAAGATAATCTGACTGTGGATAGAATGGGGTAAAAGCAGACAGAAAGAGAGAGATTGTAGAATTTTGTTTGCTAAAAAAAAAAAAAAAGTGAAAGGGTATAGAGTTGAGGGGTAGAGGGAACCGAGTTGCTGACGCGTGAAATTTAAATTGTGGCGTTTCATTTTGTAGGTTGCGGAATGCGAAAGGCGAGGGAGACTTCGCCGCAATTTCATTACACACTTCCACTTCAAAAGAGCGTTCCGCTATTATCTTCTCCTCTCCCCCTCCCCCCACCCCTTCGCTTACGCTATTTATGTACTGATTATGGTCTCCCTTTTATATAATATTTGTTTTCAAGCTATACAATGTCTTGATCATCTTGTCTGATGTATATTTCTATCTGTTTTGAAATACCTTTCAGCCACACGTGCTTTTAACAGCTCAAAGACAAATCTGTTTAAGACTGTAGAGTAACATGAGAATTAGCTTCACTTTATATTCACCGTGCATCTTTTTATAATTAAATTATTTGTACCAACAAAATGCACTAAGACAGTTTTTTCACTGTTTTCTTTTTATTATAAGGATGCCCCAATACGTATTTCGGCAATTATTTTGCCATCATCAGGGGGTATTTTAAGTGAGTTTTTTACATAGACCAATTCTTTGGTTACGTCATAACAGTGAGTCAGTATTTGTTACCACATCCTATAATTATTAATTAATGGCAGCGTGCCATTAATTAATAATTATACTATAGAGGGTAGTATAATATACTACTTGATTTTATTGTAATTTTTATAATTTTTAAAATTTAATAACTTTTAGCAGCTTAACAATACCACTAATTTTACAAATTTTATACGATGTGGTAACAAATACTGACTCACTGTTATGACGTAACCAAAGAATTGGTCTATGTAAAAAACTCACTTAAAATACCCCTGATGATGGCAAAATAATTGCCGAAATGCGTATTGGGGCATCCTTATAATAAAGAAAACAGTGAAAAAACTGTCTTAGTGCATTTGTTGGTACAAATAATCATTTATGAAAATTAGCGTATGGCAATATTGGATTGAGAAGTGTTATCTCTCGGAATATCGAGAGTTTGACTCTGGGCAGAACATCTGTAGACCCACTACAGTTATCTACACTGTAGGGGCATATTGACAGTGGGCCCAGCTTAGCACATACCCCCCAAACGTTTTGAGGACAGAAATAATTTCAATTTCGGATATACAGGGTTAATTTTTCATTTTTTTTAAAACTATAGACTGTCTGCGCCGATCCCAGTGGCCGTGCGGTATAAGGCGTGGGTCTGCGGCCGCTCGCTTACTGGAATTTTGGGTTCGAATCCCTCCTAGGGCATAGATGTCTGTTGTTGTGTGTTTTCAGGTAGAGGTCTCTGCGACGGGCTGATCACTCGTCCAGAGGAGTCCTACCGAGTGTGGTGTGTCTGAGTGTGATCGTGAAGCCTCGAAAACTGAGGCGGCCTAGGCCCCAAAGGGGCTGTCGAGCCATTAAAGAAAATAGACGGTGTGCAGAGTCCAGGCCTTAAAGCAGAGTGTACAACCCTCGGTCCGCCAGATTGTGTTACGCGGCCCGCGGCAGCATTTGTAAATCATATATCTATATGTAGTATAAAATTACGACATAATTTGGGTTAGGTACCCCAATTGCTGTTAACTTTAAACGTGCGGCCCGCGAAACTGCGTACAATAACAATTGTGGCCCTTTTCCAGAAACAGTTGGAGACCCCTGCTTTAGATGGTTATTTGGCACGGGTCTTTGGTTTGTGTGAAATAGTACATTTTGTTGGTGTTGTCAGTAAGCTTTGGCACCTTAATAAAAGGGCAGACACGTTCGGGATATTAGCTTCTCTGCGCTACCCCGTTGTCTGTAATGCGCACGGATATGTGTGTGGGGGTTGCAGAGACCGGAGTTTGGATGAAGTTGCAAAAGTTTTTGTAATGAATACGGAATCAGGTAGTCACTGAGTGGCTTGAGCCAGGCGGTGGTTGCTGAACGATTGTTGTGGTTCGAAGGACGCTTGTCTCATCTTCACACAATTTGTGTCAAACCATCTTCTGTCGCCAATAAGGAACCTCCCAGTGACCCCTCTGTAGTCCATGCATAGACAAGTTGATGGACATGACAACCCTGTTACTTATGTACCGTCAGGTTTAACACTCACAAATTCTACGTTCTGCCCACACAGTGTATTTATGTGTTTTGTGTGGATCTCAGAACAAACAGCGATTATTTCACTGTACAGCATTAACTGGTTGGTTTGTATAACTGAGACGGAGTGTGTTTACTGTGCGGTACGGACTGTATTTATGTGTTTTGTGTGGATCTCAGAACAAACAGCGATTATTTCACTGTACAGCATTAACTGACTGGTTTGTATAACTGAGACGGAGTGTGTTTACTGTGCGGTACGGACTGTATTTATGTGTTTTGTGTGGATCTCAGAACAAACAGCGATTATTTCACTGCACAACATTAACTGACTGGTTTGTATAACTGAGACGGAGTGTGTTTACTGCGCGGTACGGACTGTATTTATGTGTTTTGTGTGGATCTCAGAACAAACAGCGATTATTTCACTGTACAGCATTAACTGACTGGTTTGTATAACTGAGACGGAGTGTGTTTACTGCGCGGTACGGACTGTATTTATGTGTTTTGTGTGGATCTCAGAATAAACAGCGATTATTTCACTGTTCAGCATTAACTGACTGGTTTGTATAACTGAGACGGAGTGTGTTTACTGCGCGGTACGGACTGTATTTATGTGTTTTGTGTGGATCTCAGAATAAACAGCGATTATTTCACTGTACAACATTAACTGACTGGTTTGTATAACTGAGACGGAGTGTGTTTACTGCGCGGTACGGACTGTATTTATGTGTTTTGTGTGGATCTCAGAATAAACAGCGATTATTTCACTGTACAACATTAACTGACTGGTTTGTATAACTGAGACGGAGTGTGTTTACTGCGCGGTACGGACTGTATTTATGTGTTTTGTGTGGATCTCAGAATAAACAGCGATTATTTCACTGTACAGCATTAACTGACTGGTTTGTATAACTGAGACGGAGTGTGTTTACTGCGCGGTACGGACTGTATTTATGTGTTTTGTGTGGATCTCAGAATAAACAGCGATTATTTCACTGTACAACATTAACTGACTGGTTTGTATAACTGAGACGGAGTGTGTTTACTGCGGGTACGGACTGTATTTATGTGTTTTGTGTGGATCTCAGAATAAACAGCGATTATTTCACTGTACAGCATTAACTGACTGGTTTGTATAACTGAGACGGAGTGTGTTTACTGCGTCGGTACGGACTGTATTTATGTGTTTTGTGTGGATCTCAGAACAAACAGCGATTATTTCACTGTACAACATTAACTGACTGGTTTGTATAACTGAGACGGAGTGTGTTTACTGCGCGGTACGGACTGAATGTACTGCCATGTTTAACATTCACAAATTCTACGTTCTGCCCACACAGTGTGTTTATGTGTTTTGTTTGTCAGTATAATTCCACAAATGCTCCTTATTCATTTTCTTCTTAACCGTACTTGAAAGACAAACGGGTGAAGTCTGAGAATGTTCTGAAAGAAATGTTCTTTCGGAAATCTGGGAACATTACGTAGAAAAGTACTTTCAGTTCTTTTGCCTTTAAAGGGTTAAAGCGGGGAGCCATTGTTCTGCATGACTTGAGATAATTACTGAAATTGCGTTCCGATGGTATGTTAAAGAGGTGACACATAGGCCTGTAGGTGTATTTGTGGATTCTGGTTTTCGGGGATGTGAAACTCTTCTTCGTTTTTTACGTAAGTTTACTCAGTCATCCCATTGTTTTTTTGTTAAAAACACAACATTTAGGAAGTCACCTTCCTTCCGTCTTCAGGTAAAATACAACAATTGTGAAACCTGCTGTGTTTGATGCATTTAAAGGTAAAGGTAAAGCTCTACCTAGAACAGGCCACGAAGGCCCAGAGGGGGAGTAGAGGTATAGCTCTACTCTTTCTTTAACGTAGGCGCTAGATGGGGTGGGTGGTCAACGCCACGCCCCGGCCGCTTTACCCCCGGGAATGACCCAGTACCCATTGTACAGGAGGCTAGGTGGGCCCCAGGGCCGGTCTGGACTGGATGCGTTTGATCCATTTAACCGGACTAACCTTTATTCCAGGAGATAATAAAGGTTGGTAAATTTCTACCAGAATACACGTTGCCATGTCCCAGAAAGCAGTTGTAATAATCTGGAGATGCACAGTGTTTTAATAAGAGGATGACTGAATGATTGAATATTATATGAAAGAATGTCATGCTTCAGATGTTTAAATCGTCTGTATTGGTGCGTCCCTTTAAGGCAGGTCATGGTTCCGGTACTGTCGATACTGGCCGAAGAAACCTAGTCGAATTAAGTGGACGGACAATTAGCTACGTGCTTGCACGGAACGTCGCGAGCTCAGTGCGTAGCATATTGATAAGCCGCAGTGCTCGGATACTCGGCGTCCGCAGTCCAGATAAAGAGGCAATGTGGACTTAACTGCTAACTTGATTAAGCAGTTACACTTTGTGCTACGTTTTAACTTAATTAGGTGTTATGTTAAGGTGATGTTTTTGTACAGCCCTGTATATTGAGAGGCGCGCTTGACACTGGTCAGTTGAAGTAATTGACCCCTTTGCAGCAGTAAGCCTATCTAAATAATACATACATTCATTTACTGGGAGCCACGATAGCTTAGTCGGTATAGTGATTAGGGTAGGGGCTGGACGATACGGGATTCGAATCCCGGCAGGGGCAAGAGTTCTTCTCTCCCCCTTATCGTCGACTGGATCTGGGGCCAACGTGGGTACCGGAGGCACTCCCCCCCGAAAGTAAAGCTGACCGCTAAACGTTGATCTACTGCCGAGGTTAAGAATGAGTGGAACTATCACTCCGTTCCTCCATGTACCTTCATGACGCTCACAGGAATAAATTATACCTTAATTTTATGTTCATTCTGTTGTTACTATATAGGCCGGAGCGGGTTGGTAGTTCGAATCTGTGTTTTAGACATCCTGAGTGAGGTTTATCCTGTTTTTTTTCAGCCCTCCTGGGCTGTACCGGGTTGGTAGTCCATTATGCCAATACCTTGCCCAGTTCGCCATGCACCAACGCCCTATTATTTAACGGTGTATAGATTTAGTTACTGAGAGCGTCGTTAAATAAACCACGGAATGAATTTGCCTTATCTTTGACACTGCGTCACGAATATGAGGACATGGACAGAGGATGTCTGGGAAAGAACGGCTGTGGAAGGTATTTGAAGCTAAGAGAAAATAAGAAGCAGAGGAATGGAGAAAACTACACAGTGAGGGACCTAATAATTAACCAGAAATCATGAGGCTGGCCAGAATCAAGAATGATGATGAGCGATACACGTAGAAAGCATAGGGAAGATGAGAAATATAAACCCAATTTTAATTTTGGATCCTAAATGGAGTACGTCAGTTTGTAGACATAATAATAATAATAATAATAATAATAACCATGGCTCAACAGCCCTATATGGGCTCGGGCCTCCTCTTGCCTCCTCTTTCCGAGGTTACTGGGTCGTGCGCATTCGTGGCAGTTGGTGACTGGCCAACTGGTCGCGCTGTTGTTCTATCGATCCTGATGTGTCCGCCAGAGCCATCTGGCAGGCAGTCAGGAGACCTGGGTGAGAAATGGAGGCTTTGAATTTAGCTTACGAAACATTTCTATTCATGCCCGTAAGGCTCTTTTACATGCCGTAAATCTACGACATGGGACCGACGGCTTTACTTCCCCTCCGAAGGAAGTGGTGCTCCGGATTTTTATCACCCTTAAAAAAATCCATCGACCTCGGTCGGGATCGAACCCGCGAACCTTGGGTCCAGTGACGAGCACGCTAACCACTAGACCACCGAGGTCGACAGTTTGTAGACATAGACATGGATATAATGATAATATTAAAATGTGTCTTAGTGAAATGAGGTTTGAGGGTGTTTGGAGTTTATAGACAAGTAGTTCGGTGTAAGGTTCAGTGGTGAGAACTTTTGAACATAAAAATTACATTTCGCATATGGTCTTCCATAAGAGAAGGGAAATTTTTTGCACAGATGAAGTTCTGTTTTCTTCTCAAGAAGGATTGTGTCCCATGGAGGTACTTAGTAGTGACATTGCAGTTTGATTCGCTGTACAGATAATGTGTTTAGTTCCGATGGGTGTCTGCATGCTTACCATTGCTAGAGCCTTCTGTATCGTCTGTACTAGGTCAAACTCATTCAGGAGGAAGAAGCTATTTGCCAGACTTCGCCATAGGGATTTAGACTAGCCAGACAATAGCTACCTTTTGCTGCCATAGTAGCTATTCCTGTTTGCCTTAGGTGTGGAAAATTTCCCTTGGTAGAAAGATGGTGACTTCGGATGGAAACTCCTGTCTGCTATGATATGGTAAGTAATTTCACGTAACTCTGAAGTGTGGGCACAACAGAGTGAAACAGCGAAACGCTGTGCAGTTGGTCATTTGAAGCCGGGAGACAAGAAGCAGAAGAAGAAAAAGAAAGAGAAGAGAAGGAAGAAAGAGAGAAAGAAAGAAGACAAAAGGGGACTGTGACGCGGAGGAGAGAAATTGAATTTTGTTGAAATTTTATTTGGGGAGCTGCATTAGGACGAAATGTTCATAAGGTCGTGAGGCCTAAATAAGAAGCATGCAGTGCAACGTGGAATTTGGTTGGCTACTCAGAATTTGTTCTGCTACGTAGGAAAAAATCACGGAATGGACAGAATGTAGAATTTGTGAATGTTAAACCTGGTGGTACATATAGTAACCACTGGGCTTTGTATGTGTGTCTTGTGAATTAATTTTTTTTACACAGTTACAACTGTTATTTAAATGTTGTACACACGTTTTTGAGGATACATAAAATCCCTTGCCCCTTCGAATCCTGTCAGGGGGTAAGAAATTTTTGCGTTCTTCTAAACCGTCTATAACGGCCCTGGGACCCATCCAGCCGCCTCTTCAACGGATACGGGGTTTCTTTCCTGAGGGTAAACCCGCCGGAACGTGACGTTAATCACTGACCTCAGTCTAGCACTGAGGTTAAGAGTGTGTGGAACTGTACGTCTACTCTGCCGTGTATGCCTTCGTGGCGTGGGCAGGGAAAACCTCACGTTTTTGCGCAATATATTTGGATATTCAATATAGTCTTCTCGGCGCACAGCCGCGTCAATTCGTTTGAATACAACGTTCGGGACTAGCTCCGTCCCCATCCTCAGGCAAAACAGTTTTGCCTGAGGATGGAGACGGAGCTAGTCCCCGAAACGTTGTATTCAAACGAATTGACGCGGCTGTGCGCCCGAGAAGACTATATGAATCATGTCGCCGCGAAAGTTTTAAAACTATATATTTGGATATGTTTGCTTGTCTACTGTAATTCTTTTTTTTTTTTCTAAAATGGAATTCAGTTTTCCGTACAGTGACGTAAGTCCACACTAGTAGGACTCTGGATACAGATGGTAACCAACATGAACATGACTGTTTCCTGAGATATGACACCGCACATTTTGGTATCAACGTTTCGGAGGAAACAGGTTTTTCCGAAACGTTCGTATTTATCTGCGTCGCATCCCGTAAGACTAATCTTCAAGGTGTTCCGTGCATTCGACGTAAATTTTGTGTTCAGTTTACATCATGTAGTGTGTGCACTGCAGTCCGTGACTTCACATAACGTGACTAGTTCTAATACAAATTTTACATTGTTCACACCGTGCATTGTCGATTATCAAATCACAACACTCAGTCCAACTAAATGCACTATATTGTTCACAGATATTTTATAACACAATATCACTTTTAACACTGCTACATGTTTCGATCCCTTATGGGATCATCATCAGGGAATCACATTTAAGCAATACTTCACAAAACTGAACTAACAATCCATGTACACAATAAAAAGATGTAAAAAAAGTCCACCAGTTAAACTTTAGGCTTTTCTTTTATAATGGATCCTTGTGTGCTGTGTTTTGGAGACAGCTTTTGTTTGTAAGGAATGATAAGACCGTACATTGTAACTGGTTGATCTTTTTTTTTTACATAATTTTATTATGTACATGGATTGCTAGATCGGTTTTGTGAAGTGTTATTTTAATGTGATACCCTGATGATGATCCCATAAGGGGTCGAAACATGTAGCAGTGTTCTGCGTGATATTGTAATATAAAGTATCTCGGAACAATATAGTGCATTTAGTTGAACTATTGTGAGTCGTAATACAAACTTGATGGCTACTCTTTAGTTCGCTTGCTTAAGAAGTCTCAGTCTCCTTTTTTAAATGCCCTTAATAAGTCCTTGAAGGACATGTACATTTTCGTCCGTACTGTGTTGCCTGTCCCGAATTTTTTCTAATGATACTCAAAAAATTTTGTGTTTCATTCTTTAAATGCATCTGTAGTGACCTTACTTGTGTTGAAACACATCTGTACCTTTAATTAAAAAATTTTTTATTCTAGTATACGATGCTTTGTTTGTATAATGAATAGGACAAGAAGTGGTCATGGCTTGATTTGGTATACCATCCGGACATAACCAGGATGAACCGAGAAAAGAACACGGAACATCCAATCAGTATACCTGGTTTCTGTATCTGTATTTGAACCTAGTGTCTCTCGAATGCGAAGCAGGAGTCCTGGCCTTTCAGTCGTGACTTTCTTTATTATGTAGAACGGGTGTTAGTTAAACAACACTGGAATTAGTTTCATTTTGTGTGATGTCGCTCTGTGCTGTTGTGAAGTGGTCTGCTCTATGCGAAATTCATTGTGGCAGACACTGAGGCAGTTCTGTACTTTAATAAGTCCTTCCTGTCATTCCCAGCCTCGTGGATATTCTCTCCTCTCTCTCTCTCTCTCTGTCTATCTTAGAAGTCTGTTCAATCTGTACTCCATTTCAGAATGAAACTAACCGACGGCAGACAAAGAGTGTCCAATAAAGAAGCAATGAAAGAAAGAAAACGTTAAATTAACACCTAACTTCACGCTTTTTCGTGTAAATGATTTTGAATTTGTCCCTTTTTTTTATTTTCGTTTAACAGACAAGTAGAAATACCCGTGAAATCTGTGGTCTTCTGGGTTATTACACGGCGTCGTGTGGTAATTATTTACCGACGTTTCGGGAGAACGTATCGGTCCCATCTTCCCGATACGTTGTCCCGAAACGTCGGTAAATAATTACCACACGACGCCGTGTAATAACCCAGAAGACCACAGATTTCATCAACATCGCGGCGGAAGCCGGTATACAAATCCTTTACTTTTTCAGTATCACAGTATACAGGGTGTGAAAGTTTAATGTCGAAATGACTTCAAAAGTAAGAAGTTAATATGTAGCCAGAAAAAAATATGGGAATTAAAGTTCAAACCGCATTCAAAACCTTAGAAATATGACGCCTTGTTGTGTGATACATATGTGATAATTTTTAGCAGTCGAAACAAAAGGTTCCTCTGAAACTACGATACATATCTACCAGACTATACGGCGTCATCCCTTCATAGTTACTACTGTGAGATATTCATATCTCACATCATCAATTAACAAAATAGAGTCGAACCCGGTTATAACGACATCGGTTTATACAACACCTCGCCTATAACGTCAGATATTCTGTGGTATCAACAAATTCCTCATTCTTAACCATAAAGTTACAATACTCTGTTGTAGTCGTTTATAACGACACAAAATATTCAGTCCCGTTAATGACGTTATAACCGAGTTCGACTGTATAAAGTTTTCGAAAACATGTATCCGTTTTTTTTTTCCAATGGCTCGACAGCCCCTTTGGGGCCTAGGTCGCCTCATTATTCGAGGCTTCACGATCACGCTTTAGACACACCACACTCGGTAGGACTCCTCTGGACGAGGGACCAGCCCGTCGCAGAGACCTCTACCTGACAACACACAACACTCACAAGAGACAGACATCCATGCCCCCGATGGGATTCGAACCCACGATCCTAGTAAGCGAGCGGCCGAAGACCCACGCCTTAGACCGCACGGCCACTGGGATCGGCACTACATCTGTTTAGAACCTCTAATTACTACATCTGCATATTACATCTAATTAACGTGTCTAATCGAATAACTATCAAATCGAGCGACTTTGTGGATTTGCTTGAGGCGTGGTGTGGTGTGGTGTGGTGTGGGTGGAGCCATATCGGTTCTGCCGGTAGTGGCATGTCGTGAAACGTGTGGATTTTGCTGGTCTGTGTTGTGACGTTGTGTACTGCCTCCATCTTCAGCCAGTGTTAACACTTCAGTTATCATATGTTTGTAGTGGTATTTGATGTAGATTGACCGCCCACGCGTGCTAGTGGACACTTCGTGAGGACGTCCGTGGAAGACTGAGAGACTTATGAAGGTCAGAATATGTACTTTTTAACCAAATATTATTGCGATGCTCTTGCAGTCAGAAACCATCACCGGACATCAACCCCATTACAGGCCTCGACAGGCCCTTAGGGTTCCAGGAGGTTGAGGCTCCCAGATTTCAAGACCATCGGCACATGAAGGTGGTAAGGTTGTCAGCCATACGCACCGGCCGCCTTTACCCCCAGGAAATACTCCTGGTACTCATTTCTGTTAGAAGCTGAGTCGACCACAGGGCCGTAGTGCGACCGGAAGGATTATGTCAATGAAAAATTCCAAATCACGGGACATAAAGAAGTGTAAATAAGATTATTTTTCTCTTCTGCACGTTTCGGCCCTTTAGGGCCATTTTCAGCAGATTGTGTAGTGGTGGAAGATATTCGTGAAGTGTATATGTAACCGTCTGCTTATACTTCAGTAATCTTGTCTACTGTTATACGATCTCGTTGAAGGTATCACTGTGTGGCCGAAACATGTAGCAGAAATAAACAATTGTGTTTTTATCCGTATTTTTTTGAGTGCTGTGATGGTTCCTGAATGCACGAGTACGTATATCATGATGCAACGATATAAGATAAATTTACGATATTTAAATGAAGGCGAATGCGACGAAAGATACATTTAGCACGAATGTGAGAGAAATGAGTATTTCGTACGAAGTTTTCGTCGCTAAATTATGGAAAGATAACAACTTAGAAAAGATGGGATGATAATATTAAAATAAGTCTTTTAAGTAACTGCGAATCTAAGGCATGAACTAGTTTAATGTGACTCAAGACGGGGCCTTTATGAATGCGGTAATGAATCTTAGGGTTCCACACAAGGTGGATTCACGACATTTATCTTTTCAGTAAAGGCTCTCGTATACAGGTTAGTTGATATCAAGGGGGTTGCCGTGCCCTGGCCAACCTATTACCGCGGGGGCACGGGTTCGTTCCCAGGTACATTCGTATAGAATTTGTGTTGGACGAAATGACACTACCTCTGTATAATTGTACCAATTTTCCATACTATTTCAGCCGTCACATTCTTGACAGCGTCAGTAAATAACAACTCTTAAAATTTTCAATGGTTCATTGTGTAACAAATAATTCAATTCAATTCAATTCAATTCTAGTTTATTAATGTGCCGAGTCAACAGCCAGATGGCCAATTACACAAACAGCACAACATACAAACACAAATAACAACGGAGAATAAACAGGACACAAATGAAACAAACACAACCAAAACAAACAAATAAAAATTACTTAAATAATTAATAAGGACACCTTGAAGTAATACAATAAAACATCACATCTGACTAAGTGTGACAAGTTGCCTTCTAAAGACATCCAATTGATTACAAATAGAATTTGTCGCATTTACACACCGGCCGGAGGGACAATTTTTATAAAATGAACTAACATGAAACAAAGAAAAGTCTCGGAGGTTCCGAGTGGGAACTCGTAGACCAATAATGTCCAAAGTAGATGGACAGGATTTAGAACCCAATAAAACATTAATGACAAAAATTGCATCAAGTTGATGTCTTCTGTCATGTAAAGTACGTAAATTAAGTACTTGAAGAGCATTAGCATAAATATAACCATTGCTGTCTGGGGAGAGGAATCGATTATAGCATAGAGCTACAAACTTCCTTTGAATGCGCTCAAGCTTTTTTGAATCAGTAGAAGTAATTGAATTCCATACTACAGACGCGTACTGTAATTTGGGTCTAACATGTGAAAAATATAAAGTCAATATACTATCAAGAGTCGAAAATGAGAAAGTGATATTACGAATAAGACCCAAAAGCTTAACAGATTGAGAAAAAGTATAATCTACATGAGAGTGAAAGTATAATTTGGAATCAATAAAAACTCCCAAATCCTTAATACAATCGGTACGTGTAAAATAAAAATTCCCAAGTTTATATTTAAAAAAAAAAGGTTATAGTTTTCCTGGAAAAGGTAATAGCTCGAGTTTTACCAGTATCAAGATTCATAAAATTAGCAGTGCACCAACGTTGTATGGAATCAATATCTAATTGCAACTGAGTAAAATCATCAAATGACTTAATAGCACGAAAAATTTTTATATTATCAGCAAAAAGAAGAAATTTTGAATGTTATTACATTATATATATCATCTATATGTAAACTAATAACACATTCAAAATTTCTTCTTTTTGCTGATGATGTAAATAATAATAATAATATAATAATAATAATTGGTAAGCAGAAATACATTGAAGTCTTGCAGTATAATTTATGCACCGATACATGAACGGCTTTGAAGCATTTTGAGCAAAGTCCGCCCGAAATGAGCTGTGTAAATTGATAACAATCTCAGCCCACCTCTCATAACAGTCTCATAGCTCATCTCATAACAATCTCACAGCCAACTTCTCAATAATTTCACAACTCATCTCCCAATCTCACAACCCATCTCTCGTAACAACCTCACAGACCATCACAACAATCTCACGGCCCACGTCAACATCTCACGTACCAATACTCACCATCTCATAACTCAGTTGTATTACAGCATTTATAACATCTAGCACCTCTCAACAATTTCACCTCATCTCAATCCAACCATCTCTCGTAACAACCTCAAGACAAACATCTCACGGCCACCTGTCACAATCTACGCCAACTATAATCTAATCTACTTATACATCTCAAGTTCGTACAATTTTACAGCAAGTTTCTATACAATCTCAAGCCAACCTCAACAATTTCACAACTCATCTCCCAATCTCACAACCCATCTCTCGTAACAACCGCACAGACCATCACAACAATCTCACGGCCCACCTGTCAACAATCTCACGACCAACCTATAATAACCTCACATCTTATCTCTCATAACAATCTCACAGTTCGTAACAATTTTACAGCAAGTTTCTTATAACAATCTCACAGCCAACCTCAACAATTTCACAACTCATCTCCCAATCTCACAACCCATCTCTCGTAACAACCGCACGGACCATCACAACAATCTCACGGCCCACCCGTCAACAATCTCACGCCCAACCTATAATAACCTCACATCCTATCTCTCATAACAATCTCACAGTTCGTAATAATTTTACAGCAAGTTTCTTATAACAATCTCACGGCTCATGTCAACAATCTCATAGCCCGCCTCTCACAAATCTCACAGCCCATCTCGCATTACGTGGTTAATACGAAATGTATTTGTCTTTATATCTGGCATCAGAATGTTCCGACGTGCCCTCCACGTACGATCAGTTAACTTTTCATATACAGTGATTTTCATTACGAGTTTTGTATAAATAAATGCTTTGAAGTTTTGAAAACATCGCATCAACTTTTACATTTCTCTTTGTAGGGGAGAGAAAAAAAGCTCATATCTAGAGGCTTGTGAAATACTGATGGAGGGATAGACTTTTACAGGTCGAATACTGCACACGGTTCTTTTGCATTCTGTTTTCTGCGAAACGCAAGTCATTTATCAGTTCAGAGAAACATAAGCAAGAACAGCCTTTGAGATCAGCGTGTTGGCGTCATTTGTTTTTAAGCTCGAAAGAGAGGAAACAAATGAAAATGTTGCTGCGTTGCTTGTCCTTATTTTCGAACTGTATTTGTGTCAAGTTTTTATTGTTTTGTGATTTGCCCCTACAGTTTAAATTATCTGAACATATTAGAATCGTGATTATATATTTTATATGTAGTCCTGTATACACGTCACTAGTTCCAATAGAGTCGTTCTTGGAAATCTGATTGTTGCTATGTTTGTGGTTAAATTAAGTGCATTTTGTGGAACCCGGAAGTTTAGAAAAATGTATGTGGTATATTTTGTATGTTATGTGGGGGTAAGTGGGTTGGTGGTAAACGATTGGACCTGGTGGTTAAGCGGGGTTTGTCTTTGGAAACATTTTTGGGGAGGAGAGTTTTAATGTCACTGTCCTATGCTCGTAATTACTATTTAACACCTTAAGAGAGTCCTCAAGATTGTTGCGTGTTTTTATTAGAATAAAATAATTGAATACGCTAAGTATAATGTATCCATCAGGATATATTAAATTTTTTTTACTTATTTATTTTATTGTAATCAAAATATATAATATGGACCTTCTTGTTGTATTAAATGGTATTGTCAAAAATGGCCAACAAGCCAGAAACACGTTGGATAGGCTAAATAATAAAATTTATTTTTGATCAATTAACGCTAATTTTGTTGTTGTATTATTTAGTAATTTAAGTATATATAATTTTCGATCCCAGTCACCGCGCGGTCTAAGGCGTGGGTCTGCGGCCGCTTGCTTGCTGGGACTGCAGGTTCGAATTCCGCCTAGGGCATGGATGTCTGTCTGTTGTGAGTGTTGTGTGTTGTCAGGTAGAGGTCTGTGCATCGGGCTGATCACTCATCCAGAGGAGTCCTACCGAGTGTGGTGTGTCTGAGTGTGATCGTGAAGCCTCGATACTGAGGAGGCCCTGGCCCACTAGGGACTGTTGCGCCATGAAAAAAGTATAGTAGAACCTCGGTTATCCGAACTTCGCTTAACCAAAACGCCTTTTTTTAACGCGATTCCCAGAACTGCCTACCTCGAGACACCTCTGAGCCTCTCGCCGTCAGTTTGTTGTCTAAAGTTGACGTGTGCGGACTGTATCTGTAAATATCTTACACTTTGTTGTGCCATAAATTTTATTAACATAAGACGTGTTTCTGAATAAATGTTATTTTTATTGCACCTTATTACGTCAAGCCGAATTTCCGAATTATCCGAAATTTTGCTTATCCGAAATCGGGTCCGCCCCCTTTATTTCGGATAATCGAGGTTCTACTGTATATGTAATTGTGTTGACGTGGAAACTGGAAGAAATTGGACTGCTACTAAATTTTGAATCTACCGGAATTTTCATAACCTTACGAAACAGAGTCACAAAGGTCATAATTTAAGCAATATGCTCAAGGTAATAAAATCGTGTTGCAGAGTGCGTTGTAATGTAATTTGCAGTACAGTAAATGAGGGAAAAGCGACTGCGTTGCTATTGGAGTGGACTTTTACACGTTGTCCTTAGGGATAGCTGAATTATAGAACAGGGGCGGCCGTCTGTGACCCCGCGATGTGGTTCTGTATTATGCAGACTCGTCTGTATTCGTCTTGGCTCGTCTTATTTCCCGAATTTTTTAGATTGTTCCTCAAAAATTCAATACAAAAGAGATTTAAAGTCGGATATTTGCGTCAAGATTGCGGTCTTCCGAAATGTGACGCCGTGTAGTTCGGTAGATACTGTAACCTAGACGGCCACACACCGATGTTACCACCCAACCTCGCATGACAATCTGGTTCTCGTTTTAGAAGGTTAAGTTCACCCTACAACAGGCCGTGAAGGCCCAGAGGGGGAGTAGAGGTATAGCTCTACTCTTTCTTTAACCTCGGCGCTGTATGGGGGGTGGATGGTTAACGTTACGCCCCAGCCGCTTTACCTCCATGAAAGAGACCCGGTACCCATTGTACAGGAGGTTGGGTGGGCCCCAGGGCCGGTCTGGACGGGTGCAGAAAATTTCGCCCCCACTAGTATTCCCCCAATTATGATTATGAATAGAATGTATGAGAATCAAAATCTTTTGTATATGGTTCCTCTGATTATACAACAAATCCACATCACCAATACGATTAGATAAAACGGTCAACATACCAGCACCATAAGACTTTACATTTTGATAATAAATTACCAAACAATAAGACACCAAGATTAGTATTCTGAGTGATGTTCCGACCGAGTTTTGTCCCCGGACCGTCCAGCCCGTAGCTGTACCGACTACGCTATACCGGCCCACCTTAATCGCTTTACAATAAGCATGTATTTGCTCGTGTAATTGACAACAGTGACATACTTCTTGCTCCGTACACGTTAATTGTGTGTTTGTTCATATCAGAACGGGAAATACGCCATGACACTGTGGAATACCAATATGTAGATGAAAGGATGATACTAAAATGGATATCATACTAGCAGAGGGCTGAGTGTGGGCTGTGTTCATATGCAGGATGTTGTGAACACGGTTATGGACCTTTGGATTCCATAAAATGTTGGAAATTTAGTTACTAACAAAGTAACTTTAATTTTTTCAAGATTTACTCTGCTTCATGGAGTTAGTTCAACAAATGTTCACATACATGTACAAAGTATCTAGCATTTTGTATGACAGTGGAACAGGCAGTTCATAATAAAGATGTTATCCTAATGCTTGTTGTTCTGCCGTTATATGTGTTTGCAGTCAGAGTTGGTAGTAGTAACGAATTGGAGGAGAAGATGGCTGCTACAGATAGATACGAGTATTAAAGAGCATGCTTGACTCCGCGTTGTAAGTCTGGAAGCTTGCGTAGCGTACCACTAGATAGCAGGAGCGCTTGGGGCTTGTTGGTATTCTGTCAGGTTTAGTGCCAACGTCACTGTACTTCCAAAATGTTTCGTGTAAGTCATGTTACTTATCTAGACCAAATTTCTATCGAAAAATTTTGCACGTGCGCGATAAGTTTTTACCTAAACTCAGTACGGATGCTGACAATCATAACAATTTCCCGTTGAAATTTCTCCAGGATTTATGGTAACAAACAAACTAACTGCGTGGAACAGAATACTCTTCAGAAGCTGGCAATTCCTCACCTGGACAATACACTCCCCACTTTTTATGACAGCCTAAGGTTCATTGGCGTGTTCACAAAAGCCCGCTAATAAACCCTGTCGTGAGACAGATGAATACATTCCACGTCCTTCAATCCTGTTTTTTTTAAGATCCACATCAATGTTATCGTCCCATTTACACCGTGGAAGAATATATATCCAAGCGTTTATGTTGGTGCTAAAATATGTAAATACAGTTCAATTCTTGTCCGTTCCCGAATAATAAGCTTATCCAACTATGTAGATATCTATGCAGTTCAACAAATAATAATAATAACCATGGCTCAACAGCCCTATATGGGCTCAGGCCTCCTCTTTCCGAGTTTACGTGGTCTGCGCATTTGTGGCAGTTCGGAGACCAGCCGACTGGCCGCGCTGTTCAACTCAATCCTGATGTGACTGCCAGAGCCATCTAGCAGTCAGTCAGGAGACTTGGGTGAGAAATTGCCGTTAAATTTTGCTTACGAAACATTTCTATTCATTCTATTCTAAACATTTCTTTTACATGCCGTAAATCTACGACATCGGACCGACGGCTTTACTTCCCCTCCGAAGGAAGTGGTGCTCCGGATTTTTATCACCCTTAAAAATCCATCGACCTCGGTCGGGATCGAACCCGCGAACCTTGGATCCAGTGGCGAGCACGCTAACCACTAGTCCACCGAGGGCGACAGTTCAACAAATAGCTGACCATAAGTAGCACACGTCTTATATTGAAGGACCTTTTCGCTTGACACACTTGCTGTGTATGACTGAGTGTATTCACTTTAAGGAGCAGGCGTCTACCATCCCCTTTAAAACTAAACCCTAATTTAGTGTCCCGATAATTATTGGCTTCATGTTATCCCGTGGAAAGGGAGAAAAGAAAGGTCTTAGTTTTAAAATACTGTGACGCTATTTAAACTTAGCTCTTTCCCTTCTGTTTGGAAACCGAAGCACATGGCTGTGTAGTGCCTTGCTAGTTTGTCTTGACTTGAAGTATTTTAAGCGGATTATTATTAAAAGTTTCTGGGATACATTGCCCCTTCCAAGTGGAGATTCAGAGGGGAAGGGAGAAGAGGCGGATAAAAAGAGAGAGACTGAAAGAGAAACATATAGAGCAGAGAGAGAAAGAAATAGACGGAGGGTGGAAACTGGGAAAAAGAGAAATGTAGTAGGTAATTGAGAGACAGAAAGAGTAGAGGCAGACAGAAAGAAATGTGGAAATAGTGTACATAATTGAGAGACGTAAAGATTAATGTAGAAGAGGAAAGAGATATAAACAGAGTAGAAGAGAGAAATGTACGGAAATAGTGGTAGCAGAAATGAGATGCAGGAAGAATAAAGACGAAGAGAAACAGGTATAGAAATTGAACACATAATTGAAGAACAGGAAGAGTAGAGTTAGAGAAAAAGCTTCCTTTATGCTTGTTTGTTTTACACCTTTTTACTTTAACGCCCTTTGCCAATCTACACCACTTCTTAATTTGCTCCCTCACATTTTCGTTTTAACGCCCTTTGGCTGGCTGTGTTCTGTTATACTAACCAATTATTTCTGATGGGACTGTCATTTTTTTTATTTACGCCCACTTTATCGGGAACGCAACTGGGGCGTAAAACAAGGACTGGATGTGTATAACTGGAGTAGAGAATGAGAGATAAAGAGAGCATGGGCAGAGATAGTAGAGACAGAAAGAGAACAGAGTCAGAAAGAAAGTAAAAAAAAAAAAAAGAAAATGGAGGAAATAAGTACACAGAAGGTTATTTGTTATGTAATACTCGAAACAGCTCGTTGTTTACTGTAGGAGCATAATATTTTGTCTACGGTAGTATGTTTTATAGAACATTGTTTTTGTTTTGTTTATTTGTGCAGGTAACGTAGATTGTTGTCAGTAAACAGAAACATGTCTGTCTTACCGCGTACCGAGAAGCAAATTTCTTTCTTTATTGAAAGTTATTTATTTATCATACAAACTCATGCACACTTTTTACAATATTATTACTTCACCCCTATACGTATTTCGGCATTCAGAAGGCCATCCTCAGGGGGGTCACAGTGTTAAAAGCATAGACTATACATCGATTGTATAAAATGTTACATCGATATGAGTAAAATGTTGAACATTAGAATATTAGTCTATTGTTTTTGAGTTCTGATTGAGCTCGTACACTATATGTGTATTGAAATATTACTAAAATGTTAAAATTGTTACACATTTTGACGTTTTTTAAAATTAGTGGCAGATTTGGTCTTGTATCTTTTCGTTACCGTAGGAATGCAGTAGTTTCTGTATATATTGCTGTGTGTTACTGTCGTGTCAGCTGCGTTCAGCCGTTGTGTGGTGACTTTTTTTATATGTTGCTAGTAAGGAATTAGTTATACATTCAGAAATAAACACGAACGTCTCAAATTTGGTTGACTTTTGTTGTAACGACAGGCGCACTGAAATAAATAACGTGGGCCTGTAAGTGGAGAACTGTCATTCTTCAGGGTTTGGAAGGCCAGTTGCTACTTCAGAATAGTGGGGAATGTTAAAAGTAAGTGGTAAATAGGCCGTGCCATGGCTCAGGCGGTTAGTCGCCGGCCTGTCACCACGGAGGCCCGGGTTCGATCCCAGGTCAAGTCCATGTGAGATTTGTGGTGGACAAAGTGGCACTGGGACAGGTTTTTCTCCGAGTTGTCGGTTTTCCCCTGTCAATTTCATTCCACTGGTGCTCCATTACTTGTAAAAATTGGTAAAAAACTGCTCATCCTCATCTTCATCTTCATCACAGGGTTGCACAATAAGCCTTAAGGCTGCGGTGCGTCCGTAGCATCAGCTGCGGGGCCCCCTCACCACAAAAAAAAAAAAAAAAAAAAAAAAGGTAAATAAAATAACCACTTTCTTAAACTACGTGGTAAATACAGCAACCACCGTTTCGTAATTAATTAATCTGGAGACATTAATTTTAGGATTGTGAATCGATGTTATACCGCCACTGTAGTAGGTTTTAAAGTAACTGCAAGAAACAGTCCTTCTGAAAGATTTCGTAGTCGCTATACCCCGCGTATTACGGCTCCAGGTGATTCATTAGCGTGACCACAACAACCCGCCATTGGAGCCAGTCTTGTGCTAATTTAATTACGCCATATTATCACATCCCACATATTATCCATTTTAATATTATCCTCGCTTTTACGTCTATACAGGGCATACACAAAAGAATGGTGCGGTTTTAATAGTGAACACTATTAAAACCGCACCATTATTTTGTGTATGCCCTGTATCTAAACATTCCCCTTCAGAATTTTCAACTTAGATTCTGTATTACCATGCGTGCTACGTGTTCCCCATGTCTCATTATTTTTATCACTCTAATAATTTGTGAATGGTTAACTATATTATAAACAAATCAGTCATTAATATTACGATGTTCTGGGAAGTGACGCCGTGTAGTTCGATACATCGATTAACTTTCTAAGATTCTGAGTTAGTCTGCTGTCTCTGTATTCAATTATTTTGAAGGTGGAGGCAGCAGGTTCGTCCGAAACATCGATGCCTATGTACCAAACCTTGAATCCCCAGTAAAGTTTGTGTCTCTACTTCGTTGCATGCTCCTTTAGTCTGTAAAGTGTCGCTGATGTGTGACGTATTCCGTGTAGTGCGGGCTGCAGCCTCATTTCTTAACTACCGCAGTTTGAAAGTCGAAGATCGAATTCTGATTTGCTGAAATCCTCCAATCTCTCTACAGCAGCGCGAAGTAAATTTCTTTCTCTGTTTAATTAACCGCAACGTCATAAGTACGTATGGGCACGTGGAGTGATAGCTCCGCACATATTTAAAACCCCCAACATTAGATGTGAGTGGTCAACTTCATGCTCCGGCCGCTTTACCCACAAGGAGAAATAGCCGGTACCGATCGAATGGGGCCCACCGCGCGTCTGGATGCTGTCGAGAAAGGGGATATTTGTACCCTGTAGGTTGTCGAACCCTGTTCCCTTGGTTGTCCGGTCCCTCGCATAGTCTGCCCTAGGTCGCCCACAGTTTCACAGAGATGTTACGTACACTGGTTAGCAAATGTATGTCGCAGTTAGCATTTTTTTTTATTGTAGCTAACAATAATTTTCAGCAATTGTGTTTTCATTCACAAGACACTTCATTTCCATATCACAGACTGTCGTCATAATTGGTTCCTTCCTGACTAGCTAAGTGGTTCCTTTTGTCAAAACATTTTTCTATTCTTTATCAGTCTAGTTTCTTTTATTACACTTTTATTTCCCTACCAAGTCTTCCATTCTTTTCATTCGTCTCCCACATCAAGGTCAAAAACCGGAAGGGTGCATTGTTCGCCATATTGAGGCGAAGAGATTGGCCTTTTATGAGAGAGAGGGGTGAAGCAACTCTGGTTTAATTGGGCCGCCATTTGCTTCCCTTTCGTCTCATGTCTGGGGTAAAGATGGGAACTTCTTTCAGAAAGTTTTTTTTTTTTTTTATTCCTGAAATGTTATTGGACGGTTTCGTCAGGCTGGTTAAGTGATTAATGTATCATTCTATGGTGTAAAAAAAGAAGTTGGTGAAGTTGAGATCCAAAGCGCCGCCATAAATAAACTGGAACGGGCGAAGTGGAAACAGGGCTTACAGTGCAGACAGGTCCAAAAACTGGAAGTTTTAGAAATAGCTGAACTTTATCGCATTCGGCGTTCAGACGGGGTTAGAGAAATGCCGAGATGTTCCTAGCAGTGGCATAGAAACATGAATTACTTTAAACTAGATGTTTTAGGAGATTAGTTGAATTGGATCTGGGAGATTTCCTTCCAACACGTAACAAATTTGATCAAATTCTAAAGTTATATACGTTAACTAACAAACAGAACAACAAACACTATGGTGAATAGCGTTGTGACGTTTCGGGGGGGGGGGTACTGATAAAGTGCTTAAAACGCTCCCACACCACACGATTATACTGCACACCCTCATCATACCCAACGCCAACCCTACTAACTAACTAACTAACTAACTAACTCCATGGAGCAGCGTCCTTCTTGAGAAGCTAACAGGTCCTCAGCTAGTCAAGAAATTCCCCGCGTTTTATGGAACCCGAAGGTTCATTACCGCACTCACAAGAGCCCGCCACCTGTCCCTATCGTAAGTCGTACCAAAGAATCAGTCCAGGTCCGAGGCTTTGCGATATGTTTCGTAACATGGTAATTTTTTACGGTGAGGAGTTGTTAGCACCTCGCCCAACTCCCCAAGCTGGAGGACCACCCCTTGTCGGCTGTCCGCGAGTGCTTATTCGCAGCTACCCTCCATACCCGCAGGCCGTTCCTCCATCCGCAACCCGAGGACGCGCCATGCCGTGGTGACAGGGACCGACTTATCGTGGACGCCAACCCTACAACACCACAAATGCTTACACGTACCTTATCAATAATTTAAATTTCAAAAACATTTCTTGTTTTATTATGCGAAACCTGAAGCTACTTTGTGCAGTGTTAATACTATTCGTGACGTAATTAATGCAAGACATGACGGACATATGGCCAAATAAGGTGGCTTAATTTGTGGCCGTTTTGACTTTCATTCATTAGGTGCTGGGATGCAAAGGACAGATGGCGTTAGTCGCCAGGCCTACACACGTCCGTGTGTGTATGTACGTACGTGTTATACAGAGTGGCGCAGAAGTCCCTCGATAATTGACATGTTGCCTCTAGTGTCAAGGGACTTCTGCACCACTCTGTGTATATACACCTCGTATAAAAGAGGCTTCCCAGTTACGGGGAGACTTCATGTAATATATTTTACTAAGGTTCAAACCCCGTACAGAAGTGACATGTCACTCTCGGTCGATAGTCTTTACCAGACTATAGCGCTAGACTGCGGCTTTCTCTGCGGTATCTTAACCGCGTCAGCCTGCGTTTAAACCATTAACGTAATGTACCCTTTTGACCTCTGTGTCTCTTGTTAAAGGGAGGAACCGTAAATTCACTGCGATTATTTCTTTCCTTTCTGTGCCTATTCGCTTCTGTTCTTTTCTTGTATTGATTTGAGAGTTTGTAAATCTGAATGTGTGGCAACAAGCAGTCATGGCCTGATTCGAGGTAATATTACATTGACGTGTACGGACTGAGGAAAACCACGAAGGGCCTCGTAGTATTCTGTGTCCTCGTCGATATTTAAATGCGTGACTTCCCGAGTACAAACCAGAGGCAGGTTAGTTACCAGTCAGTCGCGAAGTTTGTATAATCTTGTATTCTGATACAAATTTCGTATTCAAAATTAAAAGTCTACTGCATGTGACGTTGCGTAATTACTGACGTTTCGAAAGGTCGTAGTGCGTCCATCTTAAAGTGTCTGGACTGCTTGACCCAACACAGCGTCATAATCAGCAACGCGGCTGTGAGAACCCCATATCTCAAATTTCATATTGTTAACTTCTGAGATTGAAACTTGAGAGATAATTTTGCGTCATCGCCATGTTTCACATTCTACAAAGATTAATTTAAAGATTAGGCTCTTAATATATACTGGATTTAACTGTCTGGAGATACCATTGTGTCGGTACTGTCTCTTACTCAAGAGAATGCAGTTACCTGCACAGCGTGGATAGATCCCCTTAACACTCGCGACGACAGTCAGGGGAAAACATATAGATTATGTCAAAAACGTGACTCTCTATCATTGCATGATTTTTTTAACAAATAATGGTCGCCATTTGTTACGTGCTTCTTTTATAGCAAGCCTAAAGACAAATCTATGCACAACTCTAACCACATAGAACAGTACAGAAAATAACACACGACAGCACTTTAAACCACAGTATTTTTTACTAGCAGCGGCATCACAAACAAGGAAGGTCGGTTTTCCCCAGCTCAAACCACTTCCAAGGTCATCTTCAAACTCCACAGTCAGTAACAGTTCTTTTGGTGGCGATTTGGGAGCTTCATGGTAGAGTAGCACAGTTTTGTCTTCTTTCACTCCGTTAGTGCTAGTGTCTTTTGGACGCACTGTGGCGTCGTGTTAGGTCTCTTGTGGCCGGCTATATTTCTGATGATGGTTAAATTCCAGCACACAGCTGCTAACAGCTGCCAAATGGCAGCCTTCGACGTGTTTTGTAAATTTTATCACCTTACGAATTTCCGATTTGGCGTTGTGTGCTAGTAACCTTCAAGATGGTGTAACATTGAAAGAAAGATGGCAGTTTATTTATTTGTTAACTTGTGGTTTATTGAACGACGCTGTATCTCGTCGAATGGTGGCATGATGGTTTAAGTGTGTTATTTAACTACCCACAGCCGATATACAGCCAGTATAGCGACTAGACTACGGCTGGACAATCCGGGGTTTGAATCCCGGCAGGGGAAAGACATTTTCCTTTTCTTCGAAACGTCCAGACCGGCTCTGGGGGCCCACCCAGCCTCCTATTCAATTGATATCGGGTTATTTTCCGGGGATAAAGCCCCCGGGGTGTGAAGTTGACCATTCACCTCCATATAGAGGTTAAGAATTAGTGGAACTATACCTCTACTCCCCCCTACATGCTTTCATGGCGTGGACAGGAACAACTTTTCTTCAAGTTCTACCTTCATATTTAAGGACGCTGTCAGTTGCTAAGCGTATAGTAGCCGCCGTGACATTTGTATGAAAGAATGAATGAATGATGAATGAATATGGAGCATTGGTGTAATGATGCTGACATGGGAAAACCGAAGTACTAGGAGAAAACCCTGTCCCAGAGATCTCACACAGACTAGCCTTGGATAGAACCCGGGTCCCCCGCAGTGACTCTCCGACTACTAACCGTCTGAGCCATGGCACGGATTTATGAGTTTATGAATTGTATGGAATCAGTCATTATTTATTACCCGATCGAGCTAAAATCATGGCATTTGTCAGCAGATACAGAAGAAAACCACGAAAATGCTATTAACCGGTGTCCCTGTGAAGATTCGAACCGGACTTCTCCCAGATACAAGTATACCGGGTGTCCTAAAACTCCTTTTACCGAGGTTTTGAAGTAGTTAACTGGGGTTATTTCCACTTGTGTTCAGTTTGTACTTGCAACGGTTTGCAACACTGAACAACAATTTGAACAATTTCTATGGCCCCTCATTTTTACATTTTGCTGGTCTTAATTTTCAGTTTTTTTAACCAACAAATGCACTTTCATTTTCGCATTTCTGCTCAATTCACCCTACACATGTTTCGGCCGCGACCAGGCCATCATGAGGGGTACACTGATGAGTTCACTAGCTAGCTTCTCAAGAAGGACTCTGCTCCATGGAGTTGGTTAGTTTGTTAGTTAGTTAATTTGTATTGGGCAGTGTGTGATTTTTAAGCACCTGTTCTGTTATAGTCTATTCTCGTATCCATCATTGCTTTAGTCCCGACCTCTGACGGATAATCGAAATTTTACTGTATGTCCGAATACTTTGTTCCTATATCAGCAGGACACCACAGACTGCGGTCACTACAATTGAGTGCCGTGTAATGCAGCTGTGTATGAATATATATGAACGACTGTTGGCAGAGATAATATAATAAATAAACACGAAGCTAAAAAAAAAAAGCAGTAATAATCACTGTGACAAATGAAAACAGTCATTTTAACAGCAGTTGTAAAGATATACCGATACTGGCATGAGAATTCCACCAGACGCCGGCGGCCACATCAATATCACGACCGAAACCGACAAATGTCTATAATTTGTTGCGCAAAATGTTTGATGGCCATTTATTCAATGACTGTTATACAAAGCATGACATTTTATGGCGCCGTAGATTCATATGGTGATTTTCTGGGTTATGACACCGTGTATTCTGGTAGGTGGCTACCAACATTTCGGAGACATAGCTCTATCTAATGGCGCGTATATCAAGGTGATTTGGGTATGTCACGGTATTCTGGAGTGTACAACTTCGAGAACTAAAGTCTACTCATGCGCCGTAGATTCATATGGATTTCTGGTTATGTCACCGTGTATTGGTAGTGGTACAACATTTCGGAGAATAGCTTCTATCTTCTGCGCCGTAGTTATATGGTATTTTCTGTATGTCACTGTGTATTCTGGTAGGTGGCTACCAACATTTCGGAGGAACATATGCTTCTATCTTCATGGCGCCGTAGTCATAGGATTTCTGGTTATGTCACTGTGTATTCTGGTAGGTACACATTCGGAGGAACTACTGTTTCTCAGGCCGTAGTCATAGTGATTTCTGGGTTAGTACTGTGTATTCTGGTAGTGGCTACCAACATTTCGGAGGAACATACTGCTTCTATCTTCATGGCGCCGTAGATTCATTGGTGATTTTCTGGGTTATGTCACTGTTATTCTGTAGGTGGTACAACATTTCGGAGGAACATACTGCTTCTACTTCATGCGCCTAGATCATATGGTATTTCTGGTAGTCACTGTGTATTCTGGTAGGTGGGTACCAACATTTCGAGGACATAATGCTTTATCTTCATGCGCGTAGATCATGTGGTGATTTTCTGTATGTCACGTGTATTCTGTAGTGCTCAACATTTCGGAGGACATACGTTCTATTTCAGTACAAGTAAAGGTAAAGTTTTCCCTAGAACAGGCCACGAAGGCCCAGAAGGGGAGTAGAGGTATAGCTCTACTCTTTCTTTAACTTCTTTCGCTAGTTGAGGGTGGGTGATCAGCGCCACGCCCCGGCCACTTTACCCCCAGGAATGACCCGGTACCCATTGTAAGGAGGCTGGGTGGGCCCCAGGGCCGGTCTGGATGGATGCGAAAAATCTCACCCCCACCGGGAATCGATCCCCGGACCGTCCAGCCCGTAGCGAGTCACTATACCCACTGACGACCAGATGGGTCATGTAGAAGGCACAACGGAGACGTAAAGTAGGCCACTACATGTATAAGTTTGGTCGGGAAACTGTAAAGATCGTTTGGGAGGTAAGATATGAAATACACATAGTCTGTATTGTTAATGGCGCGCGATTTTATGACGATATTGGTGGGAACGGAGGTTTAACTCCACTCGTTTTTCACCTCGGCGCTAAATTGAGGCGAGTTATCAGTTTCACGTCGCTTTTCTCCTGTTAAATGACCTTCGATGTTCAAGATAATGAGATGGGTGGGCCCCAGAACCGGCCATTTCTGAGGGTACAAATGAAAGTCACTTTTTACAAATTTTCTAATCACGACTTGATTTGTCGGCAGGTTAATACTTAATGGAACTTTCTAGACTTTTTTTTGTAATTTTGCTTATAGAATTTGGAATGAAACATGCAGCTGTTTATGCCATATATTTGAAAGTTACTGCTGCCATCTTCAAGGATACTCCAAACCTGAAGATGGAAGCAGAATGTTTCTCCGAAAGGTTTATATCCACCAGTATGATCACAGGCTGTCATAACTAAGACAACCACAATGTGAACACACAACCATCGATACGTCCTTAGATTTTTTAAAAAACTAAACTTCTATTTCTATCGATAAATTGGATAAGGACTTTATAGACATCCTGTATTAAAAGTAACAAAATGGCGTCTAAGGTTTTGGACTGGATTTAGGTGGCTGCTGTTAGTGTTTTTGACTTCTTACAGTTAGGGTAAAGACTTCCGAGATACATGGCTGGTATGTATGGGAGAGAGTAGAGGATTTTGTGGGGAAACCTGAGGGAAAGAGACAAGTTAGAAGACCTAGTCGTAGTTGGGTGTATAATATTAAAATGTATCTTTAAGAAATGGGATTGGGGCTTGGACTGGGGCATGGACTGGATTGATCTGGCTCGGGATATGAACAGGTGGCGGGATCTGGTGAATGCATTAATGAACCTTCGGGTTTCATAAAATGAGGGGAGTTTCTTGACTAGTTTAGCAACTACTAGCTTCTTAATAATGACCCTGTTCCATTGAGTTAGTTATGGAAGGCATGGAATTTAATGACCATCGTAGCAAAGGCCTTATACGGGCTGCTCATTAGGGTCTTCGCGCAGGTGATGCAGAAACTGATGCAGTTGCGTTTAACGAAACTGTACTCTGTTACATTAGATTAGACTCCGGGACAATTGAGTCGTTAGTACGGCGGTGTCTCTCCATTGCGGTGTAGGCCCGTGCTCCAACATTATCACTACAATAATCCGCACCCCACACGCGCTCCCTCCCCCACACCCTCTTAATATTGCTCATGGCACCCTTACATGAACACAGCTGCATCCCCCTTCACACCGTCAGCACAGTTTACACATACAGCTCAGGTGCGTAACGCAGAAACGGCCGAGCGCCTACGACAGACGTTACGACATGATTCCTCTACCCTGACGATCGAGATATCAGGTTCTTCCTACATGTTACATTTCTACCAGACTGCAGACTACTCATAAGACAGTAATATTTACAGCATGGGTCCACAAATTTTTCAACAATTTAAGCAACCCTATTACAGGCCTGGACAGACCCTTAGGGTTCCAGGAGGTTGAGGCTCCCAGATTTCTAGACAATCGGCACATAAAGGTGGTAAGGTTGTCAGCCCTACGCACCGGCCGCCTTTACCCCCCAGGAAATATTCCTAGTACTCATTTCTGTTAGAGGCTGAGTCGATCCCAGGGCCATAGTGCGACCGAAACTATTATGTCCCCATCGGGAATCGAACACGCGACGTTTCCGGTTTGTAGCGCAGTGCCTCAACCAACTGCGCCACCGCGCGCCCTTTCAACAATTTACGAATCGATGAAATCTGCGGTCTTCTGGGGTATTACGCTGCGTCGTGTGATAATTGTTTACCGACGTTTCGGGACAACGTATCGGTCCCATCCTCACGGGTCAAGAGTCTCGGTACCCCCAGCAGTTATACGTTGTTTGTATCCACCCCTCTCTCATCCTATTGGCTGTCATCACATCACACAGTTTGCTACCCCACCGTACTTTCCAGAATCTACGTTATAGGCTTTCTTTCCCACTCGGAATCTTGATCCGTGAGGATGGGACCGATCGGTCTATCATAGTCTGTGCTTTTCGCAGTAATCTTAGCCATCTTAGTGGAAGCCTCATATGTCACACGACGTGATCTGTTGCTAGATGCTGACGTATGGAGCCTCTCTCCTACTTCCCCACCTTCTCTCCTGCTGTCACACGGTCTTATACACGTGCTGAAATTCAACGCGGAATAATTTCTTCTGTATCTTGATCCCCACCCCGTTTCTTCCATTCTATTATCCCTTTCGTACCGCCGCTCCTTCCTTCATGATCTGTGTTTAAATCAGTACGTTAAGTTACATCTTTGTTCCTGGTGTGGAACATTTTCGGACACGGAGCTGCCACGTATGTATGTATGTGAAAATTACGTGAGAATGGCGTAACATATACACATAGTCGATCATAAACCGTCTCCATTTACGTAAACTTGTCATGTAAAAATACCGTCTTTTTAGTAAATTTGGTAGGGATTTTAAGGACACGCTGTATATTACAGAGGTGGTTTTATGTAGGTGGTATAGTAGATGAACCTTCATTATCATCTGTCGGAACCTTAGTCCAATAGACCCTTCAGCTGGGCTATAACAAAGGTGCAGTATGGGTTTGTACGTTCGTTATCGAAAACTGTATTTTATCCGCCATATAGTAAACAGTGAAAACGTATTGCCGCTTCTTGTGAAGGGTGGGAATGAGTGTAAACATTACCGTACATATCGATATATTATCGCGGTGGTTGTGGATGGAGAAATGATCTGGGCGTTTCAGTAAGAGATAGACCACGTCAGGCTTTCTTACGACTAACGTTACATTTGATATTTTGTCACTCACATCTACTAGAATGTGTTATAGCTATGAAGTTAACAGGGGTGTTGGATCGTGATCCTGCCATACAAACACCAACTATATTATGGTATACGGCCATAACCAAAGGTACCTGACAGTATTTTTCATACTTGTGCAATGCTGGTGTGTTTTTTGCGTATAGTTTTCCAAGATCAATGTACATGATACTCGGATATCGCCGTATGGACTCAGTGCAGGCTCGCTGATACTATTATCTACGTATACATCAGATGTGAGTTTACGAGATTTGAGGTTCTGTCAGCGGTATTGATGAATTTTCAAGACGTCATGCCGACTGGCAAATACGCCAACTGTCACTGGAGATTGAAGTAGCAGTATCCTCCGATAAATCGGCATCTTCGTCCAATACATCGGCATCTATTTACCACTCGATATGAGACGTCATGCCGACTGGCAAATACGCCAACTGTCACTGGAGATTGAAGTAGCAGTATCCTCCGATAAATCGGCATCTTCGTCCAATACATCGGCATCTATTTCCACTCGATATGACGTCATGCCGACTGGAAATTAGCAACTGTACTGTAGATTGACGTAGAGTATCCTCAAAATGCATCTTGTATACATCGGCATTATTTACCACTCGATAACGACGTATGCCGACTGCAATCGCCAACTGTCACTGGAGATTGATTATCAGCATATCTCCATAAATGGATTTACGTCAATTCATCGGCAGCTATTTGCCACTCGATATGTAGACGTATGCCGACTGGCAAATACGCCAACTGTCACTGGAGATTGAAGTAGACAGTATCCTCCGATAAATGGGCACTTCGTCCAATACATCGGCATCTATTTACCACTCGATATGAGACGTCATGCCGACTGCAAATACGCCAACTGTCACTGGAGATTAAAGTAGCAGTATCCTCCGATAAATCGGCATCTTCGTCCAATACATCGGCATCTATTTACCACTCGATATGACGTCATGTTCCTTAAGATTTTAATTAAACCTTCAGTAGATACGATATAAAAACCAAAAAAATGCACATAAGTGTATGAAAGTATATTATACACACTGTATACCTCGTACGTGTTTCGGCCACTCATGTGGCCATCTTCAGGGAGGTTTATTACAAAGAATATATACATCAAAGTTTTACAGAAGTTTTTGGAGCCAGTGCACCTCCCTCACATGAGTGGCCGAAACATGTAGAAGGTATACGGTGTGTACAGAGTATACACAAAATAATGGTGCGGTTTCAATAGTGAAAACTATTGAAACCGCACCATTCTTTTGTGTATACCCTGTATAATATACTTACATACACTTATATGCATTTGTTGGGTTTGTTATCATATATAATTGCTTAATGCAGGATTATGGATAATTTAAAATTAAAAAAAAATAAATCTTCAGTTCTATACATGTAATGAGATCTAAAGTTCTCGCGGTGGTGAATCATTAGATGACAGTCTTCTAGAATGTGATGCCATGTGGGTACCGACGTTTGGGAGGTACGTGCTGCCTCCATCATCAGTATACTAGTATGAATATTGCAGTCTTCTGAGATGTGACACCGTGTCATGTGGTGGAAATTTACCGACATTTATGAGGAACGTACTACCCTCACGTTCAGGGTATAAGAACAGTCTTCTTGAAAACGGGGTACGTCATCCGAAACGTCGATATATTTCCACCAGACTAAATGGCGCCATTTATCGTAGGACGGTGAGAGACCTGTCTGTAAAATGGAGGCAGCGGATACCAAAATACACGGCGTCTCATCGCAGAATACTGTGGTCTGACGAGACAATGGTAAATTGCTAAGCTCAGATTCCCACTTGTGGCAAATAACAAAAACTAATCATTACAGCAAACACGACTCTGTTTGGAGTCTGCATTGTAATTGGATAGGCAAACAGGCCTTTGTTCGGCGTCTCGATTATGATGCATGGATTGGATGCGATATAGTGGAATACAAATCAGTGCGATCAGAAATAAATACCATACTACATACAGTTGAATTGCCCTTACCCCTTTAAAGCACGGTGGTTACTACACGTACCACTTCTTCAGCTTTCAAAAGCTCTTGCATTTTGCCCAACACAATATATTATTTAACCGTAAGCATATTTCCTTATATAATACCCCTGATGTGAATTATCCCAGAGTCGATATAATAGTCAGTACTTTACTCGGGTCTATAATCATCGCCGCTAATCCATAATAATCTGTGTTAATCGATAATAATCGATGGTAATCGATACTAAATTATAAATGAAAATAACGTTTGGCTTCCTGCAAGAATGGACCCGGGATATCGTCGGTATTGTGACTAGGCCGCAGACTTGACGATCCGGGGTTCGAATCCCGGCAGGGGTCATAGATTCTTGGCTGTGGAGCCCGCGCAGCCTCCTCTTCAATGGGTAGCGGGGATTTGTTTGCCGGGGTGGGGCCGTGGAGTAGCGCGTGAATATTATGGTAGCCCGTCATATGACGTCACGTCACACACATTCCCATTTACATACATGCCTCTACGTAGCAGACGACGCAGTACGCCATTGTGACGCACAAAACAAGGACACATGATTGAATAAAACGCGATTACTTTATATAATAACAAGACAGGCATTGTAAATATGACGTAAAATTGAGGCGCGTTCGCGTAACCATTGTTGCCGTGGAAAAAGTAACAAGTATTACATATTTTGAGTATGTGTCTGTAGCCTTAGTTATCCAGTATTCAAAGCTCATGCGCCGTATTATATTGTCATCTGTGGCCTGTCCGGGTCTACCACATTATCTCATAAACGGTATGAATTTCGGGAAAAAATTTTTTTGAACATGAAATGTGTGTTTAATTTTCTCTACAACATTTGCCTGAAACATTTCTCATTGTAAGAAGAATTCAGCGAGATATTATCATAAATGTACGTAGTTCTTCATGTAAAGTACCGTTATTCTTGTCAGATTTATGTACCTTGAATTTTCTCGACAGATTTTCGAAAAATGGTGAAATATCAAATTTCATGAAAATCCGTACAGTGAGAGACGAGTTGTTCCATGCGGACGGACAGACAGATATAACAAACCTAATAGTCGCTTTTTTGCAGTTTTGCGAACATGCCAAAATACTTTTAGTTTATTACCCTTCACATATTAACCTTCAGAATCGCGAATTTTATCTGAATAATACTAAAAATCTCGTGTTCTGCCTCACAGAAATCTCACGTGTTGCAAATACCGCCCGTGTAATGCTGTTGTGGGAAGTGACCGATGTTTATTCTATTTATTATTATTATTATTATTATTATTTACTGCAATTGGGTTTTCACCCGGTGGCAGTAGTCCTTACACTAGTACACACAATACAAATGTTTTCACCCGGTGGCAGTAGTCCTTACACTAGTACACACAATACAAATGTTTTCACCCGGTGGCAGTAGTCCTTACACTAGTACACACAATACAAATGTTTTCACCCGGTGGCAGTAGTCCTTACACTAGTACACACAATACAAATGTTTTCACCCGGTGGCAGTAGTCCTTACACTAGTACACCAATACAAATGTTTTCACCCGGTGGCAGTAGTCCTTACACTAGTACACACAATACAAATGTTTTCACCCGGTGGCAGTAGTCCTTACACTAGTACACACAATACAAATGTTTTCACCCGGTGGCAGTAGTCCTTACACTAGTACACACAATACAAATGTTTTCACCCGGTGGCAGTAGTCCTTACACTAGTACACACAATACAAATGTTTTCACCCGGTGGCAGTAGTCCTTACACTAGTACACACAATACAAATGTTTTCACCCGGTGGCAGTAGTCCTTACACTAGTACACACAATACAAATGTTTTCACCCGGTGGCAGTAGTCCTTACACTAGTACACACAATACAAATGTTTTCACCCGGTGGCAGTAGTCCTTACACTAGTACACACAATACAAATGTTTTCACCCGGTGGCAGTAGTCCTTACACTAGTACACACAATACAAATGTTTTCACCCGGTGGCAGTAGTCCTTACACTAGTACACACAATACAAATGTTTTCACCCGGTGGCAGTAGTCCTTACACTAGTACACACAATACAAATGTTTTCACCCGGTGGCAGTAGTCCTTACACTAGTACACACAATACAAATGGACATAATGCTGAGAATTGTACAAAAATACATATGTTCTTCGGGCAGAATCCACAGATTTTAATGTTAAGGAACGGTACATATTCTTACTGCTGTGCTGTGCAGGTTTAAGTACCTGAAGACAGAACATATGGTAGCACTTGACAGCGAGTTAATTTTAATTAAATGTAAACATTTCACTTTGCTGAAAATCGGTCATGTACAAGTTTACTAGGTTGATTGCATTTATTCTGTTGTTCTGTTTTGCTACTGTAATTTGCAATAAATACAGTCATGTTGGTTTAATGTGAAACAGATGAATCTAATAAAAACATATGGTTTCCCCACTCGAGGCCATTTACGTCCCTGCGCGGTTATTTTAATTTTCAAATTCGAAAAATATAAACACACTTTATCATCCTTGAGGCATTTTCATTCAGAAAACAGTGTTTTAAGCCGCGCAGCTCTGATTATAGTCATATCTGGTACTCTGAAACTCGGTGGTAACTATACGTACCACCTAATTTGTTATTTCGAAACTGCGTTTTGTCCTCGAAGTGTATATATATATATAAAATATATATATATTTTGTGTTTAGAATGGTTATTGAGAATAAACAAGAGCTATTATTTCCATAAACAGTATTAACCAATTACTCTTGGGGTTTGGGTAACGCAGTGTGTTTGCTGTGAGGTGGGAACTAAATTTTAATGTAATATTTAGATGAACTTCAGGCTTCAAGGACTTCAGGGCCAAAATAACTATTGAGAGGTGGAAATAATATGTTTTTAGTAGAGTTTACACTGACAAGTGTAATAGAGATATTGCTCGTGCAATAGTTGGGGTAAAACTTGATGATTTCAGGAAATCGTTAATGTAATGACAAAACCCATAAAGTGATAGCGAAGCAGAAGCGTTGTCTGTCTGTCTGTCTGTCTGTCTGTCTGTCCTCCTATCGCCCTGCTATCTAGCTGTTGTATTTCAAAAGCCACTATGTTGAAATATGGATTGCAAAAAAGAACATAGCTGTCAGATGCGAAGGCAGGGACTGCATTACATTCAAATTAATTAAGATGCTTCCATTTAAGATCCGGCACAAGTAACTGTATATGACGCCGTGTAGTTTGGTAGATAAATATCAACATTTCCGAGGATCCTGCCTCCAAATTCAGACTACAAGGGCGTGCACCTTTGCATAACAGCCTCGACATAGAATATTACTCTCTAAAATTTGATTCTTCCGAAACGCTGGTACAAATCGACCAATATTTACGGCGTTACGTTCCAAAGGATTTTAGTCTTTTTTGCTCAATGTGTTTTGAACCTCAAATCTTGTGTCACAAGTCATCCTTCTTTATTAACCTGGCGGAAACAATTAGTTGTTGAAACTAATTAAAGATATATAAGCCGGAGTAGCAAGGTCATTATAATGACTGGACATCGCGGGCTCGAATCCCTGCAGGGGCAAAGATTTTTCTCCAAAACGTCCAGAGTGGCTCTGGGGCCCACTCACCCTCCTCTTGAATGGGTGTGGGGTTCTCCGGGGGGTGAAGCAACCTGGGCGTGAGGTTTACCACTCCCATCTAGTACCAAGGTTAAGAATAAGTGGAGCTGTACCTCTACTCTTCCTGTATACCTTTATGATATGGACAGGGACAACTTTACCTTCTACTTTATAATACGATAATGAATGAAATGTCTCTTATTTATATAAAAATTCGGTTATGTAAAAAATAACATATCGAGTGTTATGTACTGTTTTTACAGGCCGTATAAAGACAGTCACTTGAGTGGAGACGTTATGGGGCATACGTAATAAAGGGTGTCGCCACCTCTATAACCCGACAGTATATAAGCTGTGCCCTATTGGTCGTTAAAGTGTAAAGTGTGTGGACTAACTCTAGGGAGTGGAACTGCGAACGAGTGTGCCGGGGGGATAGACTGACTGCACAACACGTATCGATGTTAATATGAGTCCTGAATTTGATGGAAGGGGAATAAAGATGAGGGGTGACACGTAGAAGGAGGGGAAATTTCATGGTGTGTCAGTTTAATTACATCTAGGGGAGTCGGTCGATAAAGGAGCTTACTGTATCTAATTTCTGCTTGTTATAAATTATATGGTTAATTTAAACATCTTGTAAATCTTTATTCAAGGAGTTAGATGTGGAACGAACCAAAGTTATGGACCCAGTAATTTATTGCCGTTACTTATCATCATGTTTTGTTTCACCCCTATGGAGAAGGGCGTTAATCTAAATATTATTTAAAAATTCAGTTCCTACCTCGTAGTAAACACGCCCTGTCTCTGTTACAAACTGCAGCCGGTTAGGACAATGTAAAACTAATTAATATGTTGTGTGCGTAACTTGCATAGTTTATGAATGTTAACGCAGGTGGTGTACATAGTAACCACTCTGCTTTAAAGAGGTAAATCTTTTAGTGTTTAGTGTCAATGCTGTTTCACTGTGAGCAAAGGGTAATTGATAATATAATACTTCGAAAGGTATAAATTGGTTTTGAAAAGGAAGCCGTGTTTTTTTAAACAGAATTTCTGAACTCGAAAGTTCGGAACTCATACGTTTTTCGAAGCGGATGGTGTCAGCGTTAGATGATGGCGCTATGAACCATGGATTCGTACTCAGGAGAGGGCGGTAACTGAAGTAGTAACCTATCTTTTTCTTTTTCTTTTTTTTCTTTTTTTTTTTTTTTTTGTACGTTACGACAGCATGTTGGCGCGGAAGAAGTCCACGAGCAAATCCAAATCATTGAGCGGCGCCATTTGTAACCTTTACCTCCAGAATATAAGACGATGGGCACTGTGCTTTCGATTTTTTTAGGCACGTGCGCAAAATTGCGAAAAGCGACTATTCTGTCTGCCTTCTGTCTATCCACATGGAATACCTCGGCTCCCACGGGACGGAGTTTCATGAAATTTGATTATTTTTCGAAAATGTATCGAGAAAATTATTAAAATGTGACTAGAATAACGGGTACGTTACATGAAGACCTATGTACGTTTGTGATAATATCTCGTTGATTTAATCTTAGAATTAGAAATGTTTCAGATAAAAGTTGTAGAGAAAATCAAAACACACATTTTATGTTAAATAACTATTTTCCGAAAATCGTGCCTTTTGTGAGATAACGTGGAAAAATATGGTAGAGCCAGACAGGCCGCAGATGACAATATAATACGGCGCATGCGCTTTGCATGCTGGATAACTAAGGCAACAGACACACACTGAGAAAATGTAATACTTATTCGTTTCCCACGGCAACAGTGGTTACGCGAACGCGCATGAATGTTACCTTATACGTACATTGCCTGTCTTTCTTTCTGTTGAACCTTCGGTGTGCGCACCAAAGAAAACTAACAAGAAAAGAAAATCAGGTAATTAGTCACGAAAGGTTTGAGAGGAAGCAAAGCCACGTTTGTTGCAATTTTCCGTGCCGCACAGTTAGCCCTAACGTGATAGCGCTCCCTTCCTGTCCACGTGACACTGAATTCTGCCCTCGCGTCTTGTCATGTACGTACACAAGCCTATTATCTGTAATTTCTGTACTTCTTAGAGTGCAGTTGGCAGCCCTGTGATTTGTATGCTCACTGCGTGAGGTCCTACTGTGGGGGTTGGAGCAGGGAGGGTCTAATCAAATTTGAGAAGAGCAGTGAGTAGTTAATTATACTACATAAAGCTAGGTTAATGTCGGATTGCGCGCAACTTGCTGCCGTGAAGTGAAGTCTCCCTTCTTCTGCAGACGAATTTTCGCCTATCCACAGTGATATTACACGTGCTGGAATACCAAGAACTTTGGAGCTGGCGTAGGTCAGTCTGAATCTTGACTAGGCTACCGTGGTTTGAATCCCGGCAGTGGCAATACTCTTTTTTTTAATCTGTAAGACACCAAGACCGGTTTTGGGGTCCCATCCAGGCTCCGAAAACGGTGGCTAACGGGGAATAAATCGGCCGGGAACGTGAAACTAGTCACTCACCACTATCCAGTGCCGAAGTGAAAGAATGCTTGCATGTGGACGTGGTGATGAACATCTGAGCTTATTTAAATTATGTTAAAAAGATTTTTGGGCTCTTTAATAATTTGACGTTTTCTAGTAATTTAGTTACCTAGTGAATTCGTTTTCTTGTTGTTTAGCTGATTATTTAATTATTGTATAGAGATGAGATTTGCGCTCTTCTGGGATATCCCATAAGAGCGCAGATCTCGTCAACATCGCGGCGGAAGTCTGAAATCAAGATTATAGAGAGTTACTTGGTTGGTGAATGGTGTAATTTAATTATTTGTTTACTGTCCCATTACAGGCCTGGACACACCGTTGGAGCTCAAGGAGGTTGATGCTCCCAAAATTTGTAGACATTCGGCACATGAAGGTGGTAAGGTTGTCAGCCCTACGCACTGGCCGCCTTTACCCCCAGGAGCTATTTCTGGTACTCATTTCTGTTAGACTCTGAGTTGACCCGAGGGCCATAGTGCGGCCGGAAGGATCGAGTCAATGAAAAATATCAAATGACCGCATCGGGAATCGAACCCGCTACCTTCTGGCTTGTAGTGCAGTGCTTCAACCAACTGCGACACCGCTTACTTAATTATTACTTGGTCAGTTATTGAATTACGTTATTCATTTATTGCTGGCTTGTTTGTTTCGTTGTCTAGTCGGTTGTCCTTTACTGTCATCAAAGGCCCGTCATCAGTATTATTCCTGTATTAACCATGGGTATGCAATTGAGACTGTATTTATGAAGGTCTGCTCTACTGTTCAACACCCTTATTCTCTGCATTCGGTTATCCTTGATGGCCAGTCAGGCGGTACAGATATTACGCCGAACACAGGAGCTATTAAAGGACGTTCGCTGATTTTCGTCTCTGTCAGACGCAAAGAGCTGTCTCCCAAACGAGAAATTTCCTGTTGACATGAGCTCACAGACTGCAATTGGTGCGCATTGAAGTGTCATAAATAACGGGAGTTAACAATGGTAACTGCCGTTGTTACGCATTGAAGTGTCATAAATAACGGGAGTTAACAATGGTAACTGCCGTTGTTGCGCTTTGAAGTGTCATAAATAACGGGAGTTAACAATGGTAACTGCCGTTGTTGCGCATTGAAGTGTCATAAATAACGGGAGTTAACAATGGTAACTGCCGTTGTTGCGCATTGAAGTGGCATAAATAACGGGAGTTAACAATGGTAACTGCCGTTGTTGCGCATTGAAGTGTCATAAATAACGGGAGCTGACAATGGTAACTGCCGTTGTTGCGCATTGAAGTGTCATAAATAACGGTAGTTAACAATGGTAACTGCCGTTGTTGCGCATTGAAGTGTCATAAATAACGGGAGTTAACAATGGTAACTGCCGTTGTTGCGCATTGAAGTGTCATAAATAACGGGAGCTGACAATGGTAACTGCCGTTGTTGCGCATTGAAGTGTCATAAATAACGGTAGTTAACAATGGTAACTGCCGTTGTTGCGCATTGAAGTGTCATAAATAACGGGAGTTAACAATGGTAACTGCCGTTGTTGCGCATTGTTTTGCAGCTGTTTATCAAAGCTGCCAGTGAGTGTCTAGCAACGAATTATTGGATTATAGAGAACACTGAAATGGTAAGGAAGTGGCCGAGGACTAATTTAAGGTACTATAGCAGATTTTGCTTCTAGTAACTGAGAAAAACCAGGACGAACCTCGGTACAGTTTTCCAGGAGTGACTCAAAAAGGGAACTTTCCTAATATAAGTAGGAATGTGTAACGTTACACCAACTTACTTGGAACTTCTGTTTGCGATTGGCGGTTTGCACGGTACTGATGACTTATATTGGTGCTGAGGAAGGTACTTGGCACTAAAAGAGGTACGAGGTGATAAGGGACTGGAGGAACTGCATATTGAGGAGCTCAGCACATAGTGTTAGGGTGATCAAAGCAAGAAGAATATGGCCGGGGAACGTGGCAAGGTGCACGTTGTGTAGAGTGCACGTGCCCCAGCGTGGCATTTCGAGTAACAAAAAAAAATCTTAGAGAGCAGTGGGGGTAACAGAGAGACAGAAGAATAAATTTCCCACCTAAGAAAGTGTAAAAGTAACTTTACGACGCCGCCATACTTCTGTACTTTGAACCAATTAAACGATTTTGACGAAACTTGATATAAATGTCGTGCCCCGGAGGCGTCCTAATAATACCGTGTTTTTTATTTCATAAATGAATAATTACATGGCGAACACGCGAACTACTGAGGCGAGAGCGACACTAGCACAGGTTTTGTGCGGGGTATTGAGCTAAGGTGCTGTAATAAACCTTGCAAAGAGATGGAACTTTTGTGAAGTTTATTCTTGAAGAATATAAGATAACAAGATGGTTGTAGTGTGAAGAATATAAGATAAGATGGTTGTAGTGTGAAGAATATAAGATAAGATGGTTGTAGTGTGAAGAATATAAGATGACTGTAGTGTGAAGAATATTTGATAACAAGATGGTTGTGGCGTGAATAATATAAGATAACAAAAATGGTTGTAGCGTGAAGAATATAAGATAACAAGATGGTTGTACTGTGAAGAATATAAGATAAGATGGTTGTAGTGTGAAGAATGTAAGATAAGTCGGTTGTAGTTTGAAGAATATATGATAAGATGGATTGTATTGTGAAGAATATAAGATAAGATGGTTATAGTTTGAAGAATATATGATAAGATGGTTGTATTGTGAAGAATATAAGATAAGATGGTTGTAGTGTGAAGAATGTAAGATAACAAGATGGTTGTAGTGTGAACCTTGGCTTAGGCTTTCGGTTTGGTGGCAATAACTGATGAATTGTTTGGAGCTGTGAATATGAACTTTGGTGCGGAGATGGACCATGAGCAGTGCTGAACAGGCATATGAAATAGTGTTTGTGAATCGTCGCAAATATTACGGTAGTACGAACCTTTGGAGATATGTACGACATTTTTAACATGTACGCTGTATGTATTTAGTAAGTTCCTCACAGATTAAGATAAATCAGGAGTGGTGATACTGATGTAGGCTGTAGGCTATATAAATCAGGAGTGGTGATACTGATGTAGGCTCTAGGCTATATAAATCAGGAGTGGTGATACTGATGTAGGCTGGAGGCTATATAAATCAGGAGTGGTGATACTGATGTAGGCTGTAGGCTATATAAATCAGGAGTGGTGATACTGATGTAGGCTGTAGGCTATATAAATCAGGAGTGGTGATACTGTTGTAGGCTGTAGGCTATATAAATCAGGAGTGGTGATACTGATGTAGGCTGTAGGCTATATAAATCAGGAGTGGTGATACTGATGTAGGCTGTAGGCTATATAAATCAGGAGTGGTGATACTGATGTAGGCTGTAGACTATATAAATCAGGAGTGGTGATACTGATGTAGGCTGTAGGCTATATAAATCAGGAGTGGTGATACTGATGTAGGCTGTAGGCTATATAAATCAGGAGTGGTGATACTGATGTAGGCTGTAGGCTATATAAATCAGGAGTGGTGATACTGATGTAGGCTGTAGGCTATATAAATCAGGAGTGGTGATACTGATGTAGGCTGTAGGCTATATAAATCAGGAGTGGTGTTACTGATGTAGGCTGTAGGCTATATAAATCAGGAGTGGTGATACTGATGTAGGCTGTAGGCTATATAAATCAGGAGTGGTGATACTGATGTAGGCTGTAGGCTATATAAATAAGGAGTGGTGATACTGATGTAGGCTGTAGGCTATATAAATCAGGAGTGGTGATACTGATGTAGGCTGTAGGCTATATAAATCAGGAGTGGTGATACTGATGTAGGCTGTAGGCTATATAAATCAGGAGTGGTGATACTGATGTAGGCTGTAGGCTATATAAATCAGGAGTGGTGATACTGATGTAGGCTGTAGACTATATAAATCAGGAGTGGTGATACTGATGTAGGCTGTAGGCTATATAAATAAGGAGTGGTGATACTGATGTAGGCTGTAGGCTATATAAATCAGGAGTGGTGATACTGATGTAGGCTGTAGGCTATATAAATCAGGAGTGGTGATACTGATGTAGGCTGTAGGCTATATAAATCAGGAGTGGTGATACTGATGTAGGCTGTAGGCTATATAAATCAGGAGTGGTGATACTGATGTAGGCTGTAGACTATATAAATCAGGAGTGGTGATACTGATGTAGGCTGTAGGCTATATAAATCAAAATCACTCAGCAGAAAAATTCTCTTGAGTTCTGGTGGGAATTGCTTTGTATTGCTCAGGTATTGCTATATAAACTTTGTTTCAGTGGAGTCTACATTTAATGACTGGACGGACCTACATTTAGCTGATTATTGTTAAATCCCAAACGTGCTGATTTCATGTCATTTCTATTATAGTTTGTGGCAATATAGGTAGTTCTTTGGAAAAACCGATATTTTTTGGGGAACGCCTGATTCTTGATATAACTGAATAGGGGTCTACCCCATAACTGTCAATTAAAGGGGCCCATTCAGTCAGCCTGTAGTAGCCATCATGATCATCAACTTCATTTTTTACAACGCACAGGAAATATTTAATAAAATCTTGTTGACGTCTCATGGAAGACGACTATGGGTTATGAACTATAGTCCTAAAGTGGAAAAGGCTATTCTTATACGACTCAATGGCTTCATGTTATTGCTTTTGTTTATGAGGGGAAATAACTTTGACAAAAGAAGCATGTTTGTAAGGTCTACCTTTAGGAGTGTATAGAATTTCACATATAGTACATCTGTAATCTTTTTGTTTCTATTAGAAGAATTTCTGAAGGTCTAATATTGGCATTGTTTTCCCTAATGGCGCCCCCAGCCCCCAAAAGGAATACACAGGTTAGCCACAAACTCTTAAATTACTTTCTGAGTTTACTTTTGCCTTAAGTAATATTACTTTAACAAGGAACTGATCTACTGCAGGACCTCCAAAATGCAGAAGAGGAATATCTGTAGCTCAATGGTGAAACAAATCTAAAACACATCTGTACCATAGGTGCAATAAATGTATGGCCGGAAGTAATGTTGCGCAGAAATCATGAATTAGTTGTGCATTTAGTAGGTAAGGTAGCTTAACTGGCCAGATGACTACATTGCAGGACGCTGTATCAGTTGGAGGGGTTACACTGTAACCCAACATTATAAGACGGGATGACTCAGTAAAATGATGTGCTAAGTTGACACTTCACGGTCCCTGGTTTTTTTTTCTCGTATAAACTTCTTTTTTTACGATGTACTAAATTTTCGATTTCACTCCGTGCCCTTATTAAGCAATTCCTGTTAAAATGGGCTTACTGGTGTGTGTGTGTGTGTGTGTATGCTGGATGTTCTGAAGATGACTGACGTATGTTACCCTTAAACGAAGGTACCGAGTCACCAGGCTCCAGGGTATCTTTTTTTCTAATTGCATTATTTAACGGCTAACTGGATTGGTCACATCTTGCGTAGAAACTGCCTTCTGAAACACGTGATTGAAGTAAAGTTAGAGTGAAGGATAGAAATGACGGGAAGACGAGGGAGAAGACGTAAGCAGCTACTGGATGACCTTAAGGAAAAGAGAAGATACTGGAAATTGAAAGAGCAAGCACTAGATCGCACTGTGTGGAGAACTCGCTTTGGAAGAGGCTACAGACCTGTCGTAAGACAGACTACAGAATGAAGAGGCTACGGACCTGTCGTAAGACAGACTACAGAATGAAGAGGCTACGGACCTGTCGTAAGACAGACTACAGAATGAAGAGGCTACGGACCTGTCGTAAGACAGACTACAGAATGAAGAGGCTACGGACCTGTCGTAAGACAGACTACAGAATGAAGAGGCTACGGACCTGTCGTAAGACACACTACAGAATGAAGAGGTTACGGACCTGTCGTAAGACACACTACAGAATGAAGAGGTTACGGACCTGTCGTAAGACAGACTACAGAATGAAGAGGCTACGGACCTGTCGTAAGACACACTACAGAATGAAGAGGCTACGGACCTGTCGTAAGACAGACTACAGAATGAAGAGGCTACGGACCTGTCGTAAGACAGACTACAGAATGAAGAGGCTACGGACCTGTCGTAAGACAGACTACAGAATGAAGAGGCTACGGACCTGTCGTAAGACAGACTACAGAATGAAGAGGCTACGGACCTGTCGTAAGACAGACTACAGAATGAAGAGGCTACGGACCTGTCGTAAGAGAGACTACAGAATGAAGAGGCTACGGACCTGTCGTAAGACACACTACAGAATGAAGAGGCTACGGACCTGTCGTAAGACAGACTACAGAATGAAGAGGCTACAGACCTGTCGTAAGACAGACTACAGAATGAAGAGGCTACGGACCTGTCGTAAGACAGACTACAGAATGAAGAGGCTACGGACCTGTCGTAAGACAGACTACAGAATGAAGAGGCTACGGACCTGTCGTAAGACAGACTACAGAATGAAGAGGCTACGGACCTGTCGTAAGACGGACTACAGAATGAAGAGGCTACGGACCTGTCGTAAGACAGACTACAGAATGAAGAGGCTACGGACCTGTCGTAAGACAGACTACAGAATGAAGAGGCTACGGACCTGTCGTAAGACAGACTACAGAATGAAGAGGCTACGGACCTGTCGTAAGACAGACTACAGAATGAAGAGGCTACGGACCTGTCGTAAGACAGACTACAGAATGAAGAGGCTACGGACCTGTCGTAAGACAGACTACAGAATGAAGAGGCTACGGACCTGTCGTAAGACAGACTACAGAATGAAGAGGCTACGGACCTGTCGTAAGACGGACTACAGAATGAAGAGGCTACGGACCTGTCGTAAGACAGACTACAGAATGAAGAGGCTACGGACCTGTCGTAAGACAGACTACAGAATGAAGAGGCTACGGACCTGTCGTAAGACAGACTACAGAATGAAGAGGCTACGGACCTGTCGTAAGACAGACTACAGAATGAAGAGGCTACGGACCTGTCGTAAGACAGACTACAGAATGAAGAGGCTACGGACCTGTCGTAAGACAGACTACAGAATGAAGAGGCTACGGACCTGTCGTAAGACAGACTACAGAATGAAGAGGCTACGGACCTGTCGTAAGACAGACTACAGAATGAACTTTATTTAACGACACTGTCATTTGCGGATATTATGTGGCGTCGGTGGTTGATGAATGACTGAGTATGGAGCGTTGGAAGAATGATACTGACAGGGGAAAACTGAAATACTGGGAGAAAAGCCTGTCCCAGTGCCACTTTGTACATGAATAATTGTATACGAACTCTCGTGGTATTGAACCCGTGCTTCCGCGGTGAGAGACTGTATGTTGACGTAACTCCGCAGACCATGAGTCTTCACCCACGTGAAAAGCTCATGCCCTTGTATGGTCTTACGGTTAACCGACTGGATGATAGATGATATAGGACTAATTCAGTTAATTTTAGTGTCATGACCCTTAGGTTTAGCAGCCACAGCTACAAGCATACGCAGCAAGAATGAAAATTTCTCTGAACGTTTACTATTTATGATTTATTCAGAATTTCGAAGAACAGTTTGGTCCTCAGTAACTGTTGTCAGCACCGTAATGTAACTGATACGATACATGATTTTGTGATGCCTTGTATCAGCACTGAGTGAGCTGTGCCCAATGAGCGTAGTTATAGCGGGGGGGGGGGGGGGGGGGGGGAGCAATGGTGCGGTCGCCCCGTGCGGCAGAGTCCATCCATGTGGCGACGAAAGAAATATTCTAAACGAAAAATACAGTCGAACCCGGTTATAACGTCACGAAAGGGACTGAATATTTTGTGTCGTTATAAGCGAGGAGTATAATGTTATGGTTAACAGTGAGAAAATTAATTGGCAACACAGAATATCTGACGCTATAGAGGAGGTGTCGTGTAAACCGATGTCGTTATAAACGGGTTTGACTGTATTTTGATTTTCTGCACTCAACAGACGTTAAATTATTGAACAGGAATAATAATAATAATAATAATAATAATAATAATAATAATAATAATAATAATCATGGCTCAACAGCCCTATACGGGCTCGGGCCTCCTCTTGCCTCCTCTTTTCGAGGTTACTAAGTCGTATGCATTCGTGGCAGTTGGTGACTGGTCAACTGGCCGCGCTACTTGTTCTATCGGTCCTGATGTGTCCGCCAGAGCCATCTGGCAGGCAGTCAGGAGACTTGGGTGAGAAATGGAGGCAATTTGGCTTACGCAACATTTCTATTCATGTCCGTAAGGTTCTTTTACATGCCGTAAATCTACGACATGGGACCAACGGCTTTACTTCCCCTCCGAAGGAAGTTGTGCTCCGGATTTTTATCACCCTTAAAAATCCATCGACCTCGGTCGGGATCGAACCCGCGAACCTTGGGTCCAGTGGTGAGCACACTAACCACTAGTCCACCGAGATCGATTGAACAGAATAAAACTAACTAATTGTGATTTCTTTAAATGTCACAATTTATGTTTGGTGCGGCCATTGTGATTAGTCGCCCCGGGCGTCGAATAAACTGCCTACACTGCTGACTCTGCCACGCTGTAACAGTTACGTGTTTAAGAACTAATTGTCTTCTGGACTTTGTCTATCGTCCGGAAAGTAATAAAATCACGACGTTTCGGAACCTGGTTCTTCTTCCGTCTTTAGGTGAAGGTCCATTGATTGAGGCTAGCTCGGTCTAAGGGACCCATCTGAGTGTTTCCACTCCTCCTTCACCTGAAGACGGAAGAATAACCAGCTTCCGAAACGTCGTGATTTTATTACTTTCCGGACGATGGACAAAGTCCAGAAGACAGTTCTCAATGTTATGTACCATCGTCAGAAATTTTTAGAATTTAGTTACGTGCTTGTCCGGCGTGTTGCCAGTTATGTGGTTGTAGTTGCTACACATACTACTGTGAGCAGACAGTACAATTTAAAGCATGGCCGGCTCATAGAGCGGACGACATGCATGCTGCATAGCGACTGATGACACCGTCCTGCCTGCAGTACTTAGACGTTTAAAGAGACGCGCTGTATGCTAACCGCTGCAAGATTAACGAAATGTTTTTTTTTTCTGCATTTGGAGTTGAAGTGGGTGTATGTCAATAGCGCTACATTCTTCCCTTTTATTTGGGGCCTGTTATTTTCATATTCGGGCCGCGTCGTTAATGTTTAAATCACGGCTGTAGTTTGCGTGTAATTGCAATCTGCCGTTTGGTTTTCTGCAGTGGAATTTGGAACGTCGCCCGAGGACGTCCTATCGAAAACTCAAACATTCGAGGAAGAAGAAGAAGAAGAAGAAGAAGAAGAAGAAGAACTAGTCACCCTGTTCTTTTGCTGCGTTGACGTCACAGGTTCATAACTAATTGAAAATCTGGGCCCATATTCTGGTGTTTCTTTTTCAACCTTTCTCGTTTCCTTTTTTTTAAGATGCCCTGTGACCGCCCATTGGCGTGATCGATAGATCTGCGAACTCTGATGTCTGAAGGTGTGAGCAGTGTTCATTGCATTAAATCTGGCCTAAACATCGTGGCCACATCTGACACTCTGGACTTCATTAACTAACCAATTAACTCCATCCATCAGAATCCTTCTTGAGAAGCTAAATAGTTTTGTAAGCTAGTCAAGAAAATTTTTCCGCGTATCGAAATGGAACCTACAGGGTCATTACGATTTTTATAAGAGCCCGCCACTTGCCCCTATTCTGACTCAGATGAATTTAGTCCACGGTCTCCCATCCTATTTACTTAAGATCCATTTTAATATTATCCTCCCATCTGCGCCTTTGTCTTCCAAGTCGTCTCTCTCACCGACATCCTATGTTCATTTATCTTCTCCCCGTTACGTTCCACATGCACCGCCCATCTCACCCGAAATTCTATCACTCTAATAATGAAATCTGTGGTCTTCTGAGTTATTACACGGCGTCGTGTGGTAATTATTTACCGACGTTTCGGGACAACGTATCGGTCCCATCTTAACGGGTCAAGATTCCGAATAGGAAAGGTGAAGATGGGACCGATACGTTGTCCCGAAACGTCGGTAAATAATTGCCACACGACGCCGTGTAATAACCCAGAAGACCACAGACTTTAACTGTAATTTATTTTAAAACAATGTCTTGTTTACAAAGAGGCTACATGTTTCGGCTCCAAAGGACCATTATAAGACTTTATATTATAAGACATCACGGCGGAAGCCTGAAATCAAGGACACTCTAATAATGTTTGATGACGATTACAAATCATGAATTTCTTATTGTGTAATTTTCTCTAGTCTTATTACTTCTTCCCTCTGAAGTCAGCACGCTGTTTTCGAAAGCTCTTGGCGTATGTTCTTCCTTGAAGGTGAGAAAAGAAATTTTACATTCGTAACGCAGCAGACAGAATTATAGTTAAGTATACTTTAATCCTTATATTCCATAATGGACACAGCTTCCGCTGATAGTTGTTAGGGAATGACTTTCCGTGTTTGTGATATATTTGACCAGTTTCGTGACTCGCCTTACGTCGTGTTACGGTACTCTGCATTCTCCACGTAATCAGTCGTGTGTCACACTGTTTTGACAAACAGTTCTGCATAAACCGCTGTTTTAAACTGTGTACAGTACCGCCGAAATAAAGTGCGACGTGGGAATGATGATGGAGACAGTAGGTTCTTCTTAAATACCGGTATGTATTTACCAGCACGGCATCTTATCCCATAAGGCACTATCTGCATAGTTACTGCCATGAGAACACAACATCTCATCAGAATATCGTGTTTATAACAAGAAACCTCGCGATTATGCCCCACCCCTCCCTCAACGGGCTCTTCTACGTCATTGTACGGCGAGTCAAAGAGTCACGCAGAATTAATTCGGAGTCAGAATACGAACAGCGTCTGTGAGAGATTGAATGTCAGTGTGGAAGTGACGTTGAGTGATATCGTATTTCTGGAAAATGTGGCGTTTGCTTCGATTTGTATCCACCTCTCATTGTATTTACATCGACTCGCCTTAAAACAAAACAGATATACGGGGAACATATATGTGTTATTGCGGAAGGGAGAGATAAGGGACTGAGGGGCACTTTTTAGGGAAAGGAAATACAAGTTTAACCGTTTAAAAGTAAGGTCAACATAAATTATAGTTGTTTAAAAGGCTCAGTGCGTACCGCGCAGTAAACACTCCGTCACAGTTATACAAACCAGTCAGTTAATGTTGTACAGTGAAATAATCGCTGTTTGTTCTGAGATCCACACAAAACACATAAATACAGTCCGTACCGCGCAGTAAACACACTCCGTCTCAGTTATACAAACCAGTCAGTTAATGTTGTACAGTGAAATAATCGCTGTTTGTTCTGAGATCCACACAAAACACATAAATACAGTCCGTACCGCGCAGTAAACACACTCCGTCTCAGTTATAAAAACCAGTTAGTTAATGCTGTACAGTGAAATAATCGCTGTTTGTTCTGAGATCCACACAAAACACATAAATACAGTCCGTACCGCGCAGTAAACACACTCCGTCTCAGTTATACAAACCAGTCAGTTAATGTTGTACAGTGAAATAATCGCTGTTTGTTCTGAGATCCACACAAAACACATAAATACAGTCCGTACCGCGCAGTAAACACACTCCGTCTCAGTTATACAAACCAGTCAGTTAATGCTGTACAGTGAAATAATCGCTGTTTGTTCTGAGATCCACACAAAAACACATAAATACAGTCCGTACCGCGCAGTAAACACACTCCGTCTCAGTTATACAAACCAGTCAGTTAATGCTGTACAGTGAAATAATCGCTGTTTGTTCTGAGATCCACACAAAACACATAAATACAGTCCGTACCGCGCAGTAAACACACTCCGTCTCAGTTATACAAACCAGTCAGTTAATGCTGTACAGTGAAATAATCGCTGTTTGTTCTGAGATCCACACAAAACACATAAATACAGTCCGTACCGCGCAGTAAACACACTCCGTCTCAGTTATACAAACCAGTCAGTTAATGCTGTACAGTGAAATAATCGCTGTTTGTTCTGAGATCCACACAAAACACATAAATACAGTCCGTACCGCGCAGTAAACACTCCGTCTCAGTTATACAAACCAGTCAGTTAATGCTGTACAGTGAAATAATCGCTGTTTGTTCTGAGATCCACACAAAACACATAAATACAGTCCGTACCGCGCAGTAAACACACTCCGTCTCAGTTATACAAACCAGTCAGTTAATGCTGTACAGTGAAATAATCGCTGTTTGTTCTGAGATCCACACAAAACACATAAATACAGTCCGTACCGCGCAGTAAACACACTCCGTCTCAGTTATACAAACCAGTCAGTTAATGCTGTACAGTGAAATAATCGCTGTTTGTTCTGAGATCCACACAAAACACATAAATACAGTCCGTACCGCGCAGTATAAACACACTCCGTCTCAGTTATACAAACCAGTCAGTTAATGCTGTACAGTGAAATAATCGCTGTTTGTTCTGAGATCCACACAAAACACATAAATACAGTCCGTACCGCGCAGTAAACACACTCCGTCTCAGTTATACAAACCAGTCAGTTAATGTTGTACAGTGAAATAATCGCTGTTTGTTCTGAGATCCACACAAAACACATAAATACAGTCCGTACCGCGCAGTAAACACACTCCGTCTCAGTTATACAAACCAGTCAGTTAATGCTGTACAGTGAAATAATCGCTGTTTGTTCTGAGATCCACACAAAACACATAAATACAGTCCGTACCGCGCAGTAAACACTCCGTCTCAGTTATACAAACCAGTCAGTTAATGTTGTACAGTGAAATAATCGCTGTTTGTTCTGAGATCCACACAAAACACATAAATACAGTCCGTACCGCGCAGTAAACACTCCGTCTCGTTTAGTTTTGTTAGTTTTGCCATATCTGTGTGTGTCTCTGTATTTTACCCCTCGAGAACAACTAACAGAGTTTTTTATATAAAATTGTGTAATGGTAAGTGGTACTAAAATTTGTAGACGCTGGGATAAGAGTTAAAACGGTTCCACGTTTCCGACCACTTCTCGTGAAGATCTACACACGTTCCGACCACTTCTCGTGAAGATCTACACACGTTCCGACCACTTCTCGTGAAGATCTACACACGTTTCCCCGTGCATCTCGAATATAACTTACTGAATATTTCACAAATTACACACCAACGAAATTCACTATGTTTTCACTTTATGTTTTTATTCTTCAACCCCTACATATGTTTCGGTCTTTACAAGGTCATCTTCAGGTGGCTCGTAATCTACATTCACTTCACATCCAATGTTTTTTTCTGCTATCACATTTAGTCCAGTTTCATTGACAATGAAACTGGACTAAATGTGATAGCTGACAAAAACGAGCCACCTGAAGATGACCTTGTAAAGGCCGAAACATATGTAGGGGTTGAAGAATAAAGAATATAAAATGAAAATTTCGTTGGTGTGTAATTTGTGAATCGTAAGATAATGCACGATGAAAATAATATAAAATTTACTGAATATTTATTGAGAGAAAATTATTTCGGAAAGTTTTAGAGAAAATTGAACCACATGTGTTACTCCTTACACGTTTATCAGTAAGACATAATTACTTCCGAACAACTTACACAAAGGAGCGCAAACGCACCAGACCCGTTAACGCTGACTGTTCCTTACCGAACTTGTTCACTTGGATCTCTTTTCCGTAACGCGTCATAATATTACGACTTGTTCTGGCAGTGACTGTGACTAATGAACATAATCAGAAAACAATAACCTTACCGGGTCGAGTCTTATGTCTGCAGACGGCAACTTGCCTTTCTCAGGCTGTCTGTGTTTGAAGTAGAAAGATGATAAAAGGTAGGAATCGATACAGCAGGGCCTTATATTATAGACAGAGCTCAACAAACTCACCTGATAGTCTGTGACTAAGTCTGATGAATGGACAAAAAGCACTGTAATATTAGATATCTTAATTACACATTGTATAATATTGGTTTAAATGGCTCGTTTAAATTCAGTGAGAAATAATTTATTTCGCTTCTTCATTTCTCACACCTTTATTTTTTCCTTTCAATTCTCGTTTTCGTACCTCGCCCCCCTCTCTCCTCACTCTGATCTGTGCCCCGTTAATACAGTGAATTAAGTTACTCCCTTTTTCTTCAGGTGGCTTACTTTTGAGCATAGAGTTGCGGTTTATGTAAGTACAAGACAGTGCCATGGCTCAGGCGGTTAGTCGCCGGCCTCTTACCGCGAAGGCCCGGGTTCGATCCCGGGTTAGTCCATGTGGGATTTGTGGTGGAAACAGTGGCACTGGGACAGGTTTTTCCACCAGTAATTCGGTTTTCCCCTGTCAGTTTCATTCCACCGGTGCTCCATTACTTGGAAAAACGAAAAAAAAAAACTAATTATCTTTCATCTTTATCACAGAGTTGCACAATAAGCCTTAAAGCTGCGGTGCGTCCGTAGCATCTGCTGCGGGGCCCTTTACCACAAAAAAAATACATAACTATGTTTACTTTGGAAACGTGTTGAGGACGATTTAATATACACGCATAGTCGTAACCCACGCGACTGTGTTTCAAAATAAAGGACATTATTTTGCGTGTTTTATTTTACGTGACAGTACGTAGGCCGGTGCGTAGTGTTTAACGACGTGCGTACGTGCGGTTTATTTTGTACAGGAATGTTGACCCCCTGTACTGTCCTTTGGTATTGGAACTACCAAACACAGTGATTGGAGACGATAAGAGAAAGAGAATGACATAAATACAGGGCATACACAAAAGAATGGTGCGGTTTTAATAGTGAACACTATTAAAACCGCACCATTCTTTTGTGTATGCCCTGTATAGTCTTCTCGGGCGCACAGCCGCGTCAACTCGTTTGAATACAACGTTTCGGGGACTAGCTCCGTCCCCATCCTCAGCTAGTCCCCGAAACGTTGTATTCAAACGAGTTGACGCGGCTGTGCACCCGAGAAGACTATATTGAATCATGTCGCCGCGAAAGTTTTAAAACTTATAAAATGACATAAAATTTATAAGAATGATACGATGGAAAATTTTCCATCGTGTTGAGTTTCGTGGATAGATGTTATTTCTTATTACTGGATCCAGCAGAACACTATCTATATGAGTTTTACCTCTTGATGAAAGAAGAGGTAGCTTCCGAAACGTCATGTATGTTACGTATACTTCAGAAAATGTTAAATTTTTTTTGTGGTGAAGGGCCCCGCAGCAGATGCTACGGACGCACCGCAGCCTTAAGGCTTATTGTGCAACCTTTTGATGAAGACGATTAATTTTTTTCGTTTTTCCGTGTAATGGAGCACCGGTGGAATGAAATTCACAGGGGAAAACCGAAGTACTGGGGGGGAAAAACCTGTCCCACTGCCACTTTGTCCACCATAAATCCCAAATGTCGAACCCAGTCTTATCAACCATTGTCACAGACTTTCCGAGAATCAAAGCATAGGATTGTAGACGTAGAGGTAAAAGAAATATATTGACTTTAGTTTTCCAAAGTGCTTGGGGCGTGGGCTGGGCATTATAAGGGGGGGGGGGGAGAAGTAGGGGGCAGAAAGTGTCTTACAGATTCACGCAAAGACAGTGAACAAATACAAGAAGAAACTGGTCTGAGTTTCCGTCTAGCTGTGACGTCTGTGTGTGTTTTTTACTTTCCCTGTTTCCGTGGCATTTCCTCGGCCCCTTCGCTATGTGCCTTGCACGTTTTCTCATTTGCTCCATCCCCCCATCCACAACCCCCCCCCCTACCCATACTGATGTAGTGATTTAAAAGGGTCTCACCCCTCAACTCCATTTATACTTTCTTTTTTATTCGCGGCTGACACAGTATAAAATAACATAAGATGGACATTCAAAAATGGAAGATTCTGTAGCTTCGTATTTTGAGTTTTCTTGACAGCAGTTCAGTAGGAGATGGCTGAGTGCGTTCGTGAATATAAGATGCTGTTGGTACGTTCAGGTGATTGTTCTGATGTAATGTGCTGTGTGTGTCTTTTTTTTTTCTCTCTCTCTCTGTATGGCTCGACAACCCCTTGGGGGCCTAGGCCGCCTCATTTTTCGAGGCTTCACGATCACACACTTTTTAGACACACCACACTCGGTAGGACTCCTCTGGACGAGTGATCAGCCCGTCGCAGAAACCTCTACCTGACAACACACAACATTTACAACAGACAAACATCCATGCCCTAGGTGGGTTTTTTTTTTGTCTGTCCGGGGTTTTTCCCCTTTGATCCATTTTTGTACTGTTTAAATCCTTTCGTCCTTCATGTCACTTTACGTTCCATACTACCGTCCTTACAACAAACACAACACAAACATCCGTGCCTCCGGTGGGATTCGAACCCACAGTCCCAGTAAGCGAGCGGCCGAAGACCCGCGTCTTAGACCGCACGGCCACTGAGATCGGCATTCGAACCCACAGTCCCAGTGAAGCCAGACGCCGGCCGGACGCATGACCCACGCCCTTAGACCGCACGGCCACTGAGATCGGCATTCGAACCCACAGTCCCAGTAAGCGCAGCGGACCGCAGACCCATCGCCTTAGACCGCACGGCCACTGGGATCGGCTCTCTTTCTTTAGCATCCTTTATTATTACAATCTGGAAGAAGTGATGCGTGAAAAATGAAAAATAAAAGTTGAAATACAGCGTGATTGGTATGAAAAATGTGTCTGCCTTAATTTGTGACAAGTAGCATGGAAGGGCTGAATCCAACGTTACACTGTGCTTCTTCATTGGGCATGTCCCAGTGTGAAAAAAAAATCATTCATAAACGGTACTAATGTTGGACTGAGTACATTTAACTCTCGACCCCGATGTCTACAGTTTCTTTGTATCATTATCATCATCAGGGGCGCACAAATCCTGGGCGCCACATCGCCTGGGTAACTAAATTCTATACGGTGGCGTCTAATTTTTGTGGGTTCACTTTTCTGGCTCCTAGAATTTTGTGGTGGATTCTAGATTTTTGGAAAATATGGGCACCAGTGATCGTAATCTTCTTCCTTCGAAGAATAGTCTGACAAGCGTGTTGCGGTTTCAGTCCAACGTTTCTGTTGTCTATCAATATCTTCTTCGTCTTGGGATGTATTTCAGTATGGATTTTAATAATCCGTCATCCCATATTCTCTTTACATTTTCTCCCTGTCGTCTGTTCCTCAGCCGCATGATATAAACAAGATATTTTCGCTGTGGCGTATTACAAGTTCTGAACCACATACAAATAATGCCAATCGATATAGTATTCCTTATCGGTCTCGTAGACTTTTATATCGACATTGATTTGATTTATCGGTTGAGACCATTTTCAAATTTCAAATTACGTCACTAAATTTAGTTTCTGATACCATTTTCTGTATAATTTTACGAATTATTGTGCTCACCTATCAATTCCGCTATTGGTTTCAGTTTTAGCTAAAACATATTAAGTACAGTCGAACCCGGTTATAACGACATCGGTTTATACGACACCTCGACTATAACATCAGATATTCTGTAGTACCAATTAATTCCTCACTGTTAACCATAACACTATACCCCTCGGTTATAACAACACTCGTTTATAACGACACAAAATATTCAGTCCGTTTAATGACGTTATAACCGAGTTCCACTGCAGTTTAAATAATGTAGCTGAGTTTTAAACAGTTTAGCCTTTCTAAAGCTGTTATACAGGGCATACACAAAAGAATGGTGCGGTTTTAATAGTGTTCACTATTAACACAGCACCATTCTTTTGTGTATGCCCTGTATATGGATAGACAGAGTGACGGACGTACAAGCTGTGCGACGGTAAGAGGCGCATATCACTTCACTGTGATTGCGCTACGAATAGAAACAAAGTGTGATTTTAGGCTGTAGATACGGCCTGTACAGCTGTTTACCTCCAGACGATTTTAAAAATAAGGAATAACTTTGGACGAGAAATGTTTTTGTTAACTTATAATTTTTATATTAGTCTGTAAGAGCATTGTAAATGCAAAATGTAGCAAGTAAAATCCGGTCTTTGTAAATACGAATACAACTGCGGATTTGACAGTAATAATTACATCGCGTAGACTTAGCGAATGTGCTGGAGCAACAAATAAATCGGCTTAAGTATTGTCTTCAGAATTCATTAAGTAAGAAGGATATGTGTAATTATACTAATATAAACGTATTATAACATGAAGCTTAAGTAATGACAAAGACAGTAGTAACAAAACATTTATGGCGGTGTTAATAAATGGTAAGAGCTTATGAATTTTTCATCACAAGAGATGTGTGGCCATGAATTCACTTGCGATCATGATTTATATGCAGGGCAATATAACTGCTTGCCGCTCGCAGTATATTAAGCGCATATCCAAGTTATGAATAAGGGTGTGTGCATGTGACGTAACAGCTTCCCCACAGTGTGTACGGTCACCGGAGAGCAGTGAGCTCGCCATCAGTATGGGCATGACTTCAGATCCGGGCCGTGTGATTTCTGTCGTATGGAGTATTAAACGTTTGTTGGTCAGCAGAGAATAAAACTAGACAAGGGGTCGATGGTAATTGTGAGGAGTTAGAACACAGAATGGGAAATAGACGGGGGATTGTGTTTAATCCTTTGAAGACTGAATTTAACATGGAGCATGTTTAAATACCCAGTCCGTACCGCGCAGTAAACACACTCCGTCTCAGTTATACAAACCAGTTAGTTAATGTTGTACAGTGAAGTAATCGCTGTTTGTTCTGAGATCCACACAAAACACATAAATACAGTCCGTACCGCGCAGTAAACACACTCCGTCTCAGTTATACAAACCAATCAGTTAATGTTGTACAGTGAAATAATCGCTGTTTGTTCTGAGATCCACACAAAACACATAAATGCACTGTGTGGATAGAACGTAGAATTGTTGAATGTTAAACATGGCGGTACATTCAGCACGTACCGCGCAGTAAACACACTCCGTCTCGGTTATACAAACCAATCAGTTAATGCTGTACAGTGAAATAATCGCTGTTTGTTCTGAGATCCACACAAAACACATAAATACACTGTGTGGGCAGAACGTACAATTTGTGAATGTTAAACATGGTGGTACATTCAGTCCGTACCGTGCAGTAAACACACTCCGTCTCAGTTATAAAAACCAGTCAGTTAATGCTGTACAGTGAAATAATCGCTGTTTGTTCTGAGATCCACACAAAACACATAAATACAGTCCGTACCGCGCAGTAAACACACTTCCATCATCAGGGGTTATAAAAAACACAGTCAGTTACATGCGTGTACAGTGAAATATCGTGTTGTTCTGAGAAAAACATAATACGTCGTACGCGCAGTAACTTCTCGTTTACAACACAGATGCTGCAGGATTGAATAACATAATCAGTGTACGCGCATAACACACTCCGTCGTTATAAAACGTCAGTTAGCTGTCAGTGAATAATCGCTGCTGAGATATAACGCTTACAGTAGTTGCCTGCTACAGACTGCATGTATGTGATACTGCAGTGCACGCACGCATACACACAGACACGCACTTCACGATAGCCGAAGATCTGAAAAACGGTGTCAGCCGGTGTGGGAGAGGAACACTGAATAAATTACAGCCGTTCTTCCTCAACCATATCGGGTTTCGATCAACTGATTCTCTGAATACGTTGCTTCCTCCGAATTTTGACGCTCTTTTGATCCCTTAAGGATATCATTCGCTTTGAAGATGCCGCTTTTACGTCAGCTTAAGTTCAGCAGGTAGTCTGCTTAGAGGGTCAGTGTTCCATACTGCGTACTGACTCCCTTTATTGTTGTGACAAGTCGAATTCCGGTTCTTGGAATTCTTTGGTAACTTAGTCTCTTTTGTGCGTTAGGAGTAGACGGATTCCATGAAAGTGACCCAAACTATTTCACTGTTTCTTTCGTATAATTATTCAGTGATTCAACTTTACACTATAACCGTGTCCCCTTATCACAATCCTGACGCTCCTAACATTGGCTGTCTTTACATGTTGTATTTCATTGTACTTGTTGAATATATTCATCTTTTTTTTTAAATGTTCATCTCATTTCTGTTATGCTTTATATATATATATATATATTATGACTTATGTAGCTAAATCAGCACGTAAATAAACCAGAATTGAATCGAATCTTTGTTCTCATAAATATATCGTGCTGGAGAAGAATGGAGAAGATCGGTTACACGGATCGTGTGAAAAATGAAGAAGTATTACACAGAGTCAAGGAGGAGAGGAATATCGTACATACAATAAAAAGAAGAAAGGCTAACTGGATTGGTCACATCTTGCGTAGAAACTGCCTTCTGAAACACGTGATTGAAGGAAAGTTAGAAGGAAGGATAGAAATGACGGGAAGACGAGGAATAAGACGTAAGCAGCTACTGGATGACCTTAAGGAAACGAGACGGTACTGGAAATTGAAAGAGCACTAGATCGCACTTTATGGAGAACTCGCTTTGGTAGAGGCTACGGACCTGTCGTAAGACAGACTGCAGAATAGAATGAAATACGTACCGATACGTATGTATGTATGTATGTATGTATGTATAAGTCCGATATAAATGGTAGGGCGCATAGAAACTGTGCAGTTAATAGACTTCCACTTTACTGCTTGAATTGTAATGCCCACCGTACGTATTAAAGGTTTGTTTATATCTGATATTTAAAACGCCATCTCATGTTTATGTAAATGATGAGTTTATATTTGTTGAGGTCAAGAAGGCTTATCAGGCAAAGATGTCGTGTCGTGATGCACCCAGAGTCCGATGAGAATTGACTGTCTATTGAAAGTCGCATAATAGACACACATCGGCCTATTTAGAACACGTACAAACATCGTAGACCTCCTCAAAGTAGTTAAACAGATACATTTTTTTTTTAAGAGAAGCGCCATGGTGCAGAATCCTTCTTGAGAATCTAATAGTGGCTCAGTAAGTCGACAAATTCACAGCGTTTTACGTAATGTAAAGGTTTATTATCCCGTGCCGTGTTTCACAAGTTCGTAACTGGCGATTAATGGAATGGAATTGATTGGAAATGAGCCAGTCTGAAAGCAAGAGCTTGTGATTTAATTCCAGGCAGTGTCTCGGTATGTCCTGGAGAGCCTGACTGTGAACTGGAAGTGACATCAATAACGTATCTTTGGTCCGATATTTGAACATAGAACTTTCCCCGCCCAAATGCACTGATCACCCTGTAGTATTTATAATGTGGTAAAGTAAAGGAATGTGGCGAATACTGTACAAATAATTCGCCTGAAAATTGTCTAAAAATTTCCAACATTATGCACCGTAAATTTCATGATTTTTGAAAGTTATAAAATCACTCTATATTCTGACATGTTTCTGTGGCAGCCATCACCGTCATCGGGGAAAGTTCACATTTGTGGACTCTCAACAAGCAAAAATTAACCTGTACAAGATAACCAAAGTGAACTTTTCCGTGATGATGGTGGTGGTCGCTGCCTCCGAAACATGTCGGAATATAAAGTGATTTTATAATAACTTTTAAAAAATCATTAAATGTGTGGTGCATAATGGCGGAAATTTTTAGACAACTTAATAATAAAATGAACTTATAATTAACAATGTGAATTAATAAATTTATAACCAACTGATGCACAATTAAACCACTTTTATTGTAGCGTCTATATTATTATACGCCCCTACATACGTTTCGGACCTCAGTCCATCCTCAGGGGGTCTCTGAGGTCCGAAACGTATGTAGGGGCGTATAATAATATAGACGCTACAATAAAAGTGGTTTAATTGTGTATCAGTTGTTATAAATTTATTAATTTATAACCAACTGATACACAATTGAACCACTTTATTGTAGCGTCTATAATAATAGCGTATAATAATATAGACGCTACAATAAAAGTGGTTTAATTGTGCATCAGTTGATTATAAATTTATTAATTCATAAACATGCACGTTGATACTAATATGAAATTAACAATGTGAAATTCGCCTGAAAATATTTACGATAGTGTAGACGTCGACTGTCCTGAGGTTTCTGCGGTTTTTGTTCAATGCCTTCAGGAGAACGTTGCCATAATAGGGCGAATGATGTCACCAGTGATTAATTTCATGTTCTTCCACCGCATCATCATTCACCAGTCATCCTACTAGTCGAAGATAGCCGTATACTAGGATTCGACGCTGCGTTGTTTGGTAGAAATTTACTGATCGTAGGTGAAACGTATTGAGTCCATATTTTAACCTGAAGACGTCCCAACGAAACGTTATTGACTTACCAGACTACACGGCGTCGCATCCTAGAAGACGGTATCTTCTATTGACATCGCCGCCAGTACATCAAATCGTGCTGCATCGTTTCGATGCTACACTCCGAGCTACAAACATTGTCGTTGATAAACAAATAAAATAAATAAATCAGATTTACTTAATATTACACACGTTCCGTTCAGTTGCTTTACATATGTAAGTTTTTTACTACCAACCACTGCACAATAAATTTATTTTTTCACTTCTACATGTTTCGGCTGACCATTTCAGCCATCATCAAGGAGTCAACGTACACAGACATTAGCAGTGTACATCGTGTATCTGAATGGTAAATGTCTTAGTGACTGATTTTACAGTTTAAAATACTTATGTTAAAATGCAATGTTATTACATAAAGTCTATACAATCTGTCTCCAAACATGTCTCCCAAACAATTCCAGGTTCTGTAAGGTGGAGACCTCTGGTGTGGTACACAGTTGTTTAGTTCTTAGGTAATACGTTGTTACCTAAGAAGTAAACAGCCGGGTAGTACAGCCTTCCTCTGCATTCATTGTCAGCAGTCATACACCCACAGTGACACAGAATTCCTTCTGTCTTTCCAGTCAGCAGTCATACAGACCGCAGTTTAGTGACACAGATTTCCTTTGCATTCATAGTCAGAAGTCATACAGCGACAGTAATACAGACTTCTCGTTGCCTTCCCAGTCAGCAGTCATACAGACCGCAGTTAACAGTGACACAGACTTCCTCGACATTTATAGTCAGCAGTCATACAGCTACAGTGACACAGATTTCCTCAGCATTCATAGTCAGCAGTCATACAGCGACAGTAATACAGACTTCTCGTTGCCTTCCCAGTCAGCAGTCATACAGACCGCAGTTTAGTGACACAGACTTCCTTTGCATTCATAGTCAGCAGTCATACAGGCCGCAGTTAACAATGACACAGATTTCCTCGGCATTCATAGTCAGCAGTCATACAGCTACAGTGATACAGCCTTCCTCTGCATTCATAGTCAGCAGTCATACAGCTACAGTGACACAAACTTCATCTGCATTCATAGTCAGCAGTCATACAGCTACAGTGACACAGATTTCCTCTGCATTCATAGTCAGCAGTCATACAGCTACAGTGACACAGGCTTCATCTGCATTCATAGTCAGCAGTCATACAGCTACAGTGACACAGATTTCCTCTGCATTCATAGTCAGCAGTCATACAGCTACAGTGACACAAACTTCATCTGCATTCATAGTCAGCAGTCATACAGCTACAGTGACACAGATTTCCTCTGCATTCATAGTCAGCAGTCATACAGCTACAGTGACACAAACTTCATCTGCATTCATAGTCAGCAGTCATACAGCTACAGTGACACAGATTTCCTCTGCATTCATAGTCAGCAGTCATACAGCTACAGTGACACAAACTTCATCTGCATTCATAGTCAGCAGTCATACAGCTACAGTGACACAGATTTCCTCTGCATTCATAGTCAGCAGTCATACAGCTACAGTGACACAAACTTCATCTGCATTCATAGTCAGCAGTCATACAGCTACAGTGACACAGATTTCCTCTGCATTCATAGTCAGCAGTCATACAGCTACAGTGACACAGGCTTCATCTGCATTCATAGTCAGCAGTCATACAGCTACAGTGACACAGATTTCCTCTGCATTCATAGTCAGCAGTCATACAGCTACAGTGACACAAACTTCATCTGCATTCATAGTCAGCAGTCATACAGCTACAGTGACACAGATTTCCTCTGCATTCATAGTCAGCAGTCATACAGCTACAGTGACACAAACTTCATCTGCATTCATAGTCAGCAGTCATACAGCTACAGTGACACAGATTTCCTCTGCATTCATAGTCAGCAGTTATACAGCTACAGTGACACAGATTTCCTCTGCATTCATAGTCAGCAGTTATACAGTGACAGTAATACAGACTTCTCGTTGCCTTCCCAATCAGCAGTCATACAGCGACAGTAATACAGACTTCTCGTTGCCTTCCCAGTCAGCAGTCATACAGCGACAGTAATACAGACTTCTCGTTGCCTTCCCAGTCAGCAGTCATACAACCCCCACCGGTGGGCCTACACTTGTAACAAACAGTGCGTCATAAGGAGATACAAACTTCAGGAAAAAAGAAGCAGACTTGTATGTCCGTAGAACTGGCGTTTTGTTAACGAGCCTTCCGTTATCAGAGCGTCGTTAGTCCGAGCCAAGTACCATCGCTCTGCTGGTTTGAGAGGAGTTTTTGTTTGGGTTTTGTCGGGTTGGGGTAATCGATCCAGCCTCTGCATGTAACCAACACAACGAGGTCCCCGGGAATGTACAGAAAAAAGCATGAGTACCGTCAGACTCTTGCCCATCCATCGTTCAATTTTTTTATTCTTTCCTGAGAACAGTGGTGGCCATCGTATTCTGTCTTCTAGTCCAGGAATGTAAATGAGAAAATGCAATTAGGCAGAATTAGTGATTCGTTAAGGGCTATAGAGGAAGGGTTTTGCAGTGACTCGAGGCACCATAATAATAATAATAATAATAATAATAATAAGTCCATAAAAGTCTTCGCTCTTCTGGGATGTTACGCATGCTTGGCCCTTGAAGATGGGCCCGATAGGTTGTCCCGAAACGTCGGTAAATAACTACCAATCTACGCAGCGTAACATAACAGAAGAGCGAAAGTCTCATTTACACCGCGGCAGAAGCCTGAATTCACGGAAAGTCCATAACAACTGATCGAACTATCCGTAACGACAGACGCAGTTACACTTGACACAACCATCAGACAAGCACACTCAGTAGATGTAGCAATTCCCAACAATCACAGCCTTCACAGCTCCATTACCGAGAAGCTACAGAAGTATACAGACTTGAAAGGGGAGCTTATAAGGATATGGCAACTGGAAACTGTCTATGTAACACCACTAGTACTATCGACAGCTGATATTATTGTAAACAAATTACACGAAAGTTTGAAACTGCTTCATCTCCGCCTTGCTCTATATATTCTAATGCAGAAAGCAGTAATACTTAATGCATGTCGTATAGTCAGAAAGTGTTTGGCAGAACAGTGCATAAGAAGTGTTTGGTCAGTGAGACCGGTACTTTTGTGAGAACTGGCTGAACTGCTGTGAGGTGAGGAATGTGGATGATGACGACGATCTTTGGTGGGGGGAAACCGACACTGAGGACACGACATGTTCTATGTTTCGGAGCACGAATTATAATTCTTTTTGCTGGTTTCCTTTCTCACTGATCGTTGTAGGGGATGAGTAATAGCATTGTGATGAATTGTATTAATGGTGCTACACCTTCTGACCATAACATCTCACAGGTTCTGTTATTTACGAGGGATATAAGCGAGAGAGAGAGAGAGAGAGAGAGATGAATTTTAAACCGTATTTACATACAAACAGGAAGAGGACGAATCTTCTTCCACCCCCTCACAAAAAAAGTCTACCCTCTAACAATCCCACCCTTTACAACTCCACCACCCATACTCATCTCCAATTGCGGATAGAGTGACTATATACACCAGGTCCGAACGGCATTAGAATTACAAAGAACCACCACACGCATTTAAATTACAAGGTAAAATTGTATTCAAAGGACTTTGTTATATACGAGTCATGTCGCTGTAGGCTTCCAGTGTTACCAGGGACGCAAGGGACGGTCTCTTCTACCCTTACAACTACGTAAATTAAGCTCGTCAGATTTCGGGAGTCCGCTGCAACCTGTGGACGAGGTTAAGGCGAACTGAGCAGAACAAAGCGGAGTTGAGCAATGCGATGTAATGCCGGCTAATGCAATTAGATGCGCATGCCGGTGTGAACATGGAAAGCGATTACATTCGCAACCAGACACTAGCTTCTGCTTGGGAATGACATGTCTGAAATTTTGAACGGTACTGTACCTTACGGAATACTCGTATTAGGCCTTTGAAGCCTCAAGTTAATACAAGGAACACATACGTATAAAATTCAGTTCGTACTTCTCATAAAACACAATCTCTCTCTATTACAAAGACCAATTAGTTAATGCTGTTTGAGAAAATAATTAGAGGTAAAGGTAAAGCAGTTCCATCACAGGCCTAAGAAGGCCCTTAGGGCTCCAGGAGGTCGAGGCTCCCAGGTTTTTAGACAATCGACACATGAAGGTGGTAAGGTTGTCAGCCCTACGCACCGGCCGCCTTTACCCCCCAGGAAATATTCCCGGTACTCATTTCTGTTAGAGGCTGAGTCGACCCCAGGGCCATAGTGCGACCGAAACGATTATGTCAGTGAAAAATTTCAGTGACACCATCGGGAATCGAACCCGCGACGTTCCGGCTTGTAGCGCAGTGACTCAACCAACTGCGCCACCGCGTGCCCCCTGTTTGAGAAAATAATTGCATTATGAAAATCCTACGAAACATGTATGGTACAGTGTGTAAATGTTACAGTAGGTGGTGCGTATAGTAACCACAGGCCTTGAAGTGGTTAACCTAGACCGTCGCTTTCTTTATCCTGTCGTGTATCAAAGTCTACACACACACACACATTCCAAAACTTTACAAAAATATGACACGAGTTTGTAGTGTTTCCAGTTGCGGACACGTTCCATCTTTGTCTAGGTTTTCTTAATTTTGTAAATTGTTGGTATTCCTGTTTACCAAACACAGCTGAAATAAATGTGGCCGGTCGTGTAGTTCTCTGTAAGTTCGCAAAGCATTGTCTGTTCTTATTTATTCACCCTGCCGTTTCCATGGTGGCGCGCCTCCCCTGTCGTCCCATGATTGCTTCACATCTTGCCGCCTATGTGCTAGACTACCGATCACCAGTTATGATGACGCATGTATGTGCTAGACTGCCGATCACCAGTTATGATGCATGTATGTGCTAGACTGCCGATCACCAGTTATGATGACGCATGTATGTGCTAGACTGCCGATCACCAGTTATGATGACGCATGTATGTGCTAGACTGCCGATCACCAGTTATGATGACGCATGTATGTGTTAGACTGCCGATCACCAGTTATGATGACGCATGTATGTGCTAGACTGCCGATCACCAGTTATGATGACGCATGTATGTGCTAGACTGCCGATCACCAGTTATGATGACGCATGTATGTGCTAGACTGCCGATCACCAGTTATGATGACGCATGTATGTGTTAGACTGCCGATCACCAGTTATGATGACGCATGTATGTGCTAGACTGCCGATCACCAGTTATGATGACGCATGTATGTGCTAGACTGCCGATCACCAGTTATGATGACGCATGTATGTGTTACACTGCCGATCACCAGTTATGATGACGCATGCTTTAGACGCCTGCTTTAAATACACGTAAACGATTGTGGACCGATAATGTGGAAGATATTGTTAATGTGCTTACATTAATACATAAATGCATAAGTATTATTGATTATCCTTCTTTATTTAACGACACTTTCTGGTACTCAAATCATATACGTTACCATTAAATGATAAGATTATTAACAAAAGAAATATATTTGAAAGGGTGTGTAAACAAGCAGTCGTGACATAATTTGAGGTGGTGTGCTGGAATAAATACATTAACCAACTTATGCAGTTAAAATACATTTAGAAGCACGTATAAAATTCCTACATGTTTCGGCATCGGGGTGCCATCATCAGAGAGTTATTCAGAACAAAGGAGTAACGACGCCAACAGCAAATCTGGGTATTGGGTCTATATTAGATTAGATTAGATTAGATTAGCCGTTGGCCTTGTTACTCTTTTGTTCTGAATAACTTCCTGATGATGGCACCCCGATGCCGAAACATGTAGGAGTTTTATAATTGCATCTGAATGTGTTTTATTAAGTACATAAGTTGGTTGATGTATTGATTGTAAGAATGTGCACAGTATGAATAGCATAAAATTTTAAAAACATGTTGTGCTGGAGTTTGAGGTACTGTACTGGGATTTGATGTATTATACTGGAGTTTGAGATATTATACTGGAGTTTGAGATGTTATACTGGAGTTTGAGGTATTATACTGGAGTTTGAGATATTATACTGGAGTTTGAGATATTATACTGGAGTTTGAGATATTATACTGGAGTTTGAGATATTATACTGGAGTTTGAGATATACTGGAGTTTGAGATATACTGGAGTTTGAGATATACAGGAGTTTGAGATATTATACTGGAGTTTGAGGTACTGTACTGGGATTTGATATATACTGGAGTTTGAGCTACTGTACTGGGATTTGATGTATTATACTGGAGTTTGAGATATTATATTGGAGTTTGAGGTACTGTACTGGGATTTGAGATATTATACTGGAGTTTGAGATATTATACTGGAGTTTGAGATATTATACTGGAGTTCGAGATATTATACTGGAGTTTGAGATATTATACTGGAGTTTGAGATATTATACTGGAGTTCGAGATATACTGGAGTTTGAGATATTATACTGGAGTTTGAGGTACTGTACTGGGATTTGAGATATTATACTGGAGTTTGAGATAGTATACTGGAGTTTGAGGTGATATACTGGAATTGTTTAGTTACTATACTTGAATTTGCCTCGTGGGATTGAGAAAAATCAAATTTTAACCGGAAAGTAGTTTAATAAATTTAAAGATTCGTAAATAGAATGTTATTGTATTTATTATTATTATTATTATTATTGTATCGATCAGTGTAGCCAATTTTAAGCCATAGATTTTTACCGGCGCCTTCCAAATAACGAAGCAAGATTGCGAACTACTCGCTTTGACTTTCTGAATGGTATTTGAAGCCTTACGTTTATCTAACGAGCACCTCAAAACTGTTTGTAGTTACATTAAAGACACTGAGGCAAATCATTAAAACACTAGCGGAAATCCGGACTCTGGGATTCAAATTAGACCGTCCTAGTGTAAACCAAAAACCTCACAAAGCTAAGTTCCTGTCGTGTAAAATTACTGCCTCTGGCCTTTGTCAGAATTATATTTTCTTGGAAAGAAGAGCCTAACCATTTTAGAGGGCGAACAATGCGACGTAACAGTGAGCTCCATTTGGGGCCGGGGAGGGGGGGGGGGACAAGCTATATTGTGCGCTGTGTCACATTTCCTCTTGAACTCGTGGCTCTTTTTTGGAGCAGGCTCTCTAGAGAACGTGGTTATACGTCTGACTGCTGACGGGAACTTCACTCCGATATGTATTAGTTGTGCAAACATACGCAAAAGTAAATAGTGCCAATGAAAGACACAAAGTACAGAAATCACTGCGCCACAAATCAGTGGGCTGGTTAGACTTTTCTGATTTCACGTAGAATCCGGACTTGATCACCCGGTTAGCAAACATTCAGACTGTCTTTCCGTGCCACAATTTCCGGCTTCAGAAGGTAAAAGGGTCCCAGAAACCACCGCACGTTTGTCTGACATGCGTTCGCCCTTTAAAATCACAATCGTTAGTTTATGTGGGATCTTCATTAACATTATTGAGCCTGAATTTTGCCCACAGAAAATTACAATCGAACTCGGTTATAACGTCATGAAAGGGACTGAATATTTTTTGTCGTTATAAACGAGTGTTGTTATAACCGAGCAGTATAATGTTATGGTTAACAGTGAGGAATTAATTGGTACCACAGAATATCTGACGCTATAGACGAGGTGTCGCATAAACCGATGTCGTTATAACCGAGTTCGACTGTACAGTAGTCCCCCCGTATCCGCGGGTGATAACATTCCAAGACCTACCGCTGATAGTAGCGAACCCTATATATATAAAAGCGCAGAGTAAACTTTAGATCGACTAAAGTCGACGCTGGCAAGTTAAAACGTAAATACTTAAATCGACCATGGTCGACTTTGTCAGTGAATGTGCTAATATTTTCGGGCGGCTGTAAACCGCGGATACCGAATCCACGGATACAGGGGTTCTACTGTACTTGGTTAGTATTTATACCTGAGACTGTGAGTGTTTACTGTGAGGTAGGAATTGAATTTCTTAATGTTTTAATAAATTCAGTGGTTTAGAAGGTTACATAAAACTGTTATGTGCCGCCATATATCGCCTTGTCTAGGCCTCCCCCCCCCCCATGTTTATTTTTCGGTGTGAATGGAGCAAGACTTCAAGAATTCTGATTGACAAGACCATACACTGAGACAATGTCCAGGCAAGGCCGTGCCATGGCTCAGGCGGTTAGTCGCCGGCCTCTCACCACGGAGGCCCGGGTTCGATCCCAGGTCAAGTCCATGTGAGATTTGTGGTGGACAAAGTGGCACTGGGACAGGTTTTTCTCCGAGTTGTCGGTTTTCCCCTGTCAATTTCATTCCACTGGTGCTCCATTACTTGTAAAACTTGGTAAAAAAACTGCTCATCCTCATCACAGGGGTTGCACAATAAGCCTTAAGGCTGCGGTGCGTCCGTAGCATCAGCTGCGGGGCCCCCTCACCACAAAAAAAAAAATGTCCAGGCAAGAGATTATTGTCAGAGGTACTTGCTCGGTCGGCTATTGCGTAACGTCGTATCGACTGCTGAATATATATAACTTTGAAAGAGGTGAAAGGAACTTTTGTGACTTGCTTTGAGTTAAGTGTTTATTTAACGACGCTAAACAATTTGAGCGTAAGTGGAATGAAGTGGAAGGCGTGTGGAAAGAAGAGATCATGGTCATACTTGATGTTCTGTGCCGGAATTTTTTTTCTGCAGCGACAGAGTGAGAAATCTGCAACGAAACTGGGTCAGGTTATTCGTTATTTGGGACGAGATTTGAACTAGGGGTGTCCCGGATATGAAGCATTGTACTTCGGCGTTCGTCTTTTGTAAAACAGGTAATAAATAGAGGCTGTTGTTATTGTCATGTGATCGCCGATATGGCACGAGGTAGTTCGATGACAAAGCTACTGTGTGGAAGACAAAGGAACTGCGTTCGATGCCTGGCCAAGGCAAGAAATATTTCTTTCTTCCCTTGCGTAGAGATCAGGTTTCAGGCCCACCTTCCCCGGCCAGTAATTGCCGAGGTTAAGAACGCGTGGAGGTGTACCTCCGTCTCCTTAGAGGTCTTCGTATCTTGTTTAATTATGTACAGAAACAAGTTTGTCGTTTTACTACCACTGCTGCTATTGCTGCTAAATCGACAACATGCAGTGGTGTGGTCTGACTACCAATGTGATCTTGTTAAGACTGCAGGAGTGTGCGCTGTGTGTCGTAAGGTCATGGACTGGCTTGTCACTCTTATTTCGAACTGGCGTACTGCTCTGTGGAAATTATTCTCTCTCCCTTCTCGCGTCCCTTTAAATGTTGATTGATTAAGGAGAACTCTAGCGAACTGGTGTAATTAACCCACAAGTGTAGTCTGCAATTAGATATGTCGCAGCCAGCACCATATTGTACAAAGTTGCTTCCTCGAAATTCGATAGACAGTCAACCATTTGGGAATGAATCAAAATACGTTTGTCTGTTAAGCTTTTAATGTACGGTAGTTAGTTACAGGCTAACAGCATCTACTTGGGCATTCGAAACCCCTTGGTGTTTTTATGTATCGTGTAATTCACAAAATAAAGAGAGATTATTTCCCTAAACGACATTAACCGATTTGACTTCGTAATAGAGGCTATGTGTATTTAGTGTTAGGCAGGAACATAATGTTTAAATATTATTAGGATAAATTTCAGGCTTCAAAATTTAAAGAAAAATTAATGCCGCGGACCAGAGACCTTGACAGTAATTTGGTTTAGCTGATCAAGAAATTCTCCACCGTGGTGTAACCAGAAGGTTGGTAAGGCTGCCATTGGTCATTTTGCTGAGGTAAATTAATTGAGTCAACCCTTCCCAGCCCGATTACCGTAAAATTGATTTTAATATTATCCTCGCGATAACATGTTCCTGTATAACTGTCTCACAAACATGTTTTCATTTGAACGCTATACAGGGTGTTTCATAAATCCCTCCGGGATTTCGGAGGTCTGTAGCTCAGGAGCCAAATCACACACGGGAGATGAGAGCATGTCAGTGAAAAGAGTACATATCCAAGTTGTGAACCTACCTTACAAATGTTCAATATGTCCCCCTTTGGTGACTCGACAGACGTCAATCCTGTCCCAGTCCCAGGCGATGGTCCCGGCCTACCTGTTCGTTTTGCGACACACAAACAGCCAGTTTCCTCGAATTTTCTATACCAGTCTCTTACTGTTTTGTCCGTTGGTGTTTCTGTACGATAGTTGGTTCGAAAACCACTTTGCAATGTTACAATTGACTGGGTTTTAGCAAATTGCATGACACAAAAAGCTTTCTGTTCACCTGAAAACGCCATGTTTGCACACCACTGCCTACTAACGGAGAAACGGGTAACTACGCCATCGCATCTGTCACGAAAAAACTTTTACATTTCCTCTATCCGTTGGCATGCTTTTATCTCTTATATGTGGGTTTGCTACTGCACGGCCAAGCCTCTAAATCCCGGATGGACTTATGAAACACGCTGTATACAGGCCTGAGGGATGCAAGTGGGATCGCGTCAGTATATGTGCTAGGTTGAAAAGAACCTTGCATATGTTTGCTTACGATGCTACTGGGCTTAGGCACACGTGTATTGTTTTGTTTGTAAATAAGTATTAGCATTGTTAAGAACAAAATTTATCTGAATTTAATATCTAAAAATTTAGTTAATGCCTCACAGAAGACACACTGCATCTTTATTACGAAGACCCGATGGTTAATGTTACGTATTCCGATAATTTTATGAAACGCATTAATAAGCTGTGTGCCCAAAATTTGGGGCAAAATTTCAGTACTTCGTAGCGTTAAATCTGGTGATATAAAGTAGTCGCTGTACTTCAAAGAGTCAAAACTCGGATATGGTAACCAAAACCAAGAAATGCATGCAGGTTTATTAAAATATATTATGAACGTAGTAATAGCTACTACATGTTTCGGCCACTGATGTGGCCATCCTCAGGGAGGTGCGTTACGAAGAATAAATTCATTGAGATGTTACAAAAGTTTGCGAACCACAGTAAAATATTAGATATTAAAAATTACATGGTTTGAAACACCTATTGCATTTTGAAATACAGATAAAACTTTAAGACTATTACCAGTCATCTACGACAAGTCGCCACATACGCTGTACACGTCGATCAAACTTGTAACTCCCTGAAGATGGCCAAAATGTATGGCCGAAACATGTAGGAGCGTTACATAATAAGTATAAATATTGTGCAACTAGTTGGTGGTGAAATTTCTGTGTATTGGACTGGTGAACGGAAGATGTACAACATCAAACCTCAAATCTCGTTCCTCGTTTCAAAATATTCGTCTGGTTACCGTAGTTTCGAAACATATTATTGATCCATAGCAGGTCATTATTTAGGTTATGTTTACTTGCAGCTGGAACCACTGATCCGAACATGACGTCAGAGAGAGGAACACAGGTTCGTTTGACATGGTTACGTTGTTAGCAAGATGTTGATCCATAAGGAACATGACGCTAACATCTTTCAAACTTGGCCAGACCAAAGTTTTATGTTAATCTAAGAGTTCGAGAACTCCCTCTGGGTTTCTTTCTACCCTTATTCCTACTCATCAAAGACTAGATCTTTTAATGCTGCCAAGAACTTCGTCGTCATTAGAAGATGATTGTAAAAAGAAACTTTATATAATGCAGCAATGTTGCTTCGTTTGTAGGTTTCTTACCTTGTTTTATACTGCAGTATTTTGTTAGGTATCTGTGTTTTGGTCACTGCTTCTTACATATTTTGTTACGTATATCTGTTTTGGTCACTGCTTCTTACATATTTTGTTAGGTATCTGTGTTTTGGTCACTGCTCCTTACATATTTTGTTAGGTGTCTGTGTTTTGGTCACTGCTTCTTACATATTTTGTTAGGTATCTATGTTTTGGTCACTGCTCCTTACATATTTTGTTAGGTATCTGTGTTTTGGTTACTGCTCCTTACATATTTTGTTAGGTGTCTGTGTTTTGGTCACTGCTTCTTACATATTTTGTTAGGTATCTATGTTTTGGTCACTGCTCCTTACATATTTTGTTAGGTGTCTGTGTTTTGGTCACTGCTTCTTACATATTTTGTTAGGTATCTGTGTTTTGGTCACTGCTTCTTACATATTTTGTTACGTGTCTGTGTTTTGGTCACTGCTTCTTACATATTTTGTTAGGTATCTGTGTTTTGGTCACTGCTTCTTACATATTTTGTTAGGTGTCTGTGTTTTGGTCACTGCTTCTTACATATTTTGTTACGTATATCTGTTTTGGTCACTGCTCCTTACATATTTTGTTAGGTATCTGTGTTTTGGTTACTGCTCCTTACATATTTTGTTAGGTATCTATGTTTTGGTCACTGCTTCTTACATATTTTGTTACGTATATCTGTTTTGGTCACTGCTCCTTACATATTTTGTTAGGTATCTGTGTTTTGGTTACTGCTCCTTACATATTTTGTTAGGTATCTATGTTTTGGTCACTGCTCCTTACATATTTTGTTAGGTATCTGTGTTTTGGTTACTGCTCCTTACATATTTTGTTAGGTATCTATGTTTTGGTCACTGCTCCTTACATATTTTGTTAGGTATCTGTGTTTTGGTCACTGCTCCTTACATATTTTGTTAGGTATCTGTGTTTTGGTTACTGCTCCTTACATATTTTGTTAGGTATCTATGTTTTGGTCACTGCTCCTTACATATTTTGTTAGGTATCTGTGTTTTGGTTACTGCTCCTTACATATTTTGTTAGGTATCTATGTTTTGGTCACTGCTCCTTACATATTTTGTTAGGTATCTGTGTTTTGGTCACTGCTTCTTACATATTTTGTTAGGTGTCTGTGTTTTGGTCACTGCTTCTTACATATTTTGTTAGGTATCTATGTTTTGGTCACTGCTTCTTACATATTTTGTTAGGTGTCTGTGTTTTGGTCACTGCTTCTTACATATTTTGTTAGGTATCTGTGTTTTGGTCACTGCTTCTTACATATTTTGTTAGTAGTCTGTGTTTTGGTCACTGCTTCTTACATATTTTGTTAGGTATCTGTGTTTTGGTCACTGCTTCTTACATATTTTGTTAGGTATCTGTGTTTTGGTCACTGCTTCTTACATATTTTGTTAGGTATCTGTGTTTTGGTCACTGCTCCTTACATATTTTGTTAGGTATCTGTGTTTTGGTCACTGCTTCTTACATATTTTGTTAGGTATCTGTGTTTTGGTCACTGCTCCTTACATATTTTGTTAGGTATCTGTGTTTTGGTCACTGCTTCTTACATATTTTGTTAGGTATCTGTGTTTTGGTCACTGCTTCTTACATATTTTGTTAGGTATCTGTGTTTTGGTCACTGCTCCTTACATATTTTGTTAGGTATCTGTGTTTTAGTCACTGCTTCTTACATATTTTGTTAGGTATCTGTGTTTTGGTCACTGCTTCTTACATATTTTGTTAGGTATCTGTGTTTTGGTCACTGCTTCTTACATATTTTGTTAGGTATCTGTGTTTTGGTCACTGCTCCTTACATATTTTGTTAGGTATCTGTGTTTTGGTCACTGCTTCTTACATATTTTGTTACGTATATCTGTTTTGGTCACTGCTCCTTACATATTTTGTTACGTATATCTGTTTTGGTCACTGCTCCTTACATATTTTGTTAGGTGTCTGTGTTTTGGTCACTGCTCCTTACATATTTTGTTAGGTGTCTGTGTTTTGGTCACTGCTTCTTACATATTTTGTTACGTATATCTGTTTTGGTCACTGCTCCTTACATATTTTGTTACGTATATCTGTTTTGGTCACTGCTCCTTACATATTTTGTTAGGTGTCTGTGTTTTGGTCACTGCTCCTTACATATTTTGTTAGGTATCTGTGTTTTGGTCACTGCTTCTTACATATTTTGTTACGTATATCTGTTTTGGTCACTGCTCCTTACATATTTTGTTACGTATATCTGTTTTGGTCACTGCTCCTTACATATTTTGTTAGGTGTCTGTGTTTTGGTCACTGCTCCTTACATATTTTGTTAGGTGTCTGTGTTTTGGTCACTGCTCCTTACATATTTTGTTAGGTATCTGTGTTTTGGTCACTGCTTCTTACATATTTTGTTACGTATATCTGTTTTGGTCACTGCTCCTTACATATTTTGTTAGGTGTCTCGTGTTTTGGTCACTGCTCCTTACATATTTTGTTAGGTATCTGTGTTTTGGTCACTCCTTCTTACATATTTTGTTACGTATATCTGTTTTGGTCACTGCTCCTTACATATTTTGTTACGTATATCTGTTTTGGTCACTGCTCCTTACATATTTTGTTAGGTGTCTGTGTTTTGGTCACTGCTCCTTACATATTTTGTTAGGTATCTGTGTTTTGGTCACTGCTTCTTACATATTTTGTTAGGGTATATCGTGTTTTGGTCACTGCTCCTTACATATTTTGTTAGGTTCTGTGTTTTGGTTACTGCTTCTTACATATTTTGTTACGTATATCTGTTTTGGTCACTGCTCCTTACATATTTTGTTACGTATATCTGTTTTGGTCACTGCTCCTTACATATTTTGTTAGGTATCTGTGTTTTGGTCACTGCTTCTTACATATTTTGTTACGTATATCTGTTTTGGTCACTGCTCCTTACATATTTTGTTACGTATATCTGTTTTGGTCACTGCTCCTTACATATTTTGTTACGTATATCTGTTTTGGTCACTGCTCCTTACATATTTTGTTAGGTATCTGTGTTTTGGTCACTGCTTCTTACATATTTTGTTACGTATATCTGTTTTGGTCACTGCTCCTTACATATTTTGTTACGTATATCTGTTTTGGTCACTGCTCCTTACATATTTTGTTACGTATATCTGTTTTGGTCACTGCTCCTTACATATTTTGTTAGGTGTCTGTGTTTTGGTCACTGCTCCTTACATATTTTGTTAGGTATCTGTGTTTTGGTCACTGCTTCTTACATATTTTGTTACGTATATCTGTTTTGGTCACTGCTCCTTACATATTTTGTTAGGTGTCTGTGTTTTGGTTACTGCTCCTTACATATTTTGTTAGGTGTCTGTGTTTTGGTTACTGCTCCTTACATATTTTGTTAGGTATCTGTGTTTTGGTCACTGCTTCTTACATATTTTGTTACGTATATCTGTTTTGGTCACTGCTCCTTACATATTTTGTTAGGTGTCTGTGTTTTGGTTACTGCTTCTTACATATTTTGTTACGTATATCTGTTTTGGTCACTGCTCCTTACATATTTTGTTAGGTATCTGTGTTTTGGTCACTGCTTCTTACATATTTTGTTAGGTATCTCTGTTTTGGTCACTGCTCCTTACATATTTTTTCTGTGTTTTGGTCACTGCTCCTTACATCTAGAATATGTCCCTCTCTGTCACCCACACGTAACCTTATGAAGCCTTTTAACCAGTTGATGTCGGGGGATATTTGCCTGTAAAGCTGCCAGGGTTTGAAGTCGAGCAGTCGACATGCTGCTAGAGTTAGTCATATGAGCTAAAACACATTGTAATGACGAACATGATACTGCGTTTATAATGAGAATGTTTACTTTAGTGACTCAAATATGACGTGGTGTCACAGAGGCTGAGAACTGTCACACATGTGCTGTGTGCAGATACACGTGTGTGTGTGTGTGTGTGGTGTGTGTGCAGTGCAGGCAACATCACACACCAGTTTTTCCCCCAAACTTCGTTTTATTGTTTTTTTTTACAGAACAGCTGTCTTTTGGCACAAGGTACACTCTGGTAATGAAATGTGCAAACATGTTAATTGAGAGTGACCTCGAAGCATAATGAGTTAGCCGATCGCACCACATGTTGGAAACAAACGTGCGTCTAGAGACGTTTCAGTTTTTTTTAGAAACGAATAAAATTGACACATTTGTTTATACCAACATATGCACATAACATAAATTGAGTCATATATAAAGTTGTTCCGTCCTACATGTTTCGGCGATTAAATCGCCGTCTTCAGGGAGATCTAAGTACAAAGGAATACATTACACCAAAACATTAATCCCTTATGTAAAAGTAAAGTTCACCCTGGAACAGGCCATTAAGGCTTAGAGGGGGGAGTAGAGGTATAACTACTCTTTCTTTAACCTCTGCGCTAGATGGGGGAGGGTGGTCAACGCTACGCCCCGGCCGCTTTACCCCCAGGAATGACCCGGTATTCATTGTACAGGAGGCTGGGTAGGCCCCAGGGTCGGTCTGGACGGGTGTTGAAATTCTCGCCCCCACCGGGATTCGATCCCCGGACCGTCCAGCTCGTGGCGAGCCCCTATACCGACTACCCTGTCACGGCCCACTTAATCCCATATGTACAATATTAAAATGTTAAAATTATAAAATGTATAAAACAGCGGTCATAAAATACATCAACGGGGACGCTGTAGTTATTACAGTGTTAATACGTTGCTGGTTAAAATTCAGAGTTTTTATAGTACATGCATGCAGTCGGCCGTAAACGAAATATGAGTGTGCTGCATTGGTGGAATGATACTGACAGGGTGACACCGACGTCCTTGGAGATAAACCTACCCCATTGCCACTTTGTCCACCACAGACTACACGAACAGGCCTGGGATCAAACCCTGAACCTCCGCGGTGAGGGACCCTGAATTAAAAAAAAAAACACAGCTTTACTGGCTTCAGATCTTCGCTTTTCAGGGATATTACGCAGTGTAGATTGATAGTTTCCGACGTTTCGGGAAAACCTATAGGTTTCTCCGAAACGTCAGTAACTATCAATCTACGCTGCGTTACATCCCAAAAGAGCGATGATCTCATTTACACCACGGCGGAAGCTGGAAATCACTGGCTTGTATTTATGGTCATTTTTATACCCAGCAGATGGACACGGAGTGTTTCTCCGAAACGCTCGTAACTGACTTCAAGGTTTGACGATGTCGTTACCCATAATACCACAATATTAACTAAATTGCCAGTCTTGTCTTGTCGCCTTACTGGAAAAGGAATTATATCAGGCTATGTATCGTCTTATCTCCGCAGAATTAGGCAGTTTATCTACTTCAATTCAACTCGGTACTTCGAACTCGGAGCCACTTTATGTTACCACAATGGTAATGAGTCTTCCAATAGTGACGTCAGATGTCAGGTTAGTTTACCCCCAGTGTGAGTATAATTTAAGCCTTGCATTCAACGTCAGGCCCAAGAATATAAAACCATCACCCAGCATTCACGTACTATGTCCATTCATTAGATCTAGTGCAGGATATACTGTATAGCAATGAATTCCTGTAAATTGTTCATCAACGGGCCCATCCACTCCCCTTTCCCCTTCCTCAACCCCTCGCCCCTTTTATGTCCCCTTAATCTAATTTTAACGACTTACATACGAATACAGTCAGTCCGCTGTGAACTGGGGTGGAGTACATTCATTACCAATTGTCATGGATACCGTACAAATGCTGCCAAGGGCTTTTAAGTGTATGTCGATTTATACGCTCGGGATAGGGACAGGTGGCGGGCTCTTGTGAGTGCGGTAATGAACCTTCGGGTTCCATAAAACGCGGGGAATTTCTTGACTAGTTGACGACCTGTTAGCTTCTCAAGAAGGACACTGCTCCATGGAGTTAGTTAGTTAGTTAGTTAGTTAGTTAGTCGATTTATACATATATGAAACGCAACTGCTGGTACAAGCGGATACGAGAATAATTCTATGTTTTTGGATGATATGGTATTTAACATAAACAGTGAGCATATTTCATTTCGGAAAGGCATAGCGTAGCATTATTGTGTTGCCATTTACTCGCGAACATTTCATCCTATGTGCTTTCGCCAGCCAAAAACACTGTACTTTCACGGGGTGAACGGAATATTTTCGCGATGACCGAACCCGTCTTTCGTCACGCTCTTCCTTAAGCATTGAAATACGAGTTGTGAAACCCGGTTCTTGTTCAAATCCGGGCTGTGACGTCGCTCAGAAACCAAGCTCTGTCGTAATCACGACGCCTCGGATGTGACTTACTCAACTCACGCTAAGTGCATGACGTGTGTATGTCTGTCTTGTCGTTCCCAAATTTTTCGTCTCAAACACATCACACACACATACACAGACAAAATGAAATTCGGAGTATTTGTGCTAACTCATAGTTTACAATCGCATCTATTTCCATGTACTATGTAAGAAGTTAACAATGCAGTTTTAAACCCTTACTTTCATATGGTTTTTTGTATGTATGTGACACGTGGTCACTCGCAGTAAGGGAAGTGTGTGAGCAGGATGGTGGGGAGAATGTTTGGATATAAGAGAAAAGAAGTGACAGGATACTGGAGTAAAATCCATAATGAGAGCTTCGTGATTTGTATTCTCTATCAAATATTAATGTTGACCTCGGTGGACTAGTGGTTAGCGTGCTCGCCACTGGACCCAAGGTTCGCGGGTTCGATCCCGACCGAGGTCGATGGGTTTTTAAGGGTGATAAAAATCCGGAGCACCACTTCCTTCAGAGGGGAAGTAAAGCCGTCGGTCCCATGTCGTAGATGAATAGAACTAGTAATGCTCGTAAGCAAAATTTAACGGCCATTTCTCACCCAAGTCTCCTGACTGCCTGCCAGATGGCTCTGGCGGTCACATCAGGATCGATAGAACAGCAGCGCGGCCAGTTGGCCAGTCACCAACTGCCACGAATGCGCACGACCCAGTAACCTCGGAACGAGGAGGCCCGAGCCCATATAGGGCTGTTGAGCCATGGTTATTATTATATTATTATATATTATTATTATCAAATATTAATGGTGGGGGAGGGTGAGCATGTATAGAAATACATAGAGTCTTGGTCATCAAACAGGAAGGGAGGCGTAGATGAGAGAACAATATTAAAATGGATTTTAAAATACACGTTGGTGGGGTGTTGACTGGATTTGCTTTACTGATGATAGTGACCAGTGGCGCTTCCCAGTGAGCACGGTAATAACCATTTTGGTCATATCAAGAATAAAAAGAAGAAAGGCTAACTGGATTGGTCACATATTGCGTAGAAACTGTCTTATAAAATACGTGATTGAAGGTAAGTTAGAATGAAGGATAGAAATGACGGGAAGACGGGGGAGAAGACGTAAGCAGCTACTGGATGACCTTAAGGAAAAGAGAAGATACTGGAAATTGAAAGAGGAAGCACTAGATATCACTGTGGAGAACTCGCTTTGGAAGAGGCTATGGACCTGTTGTAAGACACTACAGAATGAAGAGGCTACGGACCTGTCGTAAGACAGACTACAGAATGAAGAGGCTACGGACCTGTTGTAAGACAGACTACAGAATGAAGAGGCTACGGACCTGTTGTAAGACAGACTACAGAATGAAGAGGCTGCGGACCTGTTGTAAGACAGACTACAGCATGAAGAGGCTACGGACCTGTTGTAAGACAGACTACAGCATGAAGAGGCTACGGACCTGTCGTAAGACAGACTGCAGAATGAAGAGGCTACGGACCTGTTGTAAGACAGACTACAGCATGAAGAGGCTGCGGACTTGTTGTAAGACAGACTACAGCATGAAGAGGCTACGGACCTGTTGTAAGACAGACTACAGCATGAAGAGGCTACGGACCTGTCGTAAGACAGACTGCAGAATGAAGAGGCTACGGACCTGTTGTAAGACAGACTACAGAATGAAGAGGCTGCGGACCTGTTGTAAGACAGACTACAGCATGAAGAGGCTACGGACCTGTTGTAAGACAGACTATAGAATGAAGAGGCTGCGGACCTGTTGTAAGACAGACTACAGCATGAAGAGGCTACGGACCTGTCGTAAGACAGACTACAGAATGAAGAGGCTACGGACCTGTTGTAAGACAGACTACAGAATGAAGAGGCTGCGGACGTGTTGTAAGACAGACTACAGCATGAAGAGGCTACGGACCTGTTGTAAGACAGACTGCAGAATGAAATGAAATATCAAGACGTGGAAGTTGTGGCTAGGCTGAGCAACTGTTAGCTTCTCAGGCATCTGTTCCATGGAGTTCTATCTTTAGATGTCGGACATAGACTTTAGTGTTCAGTTTATAATTACGATATGCGACAAGTATGTGAGTGTCCCATTTATCGTGTCCCCGAGCACGGCAGCTTTATTGCATAGAAAGTCTGCATCCGCCGGGATATTCCGTGAGAGCTGTCGTGCCCAGGGACACCATAGAGGGACACTCTGCGCACAACAGTGCTCTGATTATTAAGTTCGGTGTTGAGGCATGTGCTGCCTTATGGTTTTAGTTCGGTATTCCTACGGAATTTTTTGGAGTTATTTGGTGTTTACATTTTCAATGTAGTGACGTGTAGATGATGGAAGAAGAAGTTATCCCTGAAAAGTTGTGTGTACACGGCGTCACGTCCCAGAATACCGCAATCTTATTGCGGAGCATTGCCTCTTGTTGGCTTAGGTGTAAACACATAGCTTGACAGTTTGGACCAGTGGTATTCAACCTGGGGTACGCGAAGACATCTTAGGGGGTACGTAAAATTAAAAAAAATAAATGCAGTTTTAGGGTTAGCCACAAGAGACCCGGACGTAAGGACATGCAATTTGGGAGAGCCATTTTTTTCTGTCTCTCTCTTTTATGCGATTCTTATCTGGGCGGCTAGTTTCATTTTATGCCACATAGTGCATATAATTTTGCTTTGCTAAAATACCTTTGTTCCTTTATTAATTTCTATATGATAGGCAATAATATATTTGTTATTTAATAGCTTGATTCTCCTTTTTTCATTTAAAACTTATTATTTAATACATTATTTTGGACGTAATTTATTTAACTTATTTTAGATGTAGATTATAGACTGTGTATAACTTGAATTATGCACCAACAACTTTGGGGGTACAAAGTTGAAGAAAATTATATGTGGGGGTATGCGAAAAAAGAAGGTTGAATACCGCTGGTTTAGACAATTATGGGTCCTGCTGTATGTTCACAGGGTAATGTACTGTGTCTTTGTCTTTTCAGGTAAGAGAATTCTCCGCTGGGAGAAAAAAGCGATGATTCAACAACTGAGGGAAGCTTCAGATATCGCTGTCACACCGATGAGCCTTATTTGGTTACGTGAGTCTTCATGGAACACACGTTCTCTAGAAATGCATGTCTGTTGTTTTTTTTAAATTGAAATATTAAGGGAGGCGTTTTTCCATGTTCACCGCAGCTCCAAGAATACCTCGTATTTTCCGATGTGAAATCACTGAAAGTGATTTATTGATAAGGATCAAAAGTGCCCGTTCTACATCCGGTATATGACTGCATTCCGTGTAAGGTGGCTAGAAGGTTAAGTAAGGAATATCACTCAGAATAAGGCATTAAAGTTTAGTGATGTAATTAAAAATAATGAGTGTTAGGATGCTCAATTTTTGTAATTAAAGCAGTGAGAGACATACTTTTATTATGACTGCTACTATCCAATTTGTATAATTAGATCTGTTAATGTAATATAGCATATACAGAGTGTCCATGAAGTTCCTGTGTAATTTATGTGGGTGGAAGTTACCAAAACAATTTCACAGTTTCTGGAAAAAATGTGTGTAACGGTGCAGCTGTGCTGAGATGGTAACGTTTCGTTAACCGTTTGAAGACTGGTAGACAGAATCGTTAGCAATAGAACGTTAACCGTTTGAATACTGGTAGACAGAAGCGTTAGCAATGGAACGTTAACCGTTTGAATACTGGTAGACAGAAGCGTTAGCAATGGAACGTTAACCGTTTGAATACTGGTAGACAGAAGCGTTAGCAATGGAACGTTAACCGTTTGAATACTGGTAGACAGAAGCGTTAGCAATGGAACGTTAACCGTTTGAATACTGGTAGACAGAAGCGTTAGCAATGGAACGTTAACCGTTTGAATACTGGTAGACAGAAGCGTTAGCAATGGAACGTTAACCGTTTGAAGACTGGTAGACAGAATCATTAGCAATAGAACGTTAACCGTTTGAATACTGGTAGACAGAAGCGTTAGCAATAGAACGTTAACCGTTTGAATACTGGTAGACAGAAGCGTTAGCAATGGAACGTTAACCGTTTGAATACTGGTAGACAGAAGCGTTAGCAATGGAACGTTAACCGTTTTAATACTGGTAGACAGAAGCGTTAGCAATGGAACGTTAACCGTTTGAATACTGGTAGACAGAAGCGTTAGCAATGGAACGTTAACCGTTTGAATACTGGTAGACAGAAGCGTTAGCAATGGAACGTTAACCGTTTGAAGACTGGTAGACAGAAGCGTTAGCAATAGAACGTTAACCGTTTGAATACTGGTAGACAGAAGCGTTAGCAATGGAACGTTAACCGTTTTAATACTGGTAGACAGAAGCGTTAGCAGTAGAACGTTAACCGTTTGAAGACTGGTAGACAGAAGCGTTAGCAATGGAACGTTAACCGTTTGAATACTGGTAGACAGAAGCGTTAGCAATGGAACGTTAACCGTTTGAATACTGGTAGACAGAAGCGTTAGCAATGGAACGTTAACCGTTTGAATACTGGTAGACAGAAGCGTTAGCAATGGAACGTTAACCGTTTGAAGACTGGTAGACAGAATCGTTAGCAATAGAACGTTAACCGTTTGAATACTGGTAGACAGAAGCGTTAGCAATAGAACGTTAACCGTTTGAATACTGGTAGACAGAAGCGTTAGCAATGGAACGTTAACCGTTTGAATACTGGTAGACAGAAGCGTTAGCAATGGAACGTTAACCGTTTTAATACTGGTAGACAGAAGCGTTAGCAATGGAACGTTAACCGTTTGAATACTGGTAGACAGAAGCGTTAGCAATGGAACGTTAACCGTTTGAATACTGGTAGACAGAAGCGTTAGCAATGGAACGTTAACCGTTTGAAGACTGGTAGACAGAAGCGTTAGCAATAGAACGTTAACCGTTTGAATACTGGTAGACAGAAGCGTTAGCAATGGAACGTTAACCGTTTTAATACTGGTAGACAGAAGCGTTAGCAGTAGAACGTTAACCGTTTGAAGACTGGTAGACAGAAGCGTTAGCAATAGAACGTTAACCGTTTGAATACTGGTAGACAGAAGCGTTAGCAATGGAACGTTAACCGTTTGAATACTGGTAGACAGAAGCGTTAGCAATGGAACGTTAACCGTTTTAATACTGGTAGACAGAAGCGTTAGCAATGGAACGTTAACCGTTTGAATACTGGTAGACAGAAGCGTTAGCAATGGAACGTTAACCGTTTGAATACTGGTAGACAGAAGCGTTAGCAATGGAACGTTAACCGTTTGAAGACTGGTAGACAGAAGCGTTAGCAATAGAACGTTAACCGTTTGAATACTGGTAGACAGAAGCGTTAGCAATGGAACGTTAACCGTTTTAATACTGGTAGACAGAAGCGTTAGCAGTAGAACGTTAACCGTTTGAAGACTGGTAGACAGAAGCGTTAGCAATAGAACGTTAACCGTTTGAATACTGGTAGACAGAAGCGTTAGCAATAGAACGTTAATCGTTTGAATACTGGTAGACAGAAGCGTTAGCAATGGAACGTTAACCGTTTGAATACTGGTAGACAGAAGCGTTAGCAATGGAATGTTAACCGTTTGAAGACTGGTAGACAGAAGCGTTAGCAATAGAACGTTAACCGTTTGAATACTGGTAGACAGAAGCGTTAGCAGTAGAACGTTAACCGTTTGAATACTGGTAGACAGAAGCGTTAGCAGTAGAACGTTAACCGTTTTAATACTGGTAGACAGAAGCGTTAGCAGTAGAACGTTAACCGTTTGAAGACTGGTAGACAGAAGCGTTAGCAATAGTAGAAGAATAGACGAACGGGAATTTCATGGCAGACGTAAGAGACAAGTTATTTCAGGGGGGAAGTGTAGGGGGGTAAGAGCATCGCTTTCTCAGAAGTTCCCCAGGCATTGTCCACTCGTCGTTGTGATAGGAGAGGCATGAAAGTGATATGACGTAGTGGGTTGAAATAAGGTTGTTGAAGGCAGACATTCATATAAATTACATATGAGTATAAATCTTTTTTTCCCTAATTCACAGCCCGTCTCCATTATCAAGAGAAACCGGTTTATGCTGTATAGGGAAATGATGGATATGCACTATGCGAAGAGGTTCCTAGTGTTACGGCGTATGGCACATATAGTTACCACCTTGCTTCGTAGGGTTAATGAATCTTAGCTTACCACCTGTTTTAACCCAAATTTAAAATGACCCTCTGTGGACTACCCTGAAAATGGTGGCAGTTTAATCTTCCGAAACGTTAGTGCGTATCTAACAAACTGCATGACGTAACATCTTCGTATTTAAGAAGCTCAGGTCGCACACCCCTTAAATTACTCTATAGGCACAGTTTCGGTTGAGAGACAGGAACTTTATGGACACTGTATAATAACTTTATGGACACTATATAAGAACTTTATGGACACCTGTATAAGAAGTTTATGGATACTCTGTATAACAACTTTATAGACACTCTGTATAAGACCTTTATAGAAACTATATAAGAACTTTATGGACACTCTGTATAAGAAGTTTATGGACACACTGTATAGGAACTTTATAGACACTCTGTATAAGAACTTTATAGACACTCTGTATAAGAACTTTATGGACACTATATAAGAACTTTATGGACACTCTTTATAAGACCTTTATGGACACTATATAAGAACTTTATGGACACTCTGTATAAGAAGTTTATGGACACACTGTATGGACTTTTGACACTTATAGACTTTATGAAGGCAGACATTCATATAAAACTTAGACATATATAAATCTTTATTGACCTTTTACAGACCTTCTCACTATAAAGAACTTTATGGCTGTATAGAGAAGTTATGGATGGATATGCACTTTATGGACAGTTCTAGTTTACGGCTTGTATGACATAAGTTTATGACACTCTGTAGTAGGATTAATGAACTCTGTATGAACTTAACACTCTGTTTAAGAATTTAATGACCTCTGTATGGACTTAACACCTGAAAATTATGGCTGTGGCACTTTATAACTCTGTATAAACGTTATGGTAATCTAAAAATTGCATGAGACATCTTGTATAAGAACTTAGTAGCACACCTGTAAGAACTTTAGGCACAGTTCGGTGAAGAGGAACTTTATAGGACACTGTATAAGAATTTATGGACATCTGTATAAGAACTTTATGGGACACCTGTATAAGAAGTTTATGGACACTCTGTATAAGAACTTTATAGACACTCTGTATAAGAACTTTATAGACAACTCTGTATAAGAACTTTATGGACACTCTGTATAAGAAGTTTATGGACACCTGTATAAGAACTTTATAGACACTCTGTATAAGAACTTTATAGGACACTCTGTATAGAACTTTATGGACACTATGTATAAGAAGTTTATGGACACTCTTTAAAACCTTTATGGGACACTATTATAAGAACTTTATGGACACTCTGTATAAGAACTTTATGGACACACTGTATAGGAATTTATGGACACTCTGTATAAGAACTTTATAGACACTCTGTATAAGAACTTTATGGACACTATTATAGAACTTTATGGACACTCTGTATAAGACTTTATGGACACTATATAAGAAGTTTATGGACACTGTATAAGAAGTTTATGACACTCTGTATAAGACCTTTATGGACACTCTTATAGAACTTTATAGACACTCTGTATAAGAACTTTATGGACACTCTGTATAGGAAGTTTATAGGACACTCTGTATAAGAACTTTATAGGACACTCTGTATAAGAAGTTTATGGACACTCTGTATAAGAACTTTATAGGACACTCTGTATAAGAACAGAATTTTCATGCATGTTTGCTAAGATATGAAAATGTGCAGAACTTTTACGCATTTATCAGCTTTGTTTTTTTTAGCATTTCTTGTCGAACTTGCTGTCTTCACTTGTCGTCCCTTTTGTTATTCCTGAGTGCAACGGGCGGAAGGGCTTGATGCACCAAGTGGGGTGGGGGGGGGGGGTGCGCTGAGTTGGTCCCGTAATGCCGCTAAGTGGTCGCTAGTGAAACGAAGCATTCCACCATTGGAGATATTTTTCTTTCTACTTTATCCGTATGATTGAACATCGTTCCTCCATTCTAAAATTCTCTCTCTCTTGTTTTTCCGCCATTTTTCAATCGTTACAATGAAATTTGTTTCATTGTTTTCTGTTTTTCTTCCCCATTGCACCAGTCGTGTTTTTCCATTACTGTGTTGTACTCAGGCAGGTGTAGTTGTCTTTTCGGTCCAGATATGGTTACTTCTTTCTTCAGTATCCCATTCTGTAGTGGGTGGAACTTTAAAGACGGAATGACACTCAAATTAAGAAGTTCCAGTTTATTAATTTAACAAACAAAAAAAGATTTTGCACGCGGATTTGAATCGCGTTCAAAGACTCTTAACTACAGTACTTTTACATCACTTTAACAGCCATTTTTGCCGTGCATATTGGTAAGAGTACGGAGTGGGTTTCATAATATCGTTGTGTGTTTTCTGTTAGATCCGCGACAGGGAACGTAATAGATTTTTTAGCTCATGTCTTTCCTAAAACGACATAAGTAGGGGCACGATGTCATCATCCATCCTGCGTGTGTGTTCCCTGTTTCAGTGTTTGATAACACTTGATCGATTTTCACGAAATTTTAAAGTATATACACGTGTACTGAAACATTGTAAATCAGCAGTAACAAACATGGCGACGATGTGAAACTTTTAGTTTGTGTCAGACATATTCAACGGCGAGTAACGTGTATTTATGTAATGACGTCACCACAATTATGGAACAACAGCAGTAACACCAACAGGTATAGGCCTATATGACAAGAACTTTTGTAGTTGTGCTGCTTGTATCGGAATATGCTTGGAACTGCTTGTTAAAAATATTATTAGATATACATAACATCTAAATTTATACTGTTCATTTTGCGTGGTGATGTTAGAAAGAACGACAAAGAAGGTTAAATTCTTTTGGGACATGACGTCATGCCATATGGTAAGGAGTGCAGACGTTTCGGTACTGCTTTGGCTTCATATGTAGCGTCTCTTCAGCCCAGGACGGGCAGACGGACGGACAGACAGACTGAGATGACGACCTTTTAGTCGCTTCTCGCAATTTTGCGAACGCGCCTAAAAGTTCTACGTTCTGCCCACACAGTGTATTTATGTGTTTTGTGTGGATCTAGAACAAACAGCGATTATTTCACTGTACAGCATTAACTGACTGGTTTGTATAAATGAGACGGAGTGTGTTTACTGCGCGGTACGGACTGTATTTATGTGTTTTGTGTGGATCTCAGAACAAACAGCGATTATTTCACTGTACAGCATTAACTGACTGGTTTGTATAACTGAGACGGAGTGGGTTTACTGCGCGGTACGGACTGTATTTATGTGTTTTGTGTGGATCTCAGAACAAACAGCGATTATTTCACTGTACAGCATTAACTGACTGGTTTGTATAACTGAGACGGAGTGTGTTTACTGCGCGGTACGGACTGTATTTATGTGTTTTGTGTTGATCTCAGAACAAACAGCGATTATTTCACTGTACAGCATTAACTGACTGGTTTGTATAACTGAGACGGAGTGTGTTTACTGCGCGGTACGGACTGTATTTATGTGTTTTGTGTGGATCTCAGAACAAACAGCGATTATTTCACTGTACAGCATTAACTGACTGGTTTGTATAACTGTGACGGAGTGTGTTTACTGCGCGGTACGGACTGTATTTATGTGTTTTGTGTGGATCTCAGAACAAACAGCGATTATTTCACTGTACAGCATTAACTGACTGGTTTGTATAACTGAGACGGAGTGTGTTTACTGCGCGGTACGGACTGTATTTATGTGTTTTGTGTGGATCTCAGAACAAACAGCGATTATTTCACTGTACAGCATAAACTGACTGGTTTGTATAATTGAGACGGAGTGTGTTTACTGCGCGGTACGGACTTTATGTGTTTTGTGTGGATCTCAGAACAAACAGCGATTATTTCACTGTACAGCATTAACTGGTTGGTTTGTATAACTGAGACGGAGAGTGTTTACTGCGCGGTACGGACTGTATTTATGTGTTTTGTGTGGATCTCAGAACAAACAGCGATTATTTCACTGTACAGCATTAACTGACTGGTTTGTATAACTGAGACGGAGTGTGTTTACTGCGCGGTACGGACTGTATTTATGTGTTTTGTGTGGATCTCAGAACAAACAGCGATTATTTCACTGTACAGCATTAGCTGACTGGTTTGTATAACTGAGACGGAGTGTGTTTACTGCGCGGTACGGACTGTATTTATGTGTTTTGTGTGGATCTCAGAACAAACAGCGATTATTTCACTGTACAGCATAAACTGACTGGTTTGTATAATTGAGACGGAGTGTGTTTACTGCGCGGTACGGACTTTATGTGTTTTGTGTGGATCTCAGAACAAACAGCGATTATTTCACTGTACAGCATTAACTGGTTGGTTTGTATAACTGAGACGGAGAGTGTTTACTGCGCGGTACGGACTGTATTTATGTGTTTTGTGTGGATCTGAGAACAAACAGCGATTATTTCACTGTACAACATTAACTGACTGGTTTGTATAACTGAGACGGAGAGTGTTTACTGCGCGGTACGGACTGTATTTATGTGTTTTGTGTGGATCTCAGAACAAACAGCGATTATTTCACTGTACAACATTAACTGACTGGTTTGTATAACTGAGACGGAGTGTGTTTACTGCGCGGTACGGACTGTATTTATGTGTTTTGTGTGGATCTCAGAACAAACAGCGATTATTTCACTGTACAACATTAACTGACTGGTTTGTATGACCGAGACGGAGTGTGTTTACTGCGCGGTACGGACTGTATTTATGTGTTTTGTGTGGATCTCAGAACAAACAGCGATTATTTCACTGTACAGCATTAACTGATTGGTTTGTATAACTGAGACACAGGATGTGGACAGAACTTAGAATTTATGATAGTTAAACTTGGTGGTACATAAAGTAACTAGTGGGCTTTAAACGATTAAAGGCTGGAAGTGTATTCTGTAATAGATACACGTTTCACTGAGGTTAAGATCTAAATTATTAAATATTAATTTGGTGCGGGTTGTGATTAAGGAAGTTAAAGTGTAGGATTTAACATTAAAAACTGCATGTTTCGCAAAAAAATTTAGTTTCCTCTGATTCCCATTATAAATATGATTATTACCATATGAAGTCGTTGGCCTTTGTGAGGAAGAAAGTGTGTGTGTTTTGTGAGGAAGGAACTGAGCTTTTTAACTGATATTTAGATGATCTGCATTATACACCGCATTAGTTTGTCCCGAAGCGCGCTGTTTGCGTAGCTGTCCATGTCCGCGCTGTGTTCATGGTAGTAGGAGTGGCGACTGGTACCTATTAGGAGATGACGATGTGGCCTGATGTGTGGGCAGCAACTGGCGTCCTTGCCCAAGGGCGGTCAGTGGAACACGGACGCCCACCTTTTCGCCTCGTCAGGCTACACAAATATACACACAAACTCACGACGGTTTGGAATTTTTCTTTCTCCGCCAACATCAGAGGAGTGTTTGGAGAATTTCGGCTCAAAGTTAGACTGGTTCAGCAACTTTGAAGATACTTAGCCGACCAGAGGCTCTCTGAAGTCACCCGCAGTCTTTGCCGAAAGCAATCCGAAGTTTGACTCTGCAGTCGAAGGTGGCCGTAACAAGACGGCCAAGTCGACACAACGATTAGTGTTAGCACTAATCTTTTACCTGTCTGAGAGTCTCCACGATTTTCCGCAATTGGAAGGCAAATGTAAGGGTCTAGTTAACTGAGGAAATGTTTGTACAGCGTAACGTTTGTGCTCCGTCTTATATATAAAGATACTGTCCATTACTCAAGAGAATACAGCTGACCTTCACAGCGTGGGTAGAGTCCGTCAACACTTGCGACGACGGTCGGGGGAAAACGTATAGATCCTGTCAAAAACATGGGTCTATATCACTGCGTGACATTCTTTCCAATGGTCGCCATTTGTTATGGTTTTCGTTTATAAAAAGCCTAAAGTCAAATTTATGCACAGCTATATTCACACAGAAAAAAAGGTAAAGGTCTCCCTAGAACGGGCCATAAAGGCCCAGAGGGGGAGTAGAGGTATAGCTCTACTCTTTCTTTAACCGTGGCACTAGATGAGGGTGGGTGGTCAACTCCACGCCCAGGCCGCTTTACCCCGGGAAAGAGACCCGGTACACATTGTATAGGAGGCTGGGTGGGCCCCAGGGCCGGTCTGGACGTGTGCTGAAAATCTCGCCCCCACCGGGATTCGATCCCCGGACCGTCCAGCCCGTAGCGAGTCGCTATGCCGACTGCGCTGTCCCGGCTCGCGACCACACAGAACAGTACACAAAATACCTGTACTATCTTGCATGCACAAAACACGACTGCACATGAGCCAAATATAAGTTTAACTGAACTACAGCTGTTACTGGTCACAAACTACATCTGTTACTGGTCACAAACTACATCTGTTACTGGTCACAAACTACATCTGTTACTGGTCACAAACTACATCTGTTAGTGGTCACAAACTACATCTGTTACTGGTCACAAACTACATCTGTTACTGGTCACAAACTAAAATCAGTATTGTCACAAACTACATCTGTTAGTGGTCACAACTACATCTGTACTGGTCACAACTCATCTGTTCTGGTCACAAACACTCTGTCTGACACAAACACATCTGTACGGTCAAAAACCCTACATCTGTACTGGCACAAACTACATCTGTACTGTCACAATCATTGTACTGTCACAAACTAATCGTTAGTGTCACAACTACATCTGTTACTGGTCACAAACTACATCTGTTACTGGTCACAAACTACATCTGTTACTGGTCACAAACTACATCTGTTACTGGTCACAACTACATCTGTTACTGGTCACAAACTATCTGTTACTGGTCACAAACTACATCTGTTACTGGTCACAAACTACATCTGTTACTGGTCACAAACTACATCTGTACTGGTCACAAACTACATCTGTTACTGGTCACAAACTACATCTGTCACTGGTCACAAACTACATCTGTCACTGGTCACAAACTACATCTTCACTGTCCAACTACATTGTTACTGGTCACAAAGAACGGACGATCACCTTTTCCAGCCGCAAACAACTGTCAAAGTCAAGTGCAACCCCTCAGTCAGTATCTGTAAAGTTGTCCTTGCCCACGCTATGAAGGCATATAGGGAGTAAAGGTATAGCTCCACTCAATCTTAACCTCTGCGTTAGATTGAGATGAGTGATCATCATCACGCTCCAGTCGCTTTACCTCCGGCAAAGAACACCAGTATCTATTGAATGGACTGAGCCGTCAGGACGTTTTGTAGAAGAGAGAAATTTCTTGCCCCTCCCGGATTTGAATCCCGGATCATCGAGTCCGTAGCCTAGTCACAATACCGATTCATCTGTGACGTCATTCCACCGGTGTCTTCTTCGTAGATTTTAAAGTAGTGAACAGTTTCAAAACACATTGAGTATACGAACACACACACACATGCTGTAAAATTTCCTTTTATATTAGCAACCGATTTACAGCGGGTCATCATCGAGATATCGTAACCGGGGATATCTGCAGTCGATATGTCGAAAACAATCGATAATATTCGCTTCTTGACCCTTTTTCAGCCTCAGATCGTACCTCACAGAGAACACTATCATTTATAATAACCAGTAACGGGCAGATATTAAAATGTGCATAGGTCTTCGTGTAAATTTCTTGTCCGATAAGTAACCAAATCGCAGTGTTTCGAGAGAATTTCATAAAAATCCCAAGAGCAGAATTTCACGAATGTCTGATCCAGTGGGAGCCGAGTTGTTCCATCGTGCTGACGGGCAAACATGACGACCCTGACAACGGCTTTTTAGGCGCGTTCGCGTAGTCGTGGAAGGCTCCTTTTACCTTCGTGATGTCTGTCCGTCCGTCCGCATGTGTTAGCGCGGCCCCCACTAGATGGATTTTCATGAAATTTGATATTGGGGGGACTTTTATAAAAATCATCTAAAATCGAAATATGGTTAAAATGGGGCAAAAATACCGCTCGCTTCCGAGTGATAATGGTATCAGACTGTTAGGGTAGACGAAGAGGTATAAATAGTACGCGAACGCGCTACATTGTTACGTTATACATACATTGCCTATCTTATTACAGTTATTTTGCGAACGCCACTAAAAAACGGCCCGGCCCAATGTCTCCAGCCTAAAAGGCCTTCAGCCAACGTGGCTATAATCTGTCTGGGTTCATACACGTATCCACACAATTTTCTCCCCAAAAAGTAACCACCAGATGGCAGCCTCCTCCCACAAGGAACAGCTGCCCTTCAGGATTCAGGGTTTGACTCTGACCGCTCACCTCCTTTTAGTGCAAATGTTAAGAATACTGGAGCCATGCCTCTCTTCTCCATACATCTCCATAGCGTTGTGGTAGTAGGGTACGGGACGAATTGTATACCCTTACCATGTTTGATAGGCGTGCGCAGTGGTTGAGCACTATAAAGGCGTTATGTTAAGCCTAGCGTTGACGTTTTTAGACAGACGTTTATCGTAACAGACACTGAGTGTGCATGGTAAATAGACAGATCCTGAGTTGAGACGCAAGTGAATGAACATGTTATGTTACATAGGCAATTCTCTATGATGGTAAGAGGATTTTTCTCTCGTGAAGACGTACATTGCTGTTCGAGGACCATCAGTTGTTACCTGGCTGTGGAGGCAGGGTGAGAGACTTACATTGTCTCGCTAGTTAGCGTAATGGATCACGACACAAACTTGGCTGCCTGAGATGTTTCCAACAGGATCACGAAAAAAAAAAAGAAAAAGGAATAAGGGAACAAAATACTGCGAACTTCGAATTGCATGACGGAAGTAAGTAACAGAAGAAAAGTTACGGGAAATGAGAAAGACAGTGAAATTAAGAACCAGGTCAGACCTTAAGAGTGAGTGCTTACAGGCGAATTCGTCTCGAAGTTGAGTGTACAAGATATGAGTGGGGGAAATTTCTGAGGGAAATTATTATGGATCGCTGTATCAAAATAAGTAAGGTGTATTGAGAGGCATTAAGGTACCGTGTGCCGAATCCCAGTTGGCCGTGCTGGTCTAAGGCGTTGGGTCTTCGGCCGCTCGCTTACTAGGATCGTGGGTTCGAATCCCACCGGGGGCATGGATGTCTGTGTTGTGTTTGTTGTATAAGGACGGTAGCATGGAACGTAAAGTGACATGAAGGACGAAAGGATTTAAACAGTACAAAAATGGATCAAAGGGGGAAAACCCCGGACAGGCAAAAAAAAAAACCCCCACCGGGGCATGGATGTTGTCTGTTGTGAGTGTTGTGTGTTGTCAGGTAGAGGTCTCTGCAACGGACTGATCACTCGTGCAGAGGAGTCCTACCGAGTGTGGTGTGTCTACAGTGTGATCGTGAAGCCTCGAAAAATGAGGCGGTCCTAGGCCCCCCAGGGGCTGTCGAGCCATTGAAAAAAAAAAAAAAGGTACCGTGTGCTTGTCAGGCGGTGGTCATTTAGTGTAGGACATGTCAAAGGATTTCAACATTTGATGTCCTGACAGAGGCGTTTGCTGAAGATTCAGGTCTTCTGGAATGTTACGCTATATTGGGTTAATATTTTCCGACGTTTCGTAACATCGTAGGGCCTTGATTTTCAAGGTCAAGTAATTCAAGAAGTGTCTGGAACTGTTAACCCAAAGTTAGAGCGTAACATCTCCGAAGACGATGAATCTTATCGAAGGTTACTTTAAGTTCTTCCGGTGCTTTTTTGAAACATGTTCTGCAAAATACTAGTTCCACCGTCGGTCACCCTCTCTGTCTGTCCGCTTCTATATGTCTGTCTTTGTGTGTCTGTCGTTGTGTGTCTGTCTTTGTGTGTGTAACAACTCGATTCGCTGAACGAATTCTGCGAAATTTGACTTGAGAACACTACAGTTTTTTTTTGGCCCATTCGAATTTTGATTAAAGTTACGCAAAATAACTGACGATTTACTTGAATAGCTGCTGCTTCTCTGCGCGCATCTCGAGTCTAACTCGCTGAGTATTTGTTTGAGCGAAAACATGTTCGAGACCAAAATTACAGATAATGGCAGAACATCAGTACAGACGACAAATTACTTTTATAGTAAAATTACGGTTTCCGAGACAATTTAACCCTTTAAAGACTTAAAATTAATTTGCGTTATACGAATATACGACGATTCAGTTCGTACTTCACAGAGAACACCGTCTCCATCAGAAACATCAAACTGTTAATGCTGTTTAGAGGAATAATATTTATAAGAAACATACAGAATATGTAAATACACTTTGTGCGGAAAATTCAGAGTTTTGGTTTTAGGCCTGACTGTATATGCAGTTACCACTGTGTAGATTTCGTAGCTCATGTCATTTGCATATTCACTGAACTAGCACATCTGTGGAGCATTGTCCTTACTGAGAATTTATTTTTCGCTAAGCTGGTCAAAAATTATGCTACGTTTTATGGAACCCGCTGGTGGTACGGGTTTTGCTGTTATCGTTATATTCTTGAAAACGTCGGCCGGGATAGCTCAGTCGGTATAGCGACTCGCTACGAGGGAGTGGGCGACCGGGGGGAATCGCAACCCGTCCAGACCGGCCCTTGAGGCCTACCCAGCCTCCTGTAACGATAGGTACCGGGTCATTACCGGGGGTAAAGCGGCCGGGCGTGGCGTTGACCACCCATCCCCATCTAGCGCCGAGGTTAAAGAAAGAGTAGAGCTATACCTCTACTCCCCTCTGGGCCGTCATGGCCTGTTATAGGGTGACCTTTACCTTTACCTTTATCTTGATAAGTCACACATATCCTTTTGATGCTTATCAGTGAATTATTCGTTCGCTTCCTTCCATCTTGCAGTCTCTTCAAAAATGCTGTCGTATATAATTACATAATTATGTTAATTTGAAGTTTTTTGGGGGGCCGGGTTAGCGTAGTCGTTATAGCGACTCGCTACAGGGTGGGCGGACCGGGGATCGAATCCCAGAGGTGGGGAGATTTTCCGTGACGTCCAGACCGGTCTTGGGCCCACCCAGCCTCCTGTACAGTGGGCACCGTGTCAGTCCCGGAGGTAAAGCGGCCGGGGCGTGTTGTTAATCACCAACCCTCATCTAGTTTTTTTCCAATGGCTCGACAGCCCCTTGGGGGCCTAGGCCGCCTCATTTTTCGAGGCTTCATGATCATACTCAGACACACACCAAGACTCCTCTGGACGAGTGACCAGCCCGTCGCAGAGACCTCTACCTGACAACACACAACACTCACAACAGACAGACATCCATTCCCTCGCGGGATTCGAACCCACAATCCTAGTAAGCGAGCGGCCGTAGACCCACGCCTTAGACCGCACGGCCACTGGGATCGACACCCTCATCTATGCCAGGGTTAAAGAAAGAGTACAGCTATACCTCTACTCCCCATCTACGCTTTCATGGCAGGTTATAGGGTGAACTTTGTCCTTACATTTATTTGAAGTTTTTTTTTTGAGCTTGTGATTTGCCTGTTAGGAATTTTGGTAACAGCTCCTTAGACATCCGTCTTACCTGTGCGGTCATGGATATAATTATATTGTCCCTGTATTCTGCGTCTCCTGTGACCTACAGATACGCTGCAGTTTTAAACTAAGTACTGTAATGGACGACGTGACACAATGAAATTAATAATAATGGAATAATTGGAGATAAAATGTTTGTGAACGCTGTATTACACGTCTGCAGCTACAAGAAAATTTGATGAAGACATTTTTTGCAAAAGAGGAACATTTTTCTTCGAAGGCGGCTGCCATGGAAAGTACAAGGGGTGTAGTGGAGACCTACGAATGTAAGGTATAAGGACTAAAGAGAGAGAGATCAGCTGGGGCCGTAAGCGGCTGGTCCCACTGCTTAAGACGAAGAAGGAGGAGAATAAGAAAGAAAGCACACTGTAAGAGTGGATGATGATTATGTTATGACATCCTCACTTCTTGTCCATAGTTACGAAGTGCCCAATTTCGATTTTCATTGTGTTGAAAGAATTCGTGTTTGCCGTTTTAGAATATTCTGCACAAACTTCATTGTGCATTTGTGTTTTCGTATCACGCTTAGGGTAAGGAGTACTTCCCTGTAAGTCATTAACCATTAGTCTTTGTAATCGAGACGCAGTGTGTTTACTTGGAGTTTTATATGTTGGACGATTTAACTAGTTTGAAAGGTTAGTATATTTTTCACCAGATTTTTTTCAGAAATATTAGTACGTAATCAAAGTCTTCTGAGATGTAACACCATGTACACTGAAACGTACCGACGTTTCGGTGGAACCTAATACCTTTTCTTCGGGGTAGAATAATACTTTGAACATGTAAGTAATGCATCCCTCCTAAACGTCCCGTAAATCTGTATTAGTAAACACTGCGTGACATCCCAGAATAGGGCAATATTCTTACGTACCGCTGTGATAACCCTGAAATCTGGCACAGTTAAGATTTGTCAAAGGTTTATGAAGTCGATTCAGAGTGTTGTTACTGTATGTGGTGTCAGAACGGCAAATGCAAAGTTGTGTTTGTCGTGACTGTGACTAAAACTACCTAACAGGGTCGACTGCAGAGCGTTCTGCGTTCTCACGGGGATGATATTCAACATGGCCGCCCTAATATAGATACATGTTTAGTTAATGATAGGAAACCACAGAGCTGGTACGTTGAGACGTTCTAACCTTGTTCAAGTTGGCAGCAAATACAGGCGAACAATAAACAGTAATTTGTAGCCAAGTTTTGACATTTTCGCTAAAGACATTCTGTAATTGTTCTTCTAATTATAACACTTAATTATATATAAATGACAATTCTGTTTAATTCTTGTAAGTAGTAAATTCTGTTATATGAATTGCGCGCATGCTTGTTAAACTGTTTGGCTTTTAGAGCTTAATTGCTTTCAACTATGTGTAATTTCGTTAATTTTACGCAAATTTTAAGTTAATTTAAGACGTAGTCGACGCGGGAGACGATAATTGGTCCCGCAGTCTTGCAGCTGTTACAGGAGGTAACAAATGTGGTGTTTATTCGTCAACAGTTTTGCCATCTGCGCCAAAAATTCAGGGATGTATTTTTTGGATTTTTTATGGTGAGCGAAAGTATCTGGATACCAACAGTGTCCCATCTGTCGTGTATTTACTCATTCAAGGGATATGTGCCGTGAAAGTATGTCTGTGAAATGTCGTAACGTATTTCGCTTACTATTCTAAGTAGTAGACTTACCCCTTTTTTTTGTGGTGAGGGGCCCCGCAGCAGAAGCTACGGACGCACCGCAGCCTTAAGGCTTATTGTGCAACCCTGTGATGAAGATGATAATTTTTTTTTTGTTTTTACGTGTAATGGAGCACCGGTGGAATGAAATTGACAGGGGAAAATCGAAGTACTCGGGGGAAAAACCTGTCACAGTGCCACTTTGTCCACCACAATCCCACATGGACTGACCCCGGGATCGAACCCGGGCCTCTAACCGGCTGAGCCATGGCACGGCCAGACTTACCCCTTGGTCTGAGAGTGGAACTTCACGTACTGCAGTGCTGACTAAATTTGTTTCAAACTACGTGTTACCGTGTTTTATAAACATGATAAAAAATAGAGACTTCTTATTCTTAAAAAAAAACTTTCTTTTTCAGTTTTGGGCAACAAGATATGCAGTGTACGTATAACGTAATATTAGGCGCGTTCGCGTAACCATTGTTGTGGAAAAGCAATAAGTATTACATATCCTGAGTGTGTGTCTGTAGCCTTAGTTATCCAGCATGCAAAGCGCATGCGCCGTATTATATTGTCATCTGTGGCTTGTCTGGCTGTACCGTATTTTTTCACATTATCTCATGAACGGCACGATTTTCGGAAAAAAGTTATTGAACATAAAATGTGTATTTTGATTTTCTGTACAACTTTTGTCTGAAATATTTCTCATTCCAAGTATAATTCAGCGAGATATTACCATAAATGTACGTAGGTCTTTATGTAAAGTACCCGTTATTCGTGTCATATTTTAATGAAAGCTGAATTTTCTCGACAGATTTTCGAAAAATACTCAAATATCAAATTTCATGAAAATTCTTCCAGTGGAAGCCCTGTTGTTCCCTGGGGACGGACAGACATGACGAAGCTAACAGTCGCTTTTCGCAACTTTGCGAAGGTGCCTAAAATTGTTTGAAGGAAATTTACGATTATTATGGAAAAGCCCTTTGGAATCTGGAATATGTTGGGGGCCATCTAACGTACCACCAAGAGATACCACGCTTTAGAAACACAATTGTATAATAAGGATGATCAGAATTCACTGAAATACGTACCCTTGTCAGATGCACCCATTATAATTAATTGCTTTAACCCTAATTTTAGTAATCATACCCAATCGGCATCCTGTATGAGGGAAATGGCTGTGAGATGGACACCTAACAAAGGTGGGAGTGTTTCTTTTTCGCGTAATCAAACTTAGCGGTGGAGTGACTGGTCTTATGCTTCGAATATCCGACAGTAAACTGTGCATCACGACCTTGGTCTTCGTGAGTTGCTTCAGCTCTTTCAGGAATCTTCCGAAATAATATCACAAATTAAGCACCATCACTTTCTTCCCCATCCTATTTTATTATTCATTAATCCTTTAAACCCCAGTGGTTACTATACGTACCGCCATGTTTAACATTCACAAATTCTACGTTCTGCCCACACAGTGTATTTATGTGCTTTGTGTGGATCTCAGAACAAACAGCGATTATTTCACATGTACAGCATTAACTGACTGGTTTGTATAACTGAGACGGAGTGTGTTTACTGCGCGGTACGGACTGTATTTATGTGTTTTGTGTGGATCTCAGAACAAACAGCGATTATTTCACTGTACAGCATTAACTGACTGGTTTGTATAACTGAGACGGAGTGTGTTTACTGCGCGGTACGGACTGTATTTATGTGTTTTGTGTGGATCTCAGAACAAACAGCGATTATTTCACTGTACAACATTAACTGATTGGTTTGTATAACTGAGACGGAGTGTGTTTACTGCGCGGTACGGACTGTATTTATGTGTTTTGTGTGGATCTCAGAACAAACAGCGATTATATCACTGTACAACATTAACTGACTGGTTTGTATAACTGAGACGGAGTGTGTTTACTGCGCGGTACGGACTGTATTTATGTGTTTTGTGTTGATCTCAGAACAAACAGCGATTATTTCACTGTACAGCATTAACTGACTGGTTTGTATAACTGAGACGGAGTGTGTTTACTGCGCGGTACGGACTGTATTTATGTGCCTTGTGTGGATCTCAGAACAAACAGCGATTATTTCACTGTACAACATTAACTGACTGGTTTGTATAACTGAGACGGAGTGTGTTTACTGCGCGGTACGGACTGTATTTATGTGTTTTGTGTGGATCTCAGAACAAACAGCGATTATTTCACTGTACAGCATTAACTGACTGGTTTGTATAACTGAGACGGAGTGTGTTTACTGCGCGGTACGGACTGTATTTATGGTTTTGTGTGGATCTCAGAACAAACAGCGATTATTTCACTGTACAGCATTAACTGACTGGTTTGTATAACTGAGACGGAGTGTGTTTACTGCGCGGTACGGACTGTATTTATGTGTTTTGTGTGGATCTCAGAACAAACAGCGATTATTTCACTGTACAACATTAACTGACTGGTTTGTATAACTGAGTCGGAGTGTGTTTACTGCGCGGTACGGACTGTATTTATGTGTTTTGTGTGGATCTCAGAACAAACAGCGATTATTTCACTGTACAACATTAACTGACTGGTTTGTATAACTGAGACGGAGTGTGTTTACTGCGCGGTACGGACTGTATTTATGTGTTTTGTGTGGATCTCAGAACAAACAGCGATTATTTCACTGTACAGCATTAACTGACTGGTTTGTATAACTGAGACGGAGTGTGTTTACTGCGCGGTACGGACTGTATTTATGTGTTTTGTGTGGATCTCAGAACAAACAGCGATTATTTCACTGTACAGCATTAACTGACTGGTTTGTATAACTGAGACGGAGTGTGTTTACTGCGCGGTACGGACTGTATTTATGTGTTTTGTGTGGATCTCAGAACAAACAGCGATTATTTCACTGTACAGCATTAACTGACTGGTTTGTATAACTGAGACGGAGTGTGTTTACTGCGCGGTACGGACTGTATTTATGTGTTTTGTGTGGATCTCAGAACAAACAGCGATTATTTCACTGTACAGCATTAACTGACTGGTTTGTATAACTGAGACGGAGTGTGTTTACTGCGCGGTACGGACTGTATTTATGTGTTTTGTGTGGATCTCAGAACAAACAGCGATTATTTCACTGTACAACATTAACTGACTGGTTTGTATAACTGAGACGGAGTGTGTTTACTGCGCGGTACGGACTGTATTTATGTGTTTTGTGTGGATCTCAGAACAAACAGCGATTATTTCACTGTACAGCATTAACTGACTGGTTTGTATAACCGAGACGGAGTGTGTTTACTGCGCGGTACGGACTGGATCTTTAGATATAATTTAGATAAATGCACGCTTGAAAGGTTTAATAATCCAATGATTGTACCCTATAGCAATTGAAAGCGAAGTTGAATAAACAAGGAATGAAAGGGAAATTGATGTAATGTTTCGCCACTTTCAGTAAACTGCTGGCTACTGGTGGTCTGTGTTTATTGCCTGTACGTCCTCTCGAAACGGTCTCGTCGTTTTCGTAACATGTCACATCTCAGACTCCATCTGGGACCCATCTATAAATTGCTCCATCGTGCACTGCTCCCCTCCCACTTCTCTTCCACCTCCAATCCACCGGTTGCTTTCTTGAATTATTCCAGAACCCCCCCCTCCTCCTCTTTTTACTCCGATGAAAGCCATGTTGTTTCAGAACACAGATTATGAACTGAGTGAATTTTAGTTGTCACTGAAGCGTTGTGTTAACAGTAATGACATTCAACACTAACCAATTCACTTAACCTTTTAAAGACGAAGCATAAACTGTTTCATTTAAAGACCCAGTTCGTACCGCGCAGTAAATACTTAATCTCGTTTAAAAAAACAATTCATTTAAAGACCCAGTTCGTACCGCGCAGTAAATACTTCATCTCGGTTAAAAAAAATCATTTAAAGACCCAATTCGTACCGCGCAGTAAATACTTCATCTCGGTTAAAAAGCAATTCATTTAAAGACCCAATTCGTACCGCGCAGTAAATACTTCATCTCGGTTAAAAAACAATTCATTTAAAGACCCAATTCGTACCGCGCAGTAAATACTTCATCTCGGTTAAAAAACAATTCATTTAAAGACCCAATTCGTACCGCGCAGTAAATACTTCATCTCGGTTAAAAAGCAATTCATTTAAAGACCCAGTTCGTACCGCGCAGTAAATACTTCATCTCGGTTAAAAAAAATTCATTTAAAGACCCAGTTCGTACCTCACAGTAAACACTTTTCATCTCGGTTAAAAAAACGAATCAATTTACGTTATATAAGGCAAAAGTCGCTGTTTGTTGTAATATAAATACAATACACATAAATACAGTGTGGGCAGAATGTAGAATTTTTGAACGTTAAAACTGTTGATGTATCAAGTAACCATTATGCTTTAAAATGTTAAACAGCATAGAAACAATTGACGTGTTCAAAATAGCATTGTGTACTGTGGCGAATGCAGAGCGGCGAGTGGACATGCTTTGAACTACGAGGACAAAATATCTCTTGTCATTTTTCTTCTTACTTACTCGAAACACGCTTGAAGGTAGATAAATCCGTCGAAAATGGAACCTGTGTTGGAAACATTTTGTCTAAAACTTAACTGAATGGGACCGCAACAATAACGGAACTTGCTGTTTATGTACGCATAAACATACAGCGACTAGCTACTCTTATACTAATAACATTAAGTCTGTTAGCGAAATAATACTTAGAAATTTTAATTCCTGCCTCGCAATAAACCCTCACCTTCTCGATTACAAACATCTGTCGGTTAATGTTGTTTGAGGAAATTTCTTTGTATAGTGAGAATCGTACGAAACTCATAAATGTAATGTCGAAAAGACACGGAGTTTTGTAACGTTAAAGTAGATGGTACATGTAATTGGCGCTGAGATTAAAATGGTTAAATGTACAAGGAACAAAGAAGCATACTTTCGAAGGTGCAGTAGCTGCAAATTGAAATACGAAATTAGAGCTGGCAATCTAACTTGTCACAAGTGGAATTACAAGTACAAAATTAACCAACACTTTCATGCAAAAAAAAAAAAATGCGTTCTTACTTCGATGTATACATGGAACATGAGTAGCAGATGGTACACATCAGACATCCATTTTGTCGCGATTGATATTATTTATGAGGTGACAGCTTGCTTCACGTCGGCGTCTGTTGTAAATCACCTGCCAGGCAGGTGCTTCTTAAGAGTTGCAAAGAAATGGATGTAGGAAATTATGTATTGAGTAATTATATTGTTACTCTTCGGCGTCATTTTAATTGGATAAGTGGAATCTCGATGTTCGTGATTAATTTGCATAGTCACGAACATCGGGATCTGTCAATATAGAAAGCCAGTTTTTCTCCAGGAGCTTTTGAAATGCCATTAATAATAATGTAACATCAAACGCATTTATTTTTGTTTGTAATAAAAAAGAAACTTTTTGGAAACCTGGAATACGTTAAATGAATGCAGAAGAGTGTCGATATCGCTTGACCCTTGAAGATGTTGTCCCGAAACGTCCGTAACCAAGTACCAACAGGCGCGTGTAACATTACATAAGACCGAAGCCTCAAATCGTGATGGTTTGAGTTGCGAACTGCTCAAAGAGTGTCTTTCCAAAATGTACGAAGGCAGGACAGCTCATTTAATGAGCGACAAAAGTTAACTGAACTGAGAGTGATGTGGGCAATGTTAGGAGAGGGGTTGTGGGGAGGGAGGAACCGACTTGCCAAACACACGGTCTCATTCTCGATTCGTCGGAACCGGCCACAAAATATCGGAAGTAATTTTATTAAAATCAGCGATATCGAATATCTAAATTCCGAACATCGGGTTTCACGAACATTGGAACTTACTGTATATCATGAAAACACGTTTAGATGTTACGTATCTACACGGTGGTATACTCTTCTGTTAAAACCATGTACAGTAGACCCTCGAACTTCGAACGGTTTGATGTTCGAACAACTTGAAACTCGAACAAAAAATTCGAGGAAAATCCGGTTTTGAAACTCGAACAAAAACTCGAAAGTCGAACAAAGAATCACGTGGTCGTCACGTGGTTGCCTTCTCTCTCTGCTTGGTCCAGATGAAAGAAAGGTAATTCACCTTCCAGTGAACAGTAATATCCCTCCTACTATTATTATTGATTGATTATTATACAATATTTTTATGTATGTACTATTATAAATAAAAATTTTCAATTATTAAAATTAAATATACTTGTTTTATCATTATGATCTTTTGAAATAGCACTTAAAATGTTTTATATTGGGTAAATTTTGGGGGTTGGAACGGATTAATTCAATTTACATTATCTCTTATGGGGAAATTTAACTCGAAAGTCGAACAACTTGAAAGTCGAACCGTCTCCTGGAACGGATTGTGTTCGAAGTTCGAGGTTCCACTGTACATGTAATTGAGGAATGGATTTTGGAGTGTCAGAATGTTCCCCTTGAAGTCCTGTAATCTGTTTGACACTTTGCGATCCATTTCTGCCGACATAGTATCGTTCACCGCCATCCCTAAACACGTCTGCAGATGCCTTTACAGCGTGTTCTCCATTAACAGTATGAAGGTGTAGTGAACTCCGTTTGTTATTCCTTCGACATCCAATTTGTGAGCTCGTATGCGCTGCGGGTTGGTCTATCGATCGGAACTCCGTTTCTCTCTTCTCTGACAGCATCCCATACAGGTGCTGCTGCCATTCCATTGTGGCGGTATCGTGAAACGTAATAGGTACATCTAACAGGTGTAAAAAAAAATCCCGTGTTTTAGTGGTTTCAGTAAGGTTTTTAACTCATATAAACTGTCAGCAGTTACTTACAGGATTCTATATACAGGGTGAGGCTGTTATTAGGCATACGTAATCGTTGCGATTTGCGTGATGTGATTGACAACAGGCTGGGCGAACGGGGGAGTACTTACTTTATAGAACGCCTCTGAGGCTTCACTGGCCAGTAGGTGGTGGGGAGTGTTCTGGTTCGTCGAGGCGTGAAGATGATGGCTCACTTGCGTCTAATGCCGAGGTTAAGATTGCGTGGAGCTATATTATGTGCTCCCTAAGCCTCTTCATGGAGTGGCCGTTAATTTATTGCAGGGGCAATTTTATTTTGCCCAACTGGGAAATACAAAAATCATCTGGAGACATACAGGTAGTAGGGGCGATTGTTTTGAATCATACTGTGAATTGTGACTTGCGTTGAGCTTTACCATCATCATCATCATTACTATACGTCTTGCACTTATCCCTTTAACCCCTGAAATACAGCTATCTGTAACCCAAAATCGAGAAATTCAGGCGCCTTGTCTGCTGAAGTCCTGTTGCAGTGTTTATATTCTAAATTACGTCCCCTTATCAGTACGTGATAATAAAAATTTTGGAGGAATGTACAGCTTCCATCTTCAGGATCACATTTTTAAGTGTTCATATTGCTGTATTCTAAGTTGACACTGTCCCGTCTCGCAGGTTGTAAACGGCGTTTCGGACTGATATATTGCCTCCATCGTCAGTGTCTCAATTCTGCCGTTCAGATAGAGGCAGCAAGTTCCTCATAAATTTTTATGCATATCTACCGGACTACACGGCATAACATCCCAGAAGACCTTAATCTAATAATTTTTTGTGTTTGTATAATTAGAAGGGAACGTTAGGAATGAGATGAATACGAATTCAAAGTTGCTGACACACGTATCCGTGTTTGATGTGTAAATGTTGTAGTCTGTGTAACAAAGTGTTTCCCTTCTCTAACAATTAGATTTTCATTATATAAATTGTGTACTCCCGACTGTTTGTCATATCGTGCGGTAGCCACGTGTACGTCATTGGATCGGAAAGGCGACGTTCAGCAACTTTTTAAAATAACAAATTTCCGGTACATTCAAATTAAATTTCTGTCATTGAAAATTCAAAACTATTAAGTACAGTGCTAGACGAGGGGAAAAACCGTACGTGTGTGAACCCCTACTGGAATCCAAATTGTTCGTAAGGTCGTTTGAAGTGTTATTAAACGACATTGTATCAACAAACCGTGCTAATGTTGATGGTCGATGTTCAGATTCAATTATTGGCGCATTCATTGAATAAATTACGGATGGGGGTGGGAATGACCGAAGCTTTGCCCTGTATTACCGTTGGGAATCGAAGTGGTGGCGCTTGGAGAGATGTGCATGACAAAGTATCTTGAAGTTGTCCATCATAAACGTACAGGGTGATTAAAAAATATTACTTTTCTTTCCAAGCTTGCTTTTAGGTGAATTTTAGAGTGCGAAGACAGTAATTATCGTAGGAGTGTTCGCCTTAGAGCGGACGACATCGTTGCTGCATTAACGACCTTGATGCCGCCCGCTCTGCAGTACTGAGTTCAGCGATAAAAATGCTGTTTATAGTTTACACTTTTACACAAATCTCTTCGTTACGAAGACGTGTGTGTTTGCAGTTGGGGCCAGTTAACTGACACGAACGTTTTACACTCTCTCCTGCTTATGTGCCCTGTTTTTAGTGTCTGGTCAAATTTGGCAAACTTTTCAGCAACAACGAAACGAAGAGGTTTTTGAGTAAACTAGTAAGGGGTGTTGTGTGTAAAAAAAAACTGCGTGCATTACGCCCGTAGAAGGAGTGTACTAATTTTAAGATCATCCTGTATACTCGTATATGAACGATCTTTATACTCTTCTGTAAGTTGCTGTTTTCAGGAATATTCAGCTATGATTTTAAATCATATTGTGGCGTTCTGGAGTCTGATACGTGGGTACCAATTTTTTTTGCAGCGACACGCTGTATCCTGTGGGTACAAATGAGTACATAATTTCTGCAACTTATTTTTTTTACATTTTTTTAATGACTGGTTATTACATGCATTTGAATATGTTGCGGTCATTTTGCAACCCGTGATGCGTAATTTTGCTGATTTCTGACGACCTGTGTTAATGCAGTAAGTACCAGTTAACACTTAAAATCTTGAAATTGGTGAGTAAGAATAACATAGATATTCGGTTACTGCGTCGGCGCAGATGCAGGCTATCGCCATTATAAGTGCCAATCAGTTTACGTTTCACGTTTTTCGGGCATTTACAGTTTGTTGTGGGAATTTTACAAAACACATAAATGTGCTATGTCAGCGAAATGCAGAGTATGTAATGTTAAATCAGGTGGTACATATATTGACCACTATGCTTGAAAGGATTAGTAAACATGAAACGATAATCCCTATGCAAATAGGGCTCACGTGACTAACTTAGCGTGGTGTGAGAACAAGACACTAAATTATGTTATGCATTTTAACTGTTTAATTAATTCATGTCATGTTTTTAATGTAGCTGGAATTTTTTAGTGTAATACGAGAAGAAAATACTATTTATTATCACCACTTAGCAGAATATTTCTTGAGAAGCTGATAGTTTCTGAGCAAGTCAAGAAATTCTAGACATTTTACGAAATCCGAAATTTCATTACAGTGTTTACTACAGCCCACCACCTGTCCCTATCCTGAGCCAAATGAATCCAGCATACGCCCTCGAATACTATTTCTATAAGATCCATATTAATGTTATCCTTCTATCTACGTCTAGGTCCTGTAAGTTGTCTCTTTCCTTCACGTTTCCCTACCAAAGTCCTGTTTACATTTCTCTTCTCTCCTATACGTGTCACATGCTCCCCTATCTCATTTTCGATTGTTACCACTTGTCCTGTTAAAATACATTTATTCCTCTGTTATTTTCCACCACAGCATTTTTGCTACACAACGATAACTTGGCCTTGAGGGCTGAACTGTCGTGTGACATCCGCCACACATTGAACAATTTGTAACTCCGTTTTTAGTCGCGAACCGACGTATAATGACGAAGTCTCGTCGTCCTGGTGTCATGCAGGTTGATGTTGAGTCCCATCTTCGCTTAATTTCCTGTCTGGTTAATAATGATTGCTTCTCAGATTTACCTGTCTAGCAAAAACCTATCAATCTTAGCTCTGTCTTCCCTCCTCTGTAAATGTATTCCGTCGTTAAGGGACAGTTTATTGCCTACTTTCCTTGGTTTTATGCATGTTGCCAAGTACAGATATGTGTGTAATTCCGATTTAAATAGATTCAGTTTATACGTATAGGCCTACTACGCCTGTATAAAACTTTGCAGCAGTAAACTGACTTCCAAATTAGCAAGAAAAGACATGTATTTATACAACACCGGTTATGTCTTGGGTTTCTCTTTTTGTTTAACCGTTTAAAGCCCAGTGGATACTATATGTACCACCAGGTTTAACACTGAAAAATACTACGTTCTATCCACACAGTATATTTATGTATTTTGTGTGGATCTCAGAACAAAGCGATTATTTCACTGTACAGCATTAACTGACTGGTTTGTATAACTGAGACGGAGTGTGTTTACTGCGCGGTACGAACTGTATTTATGTGTTTTGTGTGGATCTCAGAACAAACAGCGATTATTTCACTGTACAGCATTAACTGACTGGTTTGTATAACTGAGACGGAGTGTGTTTACTGCGCGGTACGGACTGTATTTATGTGTTTTGTGTGGATCTCAGAACAAACAGCGATTATTTCACTGTACAGCATTAACTGACTGGTTTGTATAACTGAGACGGAGTGTGTTTACTGCGCGGTACGGACTGTATTTATGTGTTTTGTGTGGATCTCAGAACAAACAGCGATTATTTCACTGTACAGCATTAACTGACTGGTTTGTATAACTGAGACGGAGTGTGTTTACTGCGCGGTACGGACTGTATTTATGTGTTTTGTGTGGATCTCAGAACAAACAGCGATTATTTCACTGTACAGCATTAACTGACTGGTTTGTATAACTGAGACGGAGTGTGTTTACTGCGCGGTACGGACTGTATTTATGTGTTTTGTGTGGATCTCAGAACAAACAGCGATTATTTCACTGTACAGCATTAACTGACTGGTTTGTATAACTGAGACGGAGTGTGTTTACTGCGCGGTACGGACTGTATTTATGTGTTTTGTGTGGATCTCAGAACAAACAGCGATTATTTCACTGTACAGCATTAACTGACTGGTTTGTATAACTGAGACGGAGTGTGTTTTACTGCGCGGTACGGACTGTATTTATGTGTTTTGTGTGGATCTCAGAACAAACAGCGATTATTTCACTGTACAGCATTAACTGACTGGTTTGTATAACTGAGACGGAGTGTGTTTACTGCGCGGTACGGACTGTATTTATGTGTTTTGTGTGGATCTCAGAACAAACAGCGATTATTTCACTGTACAGCATTAACTGACTGGTTTGTATAACTGAGACGGAGTGTGTTTACTGCGCGGTACGGACTGTATTTATGTGTTTTGTGTGGATCTCAGAACAAACAGCGATTATTTCACTGTACAACATTAACTGACTGGTTTGTATAACTGAGACGGAGTGTGTTTACTGCGCGGTACGGACTTAATGTACCGCCATGTTTAACACTCACAAATTGTACGTTCTTCCCACACACTGTTTTGTGTGGATCTCAGAACAAACAGCGATTATTTCACTATACAACATTAACTGACTGGTTTGTATAACCGAGACGGAGTGTGTTTACTGCGCGGTACGGACTTAATGTACCGCCATGTTTAACACTCACAAATTGTACGTTCTGCCCACACAGTGTATTTATGTGTTTTGTGTGCATCTCAGAACAAACAGCATATGCTCCCTAAACATTGGTATCCATGTACCAAATTAGACGGCGTCACGTCTCAGAAGACCGTGAGCTTATAAAGTATCAAGTTTCATGTAGTGTTTTTTACAGCTGTGCAACTGGCTAACCACTGTAATGGACAGACGTGTGTCAGCCGTGTAAGTCATTGGGTTAAGTGGGTCAGCATCGACGTTATACTGGCTACGTCTGTGCATCTTCACTGCTGTAATACACAGTAATGTGATATACATATAAAGAGTGTCCCATAAGCCAAAACGATAGGGTAAAATAAAACCGGCAATTTCCTGGTTATTGGATAGGACGTCGAGGGTCAGTGGAGTGGCCCCGGCGAGGAGCCCCGATATCACTGCGTGGGATTTTTTTTATCTCTGAGTTTACTTGAAGGTATTAGTGTACGCGGAGAAAATTCGGAGTGCCACACGTTACACCATTCGCCGGGTGACTTGGTCCGTACCGCGCAGTAAACACACTCCGTCTCATTTATACAAACCAATCAGTTAATGCTGTACAGTGAAATAATCGCTGTTTGTTCTGAGATCCACACAAAACACATAAATATAGTTCGTACCGCGCAGTAAACACACTCCGTCTCATTTATGCAAACCAATCAGTTAATGTTGTACAGTGAAATAATCGCTGTTTGTTCTGAGATCCACACAAAACACATAAATACAGTCCGTACCGCGCAGTAAACACTCCGTCTCATTTATACAAACCAATCAGTTAATGTTGTACAGTGAAATAATCGCTGTTTGTTCTGAGATCCACACAAAACACATAAATACAGTCCGTACCGCGCAGTAAACACTCCGTCTCATTTATACAAACCAATCAGTTAATGTTGTACAGTGAAATAATCGCTGTTTGTTCTGAGATCCACACAAAATACATAAATACAGTCCGTACCGCGCAGTAAACACTCCGTCTCATTTATACAAACCAATCAGTTAATGTTGTACAGTGAAATAATCGCTGTTTGTTCTGAGATCCACACAAAACACTATAAATACAGTCCGTACCGCGCAGTAAACACTCCGTCTCATTTATACAAACCAATCAGTTAATGTTGTACAGTGAAATAATCGCTGTTTGTTCTGAGATCCACACAAAACACATAAATACAGTCCGTACCGCGCAGTAAACACACTCCGTCTCATTTATACAAACCAATCAGTTAATGCTGTACAGTGAAATAATCGCTGTTTGTTCTGAGATCCACACAAAACACATAAATATAGTCCGTACCGCGCAGTAAACACACTCCGTCTCATTTATGCAAACCAATCAGTTAATGTTGTACAGTGAAATAATCGCTGTTTGTTCTGAGATCCACACAAAAACACATAAATACAGTCCGTACCGCGCAGTAAACACTCCGTCTCATTTTACAAAACCAATCAGTTAATGTTGTACAGTGAAATAATCGCTGTTTGTTCTGAGATCCACACAAAACACATAAATACAGTCCGTACCGCGCAGTAAACACTCCGTCTCATTTATACAAACCAATCAGTTAATGTTGTACAGTGAAATAATCGCTGTTTGTTCTGAGATCCACACAAAACACATAAATACAGTCCGTACCGCGCAGTAAACACACTCCGTCTCATTTATACAAACCAATCAGTTAATGCTGTACAGTGAAATAATCGCTGTTTGTTCTGAGATCCACACAAAACACATAAATACAGTCCGTACCGCGCAGTAAACACACTCCGTCTCATTTATACAAACCAATCAGTTAATGCTGTACAGTGAAATAATCGCTGTTTGTTCTGAGATCCACACAAAACACATAAATACAGTCCGTACCGCGCAGTAAACACACTCCGTCTCATTTATACAAACCAATCAGTTAATGCTGTACAGTGAAATAATCGCTGTTTGTTCTGAGATCCACACAAAACACATAAATACAGTCCGTACCGCGCAGTAAACACTCCGTCTCATTTATACAAACCAATCAGTTAATGTTGTACAGTGAAATAATCGCTGTTTGTTCTGAGATCCACACAAACACATAAATACAGTCCGTACCGCGCAGTAAACACACTCCGTCTCATTTATACAAACCAATCAGTTAATGCTGTACAGTGAAATAATCGCTGTTTGTTCTGAGATCCACACAAAACACATAAATACAGTCCGTACCGCGCAGTAAACACACTCCGTCTCATTTATACAAACCAATCAGTTAATGCTGTACAGTGAAATAATCGCTGTTTGTTCTGAGATCCACACAAAACACATAAATACAGTCCGTACCGCGCAGTAAACACACTCCGTCTCATTTATACAAACCAATCAGTTAATGCTGTACAGTGAAATAATCGCTGTTTGTTCTGAGATCCACACAAAACACATAAATATAGTCCGTACCGCGCAGTAAACACACTCCGTCTCATTTATGCAAACCAATCAGTTAATGTTGTACAGTGAAATAATCGCTGTTTGTTCTGAGATCCACACAAAACACATAAATATAGTCCGTACCGCGCAGTAAACACACTCCGTCTCATTTATGCAAACCAATCAGTTAATGTTGTACAGTGAAATAATCGTTGTTTGTTCTGAGATCCACACAAAACACATAAATACAGTCCGTACCGCGCAGTAAACACACTCCGTCTCATTTATACAAACCAATCAGTTAATGCTGTGCAGTGAAATAATCGCTGTTTGTTCTGAGATCCACATAAAACACATAAATATAGTCCGTACCGCGCAGTAAACACACTCCGTCTCATTTATGCAAACCAATCAGTTAATGTTGTACAGTGAAATAATCGCTGTTTGTTCTGAGATCCACACAAAATACATAAATACAGTCCGTACCGCGCAGTAAACACACTCCGTCTCATTTATACAAACCAATCAGTTAATGTTGTACAGTGAAATAATCGCTGTTTGTTCTGAGATCCACACAAAACACATAAATACAGTCCGTACCGCGCAGTAAACACACTCTGTCTCAGTTATACAAACCAGTCAGTTAATGTTGTACAGTGAAATAATCGCTGTTTGTTCTGAGATCCACACAAAACACATAAATACAGTGTGTGGGCAGAACGTAGAATTTGTGAATGTTAAACATGGTGGTACATATAGTAACCACCGGGTTTTAAATGGTTGAGATAAGCAGCCCGGTCCCCACTTGTCACTTATCTGTAATTCAAGTAATTATTATCATTTCTCTTCATAGGTACAAGCCTCTTAGATTTTCATTTAAGTAAAGTTATACCAGTAGGCGTAGTTGTTTATGGTTACATATGCAGAAAGTATGTAATTAATAAGATTGTTAATTTATTTAATTAAATGTAAAAGTAGCAGTTAATTCGTGTCTTGCTTAATTACAGATTACACCAAGACCCCGTACGGAACAATGGCGGTTTAGCTCCATACATTCTAAACCCAATATAAACGTTAAAGTTTTTACGGCGGTGATTGTTCAAATGATGGACATTTTCTGGGTTTTTTCACGGTGTGTTAAATGTTACGACGTTTCGGAGCAACGTACTGTCACCGTATTCAAAGTGAATCTGATTTTCACCTGAAGATGGAAGCAGTACATTGCTCCGAAGTGTCGGAACAGTCCTTAGCTATACGGTATTAAAACCCAGAAAACACCGTTATTCGTAATCTTATCAGTAAATTGAAGTTACTTGTTACCGTCATGCACTAGCCGCCTTATATCTGGGTAAGGAGCTATAGATACGAACTGGATATGAGCTGGATGCTATGGAGGAGAGGGATGTCTGTTGCCCCTGTAGAGAGTCGAACTCCGATTCAGTTGGCCTTCCCGTAGCTTAGTCAATATATCGACTCAAGAAAATATGTCCGTTTTTATCGTGTCTGTATCCACCAGGAATTTGGAGTCCATTCTTCGCCAGCAGTTTATTTGAACAAATTTCGTAGCTGAGTCTCGAAGTGCTCAAAATTACGGCCAGATGCAGCCTTCTTACGCGGTAAAGCTTCCGTGCTCAGGGACGCGATAAAATGGACATCTTGCTTATTTTATCTTAGCTTATTTAACGACGCACAGGCTGTGTAGCGCCGAATGATGGCATGGTTAGTGAACATTGAATTGGAAGGGATGTGGAAGGAAGGGGTGTGTATATTGAACGCTCACAGGTTATATAACGGACGTGTCTTAATAAACTTGCATTACGATCGCAATGGGCCATTAAAGGCAATGGAAGTAGTCGGTTTGACCTATATAAGATTGTAAAATGTTGCCCGGATTACTAAAAGGTTTCCGTCATGTTTTTGGGTCACTGCTTAAAAGATGAATTCGCGCGATATATTCTTATGCTGACAAGTTGGAGCCGACATAGAGACGTCTTCTATTAAGAACATTAATGCCACGAAGCAGGTCAGACGTGGTGTAACTTCAGTTTTAATGACAGAGCGTCATTGTGAGTCCACTTCAGCTTGAATTACAAGCAACTGAAGAGAGGAATAAATTACTTATTTAACACTTCGAAGACGAAAATTAACTGAATTACATTTAAATTTTCAGCTGTACCGCGCAGTAAACACACTCCGTCTCGGTTATAAAAACCAATCAGTTAATGCTGTACAGTGAAATAATCGCTGTTTGTTCTGAGATCCACACAAAACACATAAATACAGTCCGTACCGCGCAGTAAACACACTCCGTCTCAGTTATACAAACCATCAGTTAATGTTGTACAGTGAAATAATACGCTGTTTGTTCTGAGATCCACACAAAACACATAAATACAGTCCGTACCGCGCAGTAAACACACTCCGTCTCAGTTATACAAACCATCAGTTAATGCTTTACAGTGAAATAATAGCTGTTTGTTCTGAGATCCCACACAAAACAACTATTTAATTTAACAGTACGTCGTACCGCGCAGTAAACACACTCCGTCTCAGTTATACAAACCAGTCAGTTAATGTTGTACAGTGAAATAATCGCTGTTGTTCTGAAATCCACACAAAACACATAAATACACTGTGTGGGCAGAACGTAAATTGTTGAATGTTAAACATGGCGGTACATTGAGTCCGTACCGCGCAGTAAACACACTCCGTCTCAGTTATACAAACCATCAGTTAATGTGTAAGTGAAATAATCGCTGTTTGTTCTGAAATCCACACAAAACACATAAATACACTGTGTGGGCAGAACGTAGAATTTGTGAATGTTAAACCTGGCGGTACATATAGTAACCACTGAGCTTTAAACTATATACCAGTTAATACAATAATATTCAAGGACTGGAAACTTCTTAAAGAGCGCTGTGTATCTACAGTCTCAAAACTGTTCATTTGGCAAGTGTCCATAATGTATTTATGTGTTCTATATTTCCATATGCTACAATTTCCCTACACAGTATTAACAGCTCGGTCTCTTTAATGGAGACACATTGTGTTCTCTGTGAGGCAAGAAAGAAATTTTTCATTATGTAAATTAATTTCACGCCTCGTTCCGTCATAATACTACCGTCTAATATCGAAATTCCGTTCTTATACCTTAGGTACTGAATTATTTCATTTGAAGCTTACTCCAAACAATCATCACTTTGCCTTTTTGTCCAACCTGTCTTTACCAGCAGGACGAGCGGGAACTGATTTAGAAACTTCAGTACCGTGACGTTTATGTCTGTTTCTCTGTGATGAATGTAATGTGCTTCGCTGTACCCTTCTCCCACCTTTATTCATCTTTCGTTCAGTCTTCAAAGAGTTAAAATGTGTTAGTGCAAATCTTTCTTACATGATTAAATTAAAAATTCCTTTCCAGAAGTTTGCTGATATTCAGATTACATGAATTTTATAAGATTCGGTTAGAAGTTTGCAGGTGTCTGGATATGTGCGGACATCGAGAGAAGGAAAGGAGAGATGTGATCCGCAGGGGCAGGGGAGCGGGGAGGACTGCAATATGAAAGATTCCATTTGTAGGCTGGATCTTGGAAAACAGATGCGACGCATATAAAGCTGAGGATAAGAACGGCCCCTGCTTCTCTAACGTCGCGTGCCAAAGCACATTTTATCCTTGAGTTTTTAAATTCAATTCTTTACCTTTCATCAAAAAAGGACTAAGTGTATTTTGAATTTAGCGCGCATATTAGCGTATAATAAATATGCTACAAAAGTTTGGTCGGGAAATCTGAAGGGAAGAGACAACTTTCAAGATCCAAGTGTAGAGTCGGGATGCTGTTCACGTGAGCCTAGGTTATGAAGTTGACGGCCAGGAGGTAGGTATTCGGTTCCCGACGCGGCCAGCGGTTTTTTCTCAGCTGCGTCCTGACCGGCTGTGGGGTCTGCCCAGTCTGCTGTTCGAGGGATACGAGGGTTAAGCAACCGCAGCGTGAAGCTGACCACTTACTTGTATCTAATGTCGAGGTTCAGAATGCGTGGAGTTAACAACTCCACGGCCTCCACAGAGACACCTGTGCCCTTATAAATAAATAAATAATAGATAAATAAAGTGCGATGGGTTGGAATTTATTTATCTGGCCCAGGATGGGGCCTACTGGCTGGATTTTGAACCCAATAATAAACTTTAAGTTTCAGAAGAGACGAAAAATTTCCTCTCCGCCTGAGTCACTTTGAAATAGGAGTTTATTGCATGAAATTAGGTCACTTTCTTTTTTGCCGTGCCCCTGTATTTGTAAGCTGATAATACGTCATATCTGTCATCTGTCATCTGTTCTTGTTTTTTGTTTACTGGTAAATATATGTAAAAAGCAATCCCATTACAGACATCGAGGGTTCCATGGGTTTGAGGCTCCCAGAATTTCTAGACAATCTCGACATGAAGGTGGTGAGGTTGTCAGCCCTACGCACCGGCAGCTTTTACCCCCCAGGAAATATTCCTGGTACCCATTTCTGTTAGAGGCTGAGTCGATCTCAGGGCCATAGTGCGACCGGAAGGATTATGTAAATGAAAAATTGTAATGACACCATCGGGAATCGAATCCGCGACATTCCGACTTCTAGCGCAGTGCCTCAACCAACAGCGCCACCTGTAAATATATGTACTGCCTTAGTAAATATTAAATGACTATTCACTCTACCCACACAGTGTATTTATGTGTTTCGTACAGTTCTCAGAGCAGACACCTGCTATTTCCCCATACAGCATAAACGGTTGTTTTTTTTTACGATGACTTTAGTGTTTACTTTGAGGTACGAACTGATTTATTAAATATTTACTTGCATTTCAGGCGCACTCTCGTAATCCCAACAGTCCATTTATCATCACCTTGCCTTCTTTATCTATTAAAGCTTCCCCAGCCAACCTTTACCATAAGGACGAGCGGGGACAAACCTTGTAATAAATGTAGTGACTTACCACTTTCTCTGTCGTTCAGACCTGAAGTGGTTAACGTGAACTCCAATTTCAATGTAAGCAGACTTCGTATCCACGTGTGCTGTGTTTCTCCTGCATTTGTTGGGTGCTTCAGCTGGTGTCGCCTTAGGCAGTGCGTAACGATTATCATTAGTTTGGCGCGAGTTGCATTACGTAATAAGCTAGGCAAATCAAATCACCCAAAGGGAATTCATTATATGTTGACAGCGTTTTGCTTTGATGTTGAATGCAATTTATCGAATTGAAGTTAGGTGATGTGTGAGGCCTTTCATAAAGGGGGGAGTAAATTTGTTAGTAAGGAACAGCGGGGAAGAGGGGGGTGTCGTCAGCTGAGCGACAGAGCGCAAGATTGTACTTAGCTCTTTAAAGAACATTCGTTGCCCTACGTATCACTTATTTCGATGTTAAAGAAACTACATTTTGCCTGCAAAATTTACGGATTGGTTTCGTAGGATTTTCGTAAGAAACAGCTATGGTCTGTCTAAGCAGCATTAAACGGTTGGAATGTGTAGTAGAGAAGCGGTGTGTTTACTGTGCGGTAGGAACTACGTCTTAAATATCACTGAGTTGAACTGCAGAGTTCAGTTATGTGAACAAGGATATGTTGAAGTAGTATCAAATTTTCAAATTTTTTTTACATTCTTTCGAATTTAAATCCGTCACAAAGAACCAAAACTATGAAGGCCACAGAATGATGTTTCAAAATCCCAAATCCCTCGGCTCGTATCCCATATCTCTACTGCTGTTACCGGAGGAACTGTGTCGTACAGAGGTTCACAAAAGTTACGACACCGTCATGATTTAATAGACCTCCCAGAACACCGAGCCTAATGCGCACTGCGTAGCCTGTGGGTAGTCTCCATACACGAAACTAACATACCAAGCGTCGTTTGGTACCTCCAACGATTTCTCGGTCTCTTCTCTGTGGTTACTTCAGGTCTCAAGGGTTTAAAGAGCTCTGTTTTTGAGGCGTCGTTTCGAATTTGACTGGAATTATGTGTTTCTACACAAGTTGATTGTAAATAACGTTCATTGTTATATGTTGCTAGTTCATGGCTCGACAGCCCCTTGGGGGCCTAGCCTCCTCATTATCGAGGCTTCACGATCACACTCAGACACACCACACTCGGTAGAACTCCTCTGGACGAGTGATCAGCCCGACGCAGAGACCTCTACCTGACAGCACACAACACTCACAAGAGACAGACGTCCATGCCCCCGGCGGAATTCGAACCCGCAATCCCAGCAAGCGAACAGCCGCAGACCCACGCCTTAGGCCGCACGGCCACTGGGATCGGCCGTGATTATACAAGGACATTATCGTTTGTCACGTACTGTCGGCTTCCTTATCGATTAACGCGCGGACCACGTCTCACGGCAAATTAGCATAGCGGCGGAAGTGACCAACGATGTTTGTCACGTAAATTAATGGTTCTGTAGAATGATGGGTAGATAAAATTACTTGTTTCAGTTGGGCTTATCCTTGTATTTGATGACATTTTTCTACTGCTGACTTCAGTAACGTCGGATGATTCATTATATGGTACTCATTTTTCATAAATTATGGTTGATGTAGGAGGAAACGGTAGTGGAATATATTTTGTCTCCAAATTTTCTGGGACAACGTGACAAAGACAAGAATGTCTCCAGTAATTTCTCTTGGGATTCAAGCCACATACTTATTTCCTGCACGATACTTGTGATTCTCATAGCGATGATTATGGTCATCCAGGATGTGACGCCGTGTGCTTTGGCAGAACGGGTATTAGCTTTTCCGAGGAACATCGATGTTGTACTTTCCTACCCTGAACATGGAAGCTGTTTACTTAATATTACACACGTTCCGTCCAGTTACTTTACATGTGTAAGTTTTTTTTTTACCACCAACCACTACACAATAAATTTATTTTTACACTTCTACATGTTTCGGCTGACCATTTCAGCCATCATCAAGGAGTCAACGTACACAGACATTTGCAGTGTACATCGTGTATCTGAATGGTAAATGTCTTAGTGACTGATTTTACAGTTTAAAATACTTATGTTAAAATGCAATGTTATTACATAAAGTCTATACAATCGTCTCAAATCTGTCTCCAAACATGTCTGTCAAACAATTCCAGGTTCTGTGGGTTATTTACTTCTTAGGTAATATCTCTGTACTGTGTTGATATACAGGGCATACACAAAAGAATGGTGCGGTTTCAAAAGTGAATAAAAAATTTATGTCTCACATTACACGGGCACAACATACACCTTCAGCGGCGGCAACTGTCCAAGTTTCGCATGCGCTACCAGCAGTTCGCTTCTCATGCTTCTCACCCATGAAATTCGTGATCGGATAACGCATGCACTGCAGGCCATTACAGCGGACATGCTACACCGGGTCTGGGATGAGTTTGATTACCGTGTGGATGTGTGTCGTGTGACCCAGGGTGCACACATTGAAGGATTGTAATTACCAAATGAGAAACTTGGACAGTTGCCGACGCTGACGGTGTATGTTGTGCCCGTGTAAGGTGAGAAATACATTTTTTATTCACTTTTGATACCGCACCATTCTTTTGTGTATGCCCTGTATATGATACATATGTATATATATGTACATATATGATATGTTGAAATGCACTATGTTATATATCTCCTAAGAACCAAACAACTGTGTACCACACCAGAGGTCTCCACCTACAGAACCTGGAATTGGTTGAGAGACATGTTTGGAGACATTGTATAGACTTTATGTAATAACATTGCATTTTAACATAAGTATTTTAAACTGTAAAATTAGTCACTAAGACATTTACCATTCAGATACACGATGTACACTGCAATGTCTGTGTACGTTGACTCCCTGATGATGGCTGAAATGGTCAGTCGAAACATGTAGAAGTGTAAAAATAAAATTATAGTGCAGTGTTTGGTGGTAAAAAAATAACCTATATATATGGAGGCTGTATGTTCCTCAGAGATAGGCAAGCTGCACAGAAGACCATAATCGAACCTCTCAGGTCTGAACCAACTCTCACAAAGTACAGTACGGCTTTTTTTAAAATCAAAGCTTTATTTCTGTTGACAGTATACATAAATCAGCCATACAGATTGCAAGTTGTACCAATTTACCAACTTCCGTGAGTATAAAATAAACGAGTCACCTGCACCGTCCGCTACGTTAGGAATCAAAGAAGAACCATTACAAATCCTTACATATTCATTCATTCTGTAGTCTGTCTTACGACAGGTCCGTAGCCTCTTCATTCTGTAGTCTGTCTTAAGACATGTCCGTAACCTCTTCATTCTGCAGTCTGTCTTACGACAGGTCCGTAGCCTCTTCCAAAGCGAGTTCTCCACAGGGTGCGATCTAGTGCTTCCTCTTTCAATTTACAGTATATTTTCTTTTCCTTAAGGTCATCCAGTAGCTGCTTACGTCTTCTCCCTCGTCGTCGCGTCATTTCTATCCTTCCTTCTAACTTTCCTTCAATCACGTGTTTCAGAAGGCAGTTTCTACGCAAGATGTGACCAATCCAGTTAGCCTTTCTTCTTTTTATTGTATGTACGATATTCCTCTCCTCCTTGACTCTGTGTAATACTTCTTCATTTCTCACACGATCGGTCATATATCTGTCGATAATCCGTGCGTTCGGGTTTCTTGATCTGTGAGGCCACTTGCATATCGATCACTTTCAGAACGCGTCTAACATGTCTCCATTCTCAAGACATGATTCACAATGACCGTAAAAACACAGAAAAATGCCTAATTCATGAATTTATTCAGGTCCCCCCCCCTCCCCTCTATCCCAACGGAAAAAAAATTTCTTGATTAAAACCCTTCGTACCTTACTTTATCCATTAAACATTGTCATCACGTATTGTTGCTTTTATTGGTGTAAGAAAATATAATTTCTGCCAGTGTTTTTTATAGCATTTCACTGAGTTTAGTACCAACCAAGCAGTAAAAAACACACTACAAATTACATTTAAATTAAATTTATCCAAGATATTTCTTCTTTGCTGTTCACGAATGAGACTTAACATGAACGATATCTCTGTAAGTATTCCTTTCAGTCATACCTCAGTAAATTACCAGCAATAAACGTCCAAACGGCATGACGCGGTTCCTTATGGACTTTAATAAAGCCACGATGCAGTTTTCTCAGCCTTATAGGTTAATAAACTTCTGTAGGAACTCTTCTCTGAAATATTTAAAGTAAAAAATGAAGAAGAATCATATAAAATATGGTTAATGGGGTGAAGACAAAGGTCGCCGTACGCATTTCCTCTACAGTGTCTGAAGGTGCCTGATCTGTTGACGTCCGAATGTAGGGGAACATATATACATAAAAATTCGCTTGGTTTCCTCACAGAGATCAGTCTTCATTACAAAGACCATGCTTACCAACTTACTAACCCTCAGTTATGATCCTGCCGTCGAATTCCACCCACTCCTGTCGTGAATATAGAGGCGGTGGATTCCTCCGAAATATTAAGAGCCACGTGCAAGGCTACTTGCTGTCTTAAACGAGAAGGCTATAGCTGTAAGCAGATGTAGGTCAGTATGTAACAGTGTGGACTGGACTTTGCTGCCTGCGTACAGGATCAGCAGCGACAGTTGGTGTGTGCGTGTTAAAATGAGGAGGTTTAATAACTTAGATTTGTAAGGAAGAGACTGTACTGCCAGTCAGTCTGTCGGTCCGTCAACCAGTCAGCCATCCAGCCAGTAAGTTAGTCAGTCAGTCAGTTAATCAGTCATCAATTCGGGTAGCCAGCCTGTTAGCCTCTTAGTCATCCAGCCAGTCATTCAGTTAGCCAGTGAGTCATTTAATCAGTCAAGAAGTCAGCCAGTCAGTCTGTCATCCAGCCAGTCATTCATTTAGTCAACCAGTGAGCCATTCAGTTAATAAGTCATGAAGTCAGCCAGCCAGCTAATCAGTCAGTCACTTATTCAGTCAGTTAATCAGTCATGAAGTCAGTCAGCCAGTTAGTTAATCAGTCATGAAGTCAGCCAGTTAGTCAGTTAGTTAATCAGTCATGAAGTCAGCCAGCCAGTTAGTCAGTCACTTATTCAGTCAACCAGTCAGTTAATCAGTCAGTCTGTCATCCAGTCAGTCATTCAGTCATCTAGTGAGTCATTCAGTTAATCAGTCATGAAGTCAGCCAGTCAGTTAATCAGTCAGTCTGTCATCCAGCCAGTCATTCAGTGAGTCATTCAGTTAATCAGTCATGAAGTCAGCCAGTCAGTTAATCAGTCAGTCTGTCATCCAGTCAGTCATTCAGTCATCTAGTGAGTCATTCAGTTAATCAGTCATGAAGTCAGCCAGTCAGTTAATCAATCAGTCTGTCATCCAGCCAGTCATTCAGTGAGTCATTCAGTTAATCAGTCATGAAGTCAGTCAGTCACTTATTCAGTCAGTCAGTGAAGTGCACTCGCAAGTGTATACGTACAAGTTCCGTAAAGTGTTTTAATGTGCAGTGTCTGTCGCGCTAAGCCTAGCAGACGCTGCAACCACATTACATGACCCACGTTGAGTCACTTGGGAGTTGCTGACGTCTCTAATTAAGCTCTCTTTGAAAGTGGATCGCAGCAATTTATTTAGTGTTGATGAGCATGTTGTATTCAGGCTTCGTGACACACCAGCACACCAACACACCTCACGAAGTCTTGACAATTTTCAGAGTTCCGTAGAATAGGCACGCCATGGTTTCAGTTAAACAGAAACTGCTAAAATGTTGTGGTGACGTCACTAGTGTCTTTGTGTTGCAGACGACAGAATAGCATATTTTAACTGTTCAAAGCACAGTCGTTACTGTACAGGCCTATATACATCACCTGCTTTTAACATTCGAAACTCTGCAATTAGTGTTTATACTCGTATGTTTTGTGTTATTTTCAAAATATACAGTGATTATTTCCCTATACAGCATCAATAGACTGGTCTTTGTTATGGAGACGCAGAGGCATTTCACTCAAAGTGTTGTTTCGTCTCTCTGTTTGTACTCCAGTACTGTTCTGCTTTTATTTTTTATTTGCATGTCGGCATTTCCCTAACCGACACCTGTTTAACCCTTCATAGCCCAGTGGTTACTATATGTACCGCCATGTTTAACATTCACAAATTCTACGTTCTGCCCACACAGTGTATTTAAGTGTTTTGTGTGGATCTCAGAACAAACAGCGATTATTTCACTGTACAGCATTAACTGATTGTTTTGTATAACTGAGACGGAGTGTGTTTACTGCGCGGTACGGACTGAATGCTCCGCCATGTTTAACATTCACAAATTGTACGTTCTGCCCACACAGTGTATTTATGTGTTTTGTGTGGATCTCAGAACAAACAGCGATTATTTCACTGTACAGCATTAACTGGCTGGTTTGTATAACTGAGACGGAGTGTGTTTACTGCGCGGTACGGACTGTATTTATGTGTTTTGTGTGGATCTCAGAACAAACAGCGATTATTTCACTGTACAGCATTAACTGATTGGTTTGTATAACTGAGACGGAGTGTGTTTACTGCGCGGTACGGACTGTATTTATGTGTTTTGTGTGGATCTCAGAACAAACAGCGATTATTTCACTGTACAACATTAACTGATTGGTTTGTATAACTGAGACGGAGTGTGTTTACTGCGCGGTACGGACTGTATTTATGTGTTTTGTGTGGATCTCAGAACAAACAGCGATTATTTCACTGTACAACATTAACTGACTGGTTTGTATAACTGAGACGGAGTGTGTTTACTGCGCGGTACGGACTGTATTTATGTGTTTTGTGTGGATCTCAGAACAAACAGCGATTATTTCACTGTACAACATTAACTGATTGGTTTGTATAACTGAGACGGAGTGTGTTTACTGCGCGGTACGGACTGTATTTATGTGTTTTGTGTGGATCTCAGAACAAACAGCGATTATTTCACTGTACAACATTAACTGACTGGTTTGTATAACTGAGACGGAGTGTGTTTACTGCGCGGTACGGACTGTATTTATGTGTTTTGTGTGGATCTCAGAACAAACAGCGATTATTTCACTGTACAAGCATTAACTGATTGGTTTGTATAACTGAGACGGAGTGTGCTTACTGCGCGGTACGGACTGAATATTTAAATATAATTTAGATTAATTTTCAACTTTAAAGGGTTAAGTCGTTTTGTTATAAAGTGGCGCATAGATCATAACAGAATATTTAAGAAAGTATTATGATTATTTTATAATATTCGCGGTCACCGAAAACCTTGGTGTCCATGGTCATACATTTGGCAGAACCTTGCATGGACCAATTGTCGGTAATGTGACTCTCGTAAAGGTTTATAGCTTTAAGATGCAGCGTATAGTGCTCTCCTTGATGCTAGAAAAGAGTGTCAGTCTGTACAGAGTGCTTTTATAGTTCGTGAACCCTTTGGTCGTGTTGGTGAGATAAACTTATTATGGTACACGATTCTTCACTCGACTTCTAAGAGGAGCCTATGTTGTTAGGATAAAAAAAATCCGGAAAACAGAAGCTGTGATCTGCAAACACGTTTCAGCTTTACATAGACTATATTATATTGTTCTTTCCAAAATCAGTCTTATTTTCGTGGACGATTTTTTAAATCCAATTTCTGTACTATTTATAAAGGGCATATGCACCATATGGTCGATTCAGACTCTAACGGAAATGAGAACTAGGGAGGTAAAGGCGGCCAATGCTTAGGGCTGACAACCTTACCACCTTCATGTGCCGATTGTATAGAAATTCTTTGAGCCTCAACCTCCTGGAGCCCTAAGGGCTTGTCCAGGCCTGTAATGGGATTGATTTACCTTCTACTTGTACCATATGATTTCGGTAGTGCGTGGGAGTACAAAAGGTCGCCGCTGATAGGTCGATATAAATTTATAATCAAGACAGCTGAAAATGTGATGCTAATGTTTTGTCTATAAACTGTTTGACTTCTAACGTTTTCTTCTATTTCCGTCTAAATTATGATGTCCAGATGTTAGACGTTTAAGTAAAAGAAAATCTTTCCGAAAATTTTATATGAATTATTTTTCTCTGATTAATAGTTGACGTTTCGTATCCCATTTACTTTATGTCACCATTTAAATCCCTATCTTTACCGCTTGTGACACTTGCTGTAACTCTGTATTGTAGCCACACAGTTTATTTAGGTGTTTGTATGTGTTTTTTGTATGGATCTCGCAACAAGCAGCGATTATTTCATTATACAGAATTAATATATTGGTCTTTGTAACACAGACGGTGTGTTTTCGTCGGAGTAGGAACAGAATTTGTGGGCCTGAATATTTAAAGGTTAGACCGAGTGTAGGAATTATTTACACCTTCCGTTTTGCGCCTGGAATTCTGATTTAGACACAACTGTACGGTTACAATCACCAAGCCGCAGTAGGCATTTCATTCATATAATGGTATTCTGGGTGTATACGTCATGCAGCATAACGTTTTTTTTCCGACGTTTCGGAGGAACGTGCTGCCTTTATCTTCATTGTGAACGAAACTTCGGAACAAACACAGTATTTACACGGTGTCAGAACCCACGAGACCATCATCTGAGTAACATTTGCCGTAAACCTTAAAACTTCATCTTCAATGTGACCGAAACGTCTGAATAGACACTGTACACGGTGTAAGAATACATACGACCATCATCTTATTAACATCTGCCGTCAAAACTGTAAACGTCGCCTTCACGGTGACCGAAACGTCGGAATAGACACTGTACACGGTGTAAGAATACATACGACCATCATCTTACTAGCATCTGCCGTTAAAACTAAACGTCGCCTTCGCGGTGACCGAAACGTCGGAATAGACATTGTACACGTTGTAAGAATACATACGACCATCTTACTAATATCTGCCGTTAAAACTGTAAACGTCGCCTTCACGGTGACCGAAACGTCGGAAACATTACACGGTGTAAGAACTTAGGAGTAACACCTGATGTTAAAACCTGAAAACTGTTAGACAATTTATTGGTCCGACTTCGTGACAAAGCGAAGAAGAAGAAATATAACAGTAGGCTAATTACTGAAATCGTTGTGCCTTATTTGATGACAGTAGACACACGCTGGCTAAGACGCCGTGAATGAAATTCGAACCTGAACCCGCGCGAGCTGAGGTCGAAAATACGGGATTTTAAAGTACTTTGCCAATAGTGTCATAAAGGTACAAAAAAAAATTACGTAACGACATTGGATTTAGATGATCGCCTTCGTCTGCCTAAACTTCAGTTTCACATTTGCCATTCCAAACCATCTGCTACTATGATTTGTCTGTATCGGCGTCCTAAACACAGTGGGAATCCCATTTCCCGCCGATACATCATAAAGCTTTATCTCTATAGTCGTCCATTCCTCTTACCTTGCATGTACTGTCGTCAAGAGGTATCCCCTGGGGATTCCTCTAAGCTTGTCCATTCAAGTTCCCATAGGACCAATAACCTGAAAACTTTACCCTTCAGCCATACAGAACTCATATCAAACGAAACGTATTCTGGTATAGGAACTTGTGAATCTGGGATAGTGGGGTTTAGTACCGGGATAAACCTCCACTGATATGTTTTTTTGTTTCTAAAGAACGTGGGGGCTTTGTGTGCAGAAGACAGGACTTTGTTCAGTCGAAGCCGTCATATCGTACGTCATATTGTGTGTCAGCAGGTGTTATTGTTACGCAGTAAATGTAGGTAATTCTGCTGTCTCTAGCAGGAGATTCAAGGTATTGGCTTCTATTATTACACGCTTTGTGTTCTTCTGTTGTTACTCAGCTGTGATGTACATTGTTGAGTCAAGTGAAAATCTCGACAACTCCTTACGGGCTAATTTAGTGCAGATATGTTCGGTAGAGGTTTCTGATTTTTCAAGATAACTCGCACAAATCCATGTCGACGACTTGCTGTGCCTACAGCTGCACACAGTAGGGCCTCAATTTTTTTTCCCCACTTTTAAGTTTTCATCTTACGAAGCTTTGTAGGAAGTAGGAGAGGAGCAGATGATGACGACAGTGGGAAATATACCATAGTTCGAATATGAAATGGGCAAATACATGGGTAGTGCAGGGAGTGTGGGAAAGGAGGAAAGGAGATAGAGGTAAGAAAGGGGATACAAGAAATTTTTCGTTGCGTTTTAAACGAACACTTTCTTAGCCTCTTAACGATTAAAACGCAGTGGTAACTATTATTTATGCCACCTACATTAGTTTTAATGATTAGGCAGTTTGTTTTTAGGGAATACTGTAGCTTTCCTTTGTTCAATAGCGAAACATTTGCTGAACATCACTGAAAGATTATAACCATGCTGGAGATGTTTCTTTTTTTTTTAAGGGGGGGGGGGGAATAGGAATTGAAATTTTCACATTAGACGAGTTCTGTCCTTTCAAAAGTCAGTTTTGTACGTGTAAAATCGGTAGTGCCTATATATTTTGTCAGCTGTGGCTGTTGTTGATTTTGTCTTCTCTGCGATGACGTATCGCCTACTGATGACATCAACGAACGCCGTTGAGCAGAGTTCTTGATAATCTGGTTGTCCTTCAGTTGTTACTGTTTCTGAGCCGTTTATGGAACCAGAAGGTTCGTGACCGTCTTCACAAAAGCCAGACACCGCACCCTTACATCGCTTCCCTTTCGATTAATTTCAATATTACTTTTCCATGTCTTGATAAAATTACAAATATAGAGAATTATAATTTTTACCTTTCACAGAATATAATGAGGATGATAAAAGTAAAGACGATAAGATGGGTACGACCGTTAGCATGCATGCTATAGATGAGGTAGAAGATTTAGTACGAAAACCGAAAAGAATGAAACCGATTTGAAGTTTTAGGCGTAGGTGGGAGGGTAATATTAAAGTTGTTCAGCTTCTCAACAACAATTCTGTTTCATAGATTTTGGCAGTTACTCTATATCTAGGTCTTCCTAGTTCTCTTTTTTCCCTTCATGTTAACCCTGTAAAGCATATTGGTTACTCTGCATTTTGCCTACACAGTGTGTTTGTGTGTTCCTTGCGATTCTTACAATAAACAGCGATCAATTCTCTTAACAGTCTTTGTAACGGAACACTGTGTTTTCTGTGAGGTATAAACTTAAATTTTAAACGTTATTTCGATTAAGCCTGTGTTGCACAAATATAGTTTTGACTACATAATTTAGACGATCAAACCGTACAAATGAAATTAACCTTGAAGCTAAAATTTTTTTTTTTTTTTACAATTATATCAAGGCGTGAAAAGCGTGATACAAAATAGATGATAGCAGTCATGAAGAATCAATGATGCTGATTGGTTTGACTCCTGTGACGTGACTCGCCACTGCCACACAGTACCTATCCGCCTTCTGTCTTGAATCACAGTACAGTTTATTAATTAACACGCTGTCCTACTGAGGAAATCTCAGAGCAGGATATCCGCTTTGGAACTCGATTCACACACAGTCTTGGCTGTAGTTTTCAATTCAAAATCAGGTTTTTACTGGAGATGAGCTTCTGCCCTTAGTCACTTGACTTCTATTGTGAGGACTCCTCAATTAAGACTCTCCCACAATTAAGTGTCATTAAGGGCAATGAACCCACAGCGTGTATCTGGAGCAATGATCATTCCTTGTTGATTAGATGCGTGAATGAATATGGCGCATTCCTTGCTCTGATTAACATTCACTTGACCTGATTATAACTGAGGTCAGTCTCACTGGCTTGTGCATTCATAAGCTGTGTATAAAAAGTATACAGATGGATATAACACTGGCAGTGTGCTTTGTTAATGAATGAAACTGAAGCCGGCCAGAAATATCAAGCACAACATGTGAAAAACTGAAGACGCCATGTGTCGGTCGGCAGTATAATATTCAAAATAAACTAGAACACCCTACCCTATCTCTCCTTATTCATCTCTCACAGCCATCTTACTGTAATGTTACTGTCCCACTAAAAAAGACAGCTGTAGGAATCTGTGGTCCTTTGGGTAATTACACGGCGTCGTGTGGTAATTATTTACCGACGTTTCGGGACAACGTGTCGGACCCATCTTCACGGGTCAAGATTCCAAGAAGGAAAGGAAACGTCGGTAAATAATTACCACACGACGCCGTGTGGTAATTATTTACCGACGTTTCGGGACGTGTCGGGTCCCATCTTCACGGGTCAAGATTCCAAGAAGGAAAGGAAACGTCGGTAAATAATTACCACACAACGCCGTGTGGTAATTACCGACGTTTCGGGACAACGTGTCGTTCCCATCTTCACGGGTTAAGATTCCAAGAAGGAAAGGAAACGTCGGTAAATAATTACCACACGACGCCATGTGGTAATTATTTACCGACGTTTCGGGACAACGTGTCGTTCCCATCTTCACGGGTCAAGATTCCAAGAAGGAAAGGAAACGTCGGTAAATAATTACCACACGACGCCGTGTGGTAATATTTACCGACGTTTCGGGACAACGTGTCGGGTCCCATCTTCACGGGTCAAGATTCCAAGAAGGAAAGGAAACGTCGGTAAATAATTACCACACGACGCCGTGTGGTAATTATTTACCGACGTTTCGGGACAACGTGTCGTTCCCATCTTCACGGGTCAAGATTCCAAGAAGGAAAGGAAACGTCGGTAAATAATTACCACACGACGCCATGTGGTAATTATTTACCGATTGCCGGTAGTTGTCGGGGCAACGGTTCGGGGTCCCATCTTCACGGGTCAAGATTCCAAGAAGGAAAGGACACGTCGGTAAATAATTACCACACGACGCCGTGTGGTAATTATTTACCGACGTTTCGGGACAACGTGTCGGTCCCATCTTCACGGGTCAAGATTCCAAGAAGGAAAGGAAACGTCGGTAAGTAATTACCACACGACGCCGTGTGGTAATTATTTACCGTGTAATTACCCAAAAGACTACAGATTACATCAACATCGCGGCGGAAGCTTGAAATCAAGACAGCTGTAGTTAATTAACTGTTTAAATCATACATTTATTGTGTATGATATTTCAAGTTTCGTTTCTACCTCATAGTAAGCACACTGCGTCTGCATTACGAAGAATATTCAGGTACTGCTGTATTGGGAAATGATGTCTGTCTATTGTGAGAGTCGTGTGAAAGACATAAATACACTTTTTGAGCAAAAAAAATCAGTTTTTAATGTTAAACTAGGTGGTACATACAATTAACCACGTAACTGTGTAGGGTGAAACCGCTTACCATCTGTCTTGACTCGATGGAGCACTCGTGTTCGGGAGACAGTGCTACATTCTTAAATTCATTTATTCATTCTGCAGTCTGTCTTACGACAGGTCCGTAGCCTCTTCATTCTGCAGTCTGTCTTACGACAGGTCCGTAGCCTCTTCATTCTGCAGTCTGTCTTACGACAGGTCCGTAGCCTCTTCATTCTGCAGTCTGTCTTACGACAGGTCCGTAGCCTCTTCATTCTGCAGTCTGTCTTACGACAGGTCCGTAGCCTCTTCATTCTGCAGTCTGTCTTACGACAGGTCCGTAGCCTCTTCATTCTGCAGTCTGTCTTACGACAGGTCCGTAGCCTCTTCATTCTGCAGTCCGTGCTCTTACGCATCAGGTCCATAGTAGCCTCTTCATTCTGCAGTCTGTCTTACGACAGGTCCATAGTAGCCTCTTCATTCTGCAGTCTGTCTTACGACAGGTCCATAGTAGCCTCTTCATTCTGCAGTCTGTCTTACGACAGGTCCATAGTAGCCTCTTCATTCTGCAGTCTGTCTTACGACAGGTCCATAGTAGCCTCTTCATTCTGCAGTCTGTCTTACGACAGGTCCATAGCCTCTTCCAAAGCGAGTTCTCCACAGGGTGCGATCTAGTGCTTCCTCTTTCAATTTCCAGTATCTTTTCTTTTCCTTAAGGTCATCCAGTAGCAGCTTACGCCTTCCTCCTCGCCTTCCCGTCATTTCTATCCTTCCTTCCTTCTAACTTTCCTTCAATCACGTGTTTCAGAAGGCAGTTTCTACGCAAGATGTGACCAATCCAGTTAGCCTTTCTTCTTTTTATTGTATGTACGATATTCCTCTCCTCCTTCACTCTGTGTAATACTTCTTCATTTCTCACACGATCGGTCCAACTGATCTTCTCCATTCTTCTCCAGCACCACATTTCAAAACTTTCCAGATACTTCTGATCTACTTTCCGAAGTGTCCACGTTTCAGCACCACACAAAGCTACGCTCCAAAATGTAGCACTTTACTAGTTTCTTCACTGTCTTAAATAGTCAAAACGTCGCCGAATTTTATGGCAATCTGAAGGTTCATTACTGTGTTTGAAACAGCCTGACGCTGGTCTGTTTCTTATGCCAGATGAAACCATTTCACACCTTCCCACTCCATGTCTTTAAGAGCGTTTTCAATATTATTCTGCCATGTACACCAGGGTCTCTTCTGGGGTCTTTTTACCTTCCAGGTTTTTACGATCAAAACTTTTTGTGTATTTCTCTCATCTTCCACGCGTGTCGATCTCTAATTTTGTGACCCTGACAATATGACACGAATAATACAGATTGTGAACCTTTTCAGTATGCATATTTTCGAGCCACCCATTGGCAATGACTGTGAACATGTTTCTGTTGCAGCTCACCTGCTTACGTGTTTGTTTCCTATTAAGTATCACGATATATTTATGATATAATTTATTTCAGTAGCCTGTTTAAACTAAGAATTTTATTTCAAGACAAAATATTTGCCTTAGGATGTTTGTTATAAATTTCAGAGATTGTGTTTCAGTCTCTGGCTACCGTCGCCACTCCTGCAATGCTTTAAAGTATAGCGATTAATTCTCATCTGAGCCACCAGTTCTTGTTTGCCCTCTGAGTGTCTAGTGTTTACTTTGCTGATGGGGGAGTATGTTGACTAAGCTAAACAGCCAACAGACCCATAACGGGGTTTTGTTAAGGGTCGCTTGCAGTTTCTGAAGTGATACGCGCCATTACGCAGTGAGCTGGGTTTAATATTTCGTTTTCCTATACCAAAGTTTGTAGGGAGATCAGTAACATTGGACATACGTGGAACGTGATGCTGGAAAGTTAAATGTCAGGGAGAATTACAAATTAATTAAACACTCAGTCTGACATATAGGTCTGTCTGACATATAGGTCTCAAGCCTGACATGTAGGTCTCAGTCTGACATATAGGTCTGTCTGACATATAGGTCTGTGACATATAGGTCTTAGTCTGACATGTAGGTCTCAGTCTGACATAGGTCCAGTCTGACATATAGGTCTCAGTCTGACATAGGTCCAGTCTGACATATAGGTATCAGTCTGACATATAGGTCTCAGTCTGACATATAGGTCTCAGTCTGACATATAGGTCTCAGTCTGACTATAGGTCTCAGTCTGACATAGTCTCAGTCTGCATGGTCTCAGTCTGACATATAGGTCTCAAGTCTGACATGTAGGTCTCAGTCTGACATATAGGTCTCAGTCTGACATGTAGGTAGTCTGACATATAGGTCTCAGTCTGACATATAGGTCTCAGTCTGACATATATGTCTCAGTCTGACATATATGTCTCAGTCTGACATATAGGTCTCAGTCTGACATTAGGTCTTAGTCTGACATATAGGTCTCAGTCTGACATATAGTGACTTTAAAAGTGATGTAGGCTGCGGTAAAAATGATATAATAAGTATGATTCTTAAGACCTATGTCCTCTGGGATTTGAGGCCGTGTATTTTGGTAGTTGGGCACCCAAGTACAAGACGTCACACCCCATAAGACAGCAGTCTTCATGTACACCGCTGTGATAACCTAACCACTCCTCGTTTGCACGTTACTGCTTCGTCATTTCCATTTTATTCGTAGAACATGCACAGTTACAAGACAGGACAAGTGCTGCCATCATGTGGCGCAGGAAGCATTTATGATCAGTGGCGGATCTAGCACAATTTCAGTCGAATATCACTGTCTGTGAAGCAGACAGATTTGTTAAATCAGCAGAATAAGTTTCTGAAAACAGTGCTGTTATGATACATCGGATGGCACTGTTCTTAATAATTCCTCATACTCCCTCGTCTTGAGTTCTTCTATAAATTCTGCCACATTATTGAACTTCTGTTGTAACCATATGTTTCCACTAAGTTTCTGAAGAATGGCGCGTTTTCTTGAGGGGGGGGGGGGCTTGGGAGAGGGCGCATTTCGCACACCTTCCCTGGACATCAAACTACGGAAGGGGAAACAGTAAGCTCGCCACGTTCCAGTACGAATTGATTAAATAACTTTTGAAGGGCCTCGGATGTTGGTGTCCTGGCCTTAGCGTTATTCGAGATTATTGTCTTCTGGAATGTGACGTCATGTAGATGGGAACCAACATTCGTGAGGCAGCAGGTTCCTGTGAGGCCACCCCAGCATCCTGTAGAATGGGTACCGAGAGCTTTTAAGTCCTTGGTAAAGCGACACACCTCCATCTACGGTCGAGATTAAAATACGTGGAACTATGCCTCTACTCCCAAAGTCGTCTGTATGGCATGGTTCTTAAGCTTTTAAAGACGAGAATTAATCTGAATAATATTTAAAGATTCAGTTCGTACCGCGCAGTAAACACACTCCGTCTCAGTTATACAAACCAGTAAGTTAATGCTGTATAGTGAAATAATCGCTGTTTGTTCTGAGATCCACACAAAACACATAAATACAGTCCGTACCGCGCAGTAAACACACTCCGTCTCAGTTATACAAACCAGTCAGTTAATGCTGTACAGTGAAATAATCGCTGTTTGTTCTGAGATCCACACAAAACACATAAATACAGTCCGTACCGCGCAGTAAACACACTCCGTCTCAGTTATACAAACCAGTCAGTTAATGCTGTACAGTGAAATAATCGCTGTTTGTTCTGAGATCCACACAAAACACATAAATACAGTCCGTACCGCGCAGTAAACACACTCCGTCTCAGTTATACAAACCAGTCAGTTAATGCTGTACAGTGAAATAATCGCTGTTTGTTCTGAGATCCACACAAAACACATAAATACAGTCCGTACCGCGCAGTAAACACACTCCGTCTCAGTTATACAAACCAGTCAGTTAATGCTGTACAGTGAAATAATCGCTGTTTGTTCTGAGATCCACACAAAACACATAAATACAGTCCGTACCGCGCAGTAAACACACTCCGTCTCAGTTATACAAACCAGTCAGTTAATGCTGTACAGTGAAATAATCGCTGTTTGTTCTGAGATCCACACAAAACACATAAATACAGTCCGTACCGCGCAGTAAACACACTCCGTCTCAGTTATACAAACCAGTCAGTTAATGCTGTACAGTGAAATAATCGCTGTTTGTTCTGAGATCCACACAAAACACATAAATACAGTCCGTACCGCGCAGTAAACACACTCCGTCTCAGTTATACAAACCAGTCAGTTAATGCTGTACAGTGAAATAATCGCTGTTTGTTCTGAGATCCACACAAAACACATAAATACAGTCCGTACCGCGCAGTAAACACACTCCGTCTCAGTTATACAAACCAGTCAGTTAATGCTGTACAGTGAAATAATCGCTGTTTGTTCTGAGATCCACACAAAACACATAAATACAGTCCGTACCGCGCAGTAAACACACTCCGTCTCAGTTATACAAACCAGTCAGTTAATGCTGTACAGTGAAATAATCGCTGTTTGTTCTGAGATCCACACAAAACACATAAATACAGTCCGTACCGCGCAGTAAACACACTCCGTCTCAGTTATACAAACCAGTCAGTTAATGCTGTACAGTGAAATAATCGCTGTTTGTTCTGAGATCCACACAAAACACATAAATACAGTCCGTACCGCGCAGTAAACACACTCCGTCTCAGTTATACAAACCAGTCAGTTAATGCTGTACAGTGAAATAATCGCTGTTTGTTCTGAGATCCACACAAAACACATAAATACAGTCCGTACCGCGCAGTAAACACACTCCGTCTCAGTTATACAAACCAGTCAGTTAATGTTGTACAGTGAAATAATCGCTGTTTGTCTGAGATCCACACAAAACACATAAATACACTGTGTGGACAGAACGTAGAATTTATGAATGTTAAACATGGCGGTACATTCAGTTCTTACCGCGCAGTAAACACACTCCGTCTCAGTTATACAAACCAGTCAGTTAATGCTGTACAGTGAAATAATCGCTGTTTGTTCTGAGATCCACACAAAACACATAAATACACTGTGTGGGCAGAACGTAGAATTTATGAATGTTAAACATGGCGGTACATAAAGTAAGCATAGGGCCTTAAACATTTAGTCAGGAACAGGAATGAATATAATTTTGCAAAAATTTTGTGATAGGTTCTTACGGACGTTTCGGATGAACGAGTTGTTTCTATCTTCATTGTATAGTAACATCAGTCAGAAGACCACAACATGAATTTTAAATCTTGTTATTTCAACTACACGAAACATAGCGACGCTTGTCTGTGGTTAGCGAGGCGTTCAGCTAATTCTGTTTGTGATCTTTGGTGAATGAGAGGAACCAGCCGAACGCTGTATTAGTGGCCGTCATTTGAACGTGTTTCGAATTGCTGCATCCATCCACACGACAGATGGTTCACCATCCCCAGTAACAATGGCGGTAAGAAATCTGATAACTCAATTTGTCTCTTTTCCTGCTGCTGTTATCGGCTGTACACACATCTCCCGGGAACCCGATCTGATCATCAGTTGTCGTTAGGTCTGGAAAAGAGATGGGGGCCATCTCTTTTCTAGACCTGATGTTATTGATGCAGACGCTTCCGGTTATGGCTGACAGTACAAAGTGACCGTACAAACTGAGCCCTAAGAATGGATACGAACAGACGGCATTAGCTTAAAATAATATGTACCAGGTGTTCGGGAAAATGAATAATATGTTTTTTTGTGCTTATTAATCTCTAACTATCGATACTGTACCTCTTTGAAGACCCAGGTATAAATGGAATAATGATATTAAAACGTTTAGGATGGTGCGTTTTGATTGGATTTATCTGCCTCACTGTGGGGACCAGGGTGGACTGCTGTGAACACGGCAATGAACTCAGAGTTTTGTGAAAAGCTGACAATACCTTTTTAGCAACTGTCAGCTTCTCGGGAGGGACTCTACACCGTGGAGTTGAGTTATTTCAAATGAATAACACCACTGCGTCATATTATCCAGGTCCCGGATTCATATCTCAGCCTCTGTACAGGCTATTGTGACCTCGGCTTTCCATGGTTTTCCTCATTTCCTCCAGGAAAATTCCAGGACAGTGCCTTAAAATAGACCACGGCCACATTGATCCACATACTTTCTGATTCATAATTTATGTATGATAGAATTCGACCCTATATTTTGTTAGCCGGTGACAGCGCAGGTACATGCAACATAAATAATTTTGAGGTGATTATCGCATTGTGTCATAATAACAGTGAGACCAATACTTCTCCGTCAAATATGTACCTATGTTTTTTTCCCCAATGGCTCGACAACCCCTTGGGGGCCTAGGCCGCCTCATTTTTCGAGGCTTCACGATCACACGCCTTTTAGACACTTTAATTTGTGTAACGTTGGTACTGGTTCCGTACGAATCGAATATGTCGGAGTTAAAGGGCAACATATGCTGTCAGGTACATCTTATCTTATACAGTGTATTATGTTAGTTGAGTATCAAATATATAAACCACATACATGGAATATGCAACATTATAAGATAGCCCTATATATACGCACCTAATGCCTGGTGAAATGGGAAGCAGATAGTACAGAAAACTGTCTTAAAATTTGAGTAATTGACTTTTTTTTTATCATGTGGCACTTTTCGACCCGTTGTCAGGTCATGGCTTTCCCCGTTCGCCGGGCTTCACGATCACACTCAGACATACCACACTTGGTAGGACTCCTCTGGACGAGTGATCAGCCCGTCGCAGAGACCTCTACCTGACAACACACAACACTCTAAAGAGACAGACATCCATGCCCTAGGCGGGATTCGAACCCACAATCCTAGTAAGCGAGCGGCCGTAGACCCTCGCCTTAGACCGCGCGGCCACTGAGATCGGCCATGTACCTATGTACCTATTTAAAAGTCTAGAAATCAGCTATATGTTTCTGCTTATGGTTAAGCCGTCATCAGGCTGTGTATAACAATGAACAAGACAGGCAATGTACGTATAACGTAACATTGAGGCGCGTTCGCGTAACCATTATTGCCGTGGAAATGTAATAAGTATTACAGATTCGGAGTGTTTGTGTGTGTGGGTGGGTGTGTGTGGGGGCCTTAGTTATCCAGCATGCAAAGCGCATGCGCCGTATTTTATTCTTATCTGTGGCCTGTCTGGCTGTGCCATATTTTTCCACATTATCTCATAAACGGTATGATTTTCAGTCTCTCTCACTCTCTGTGTATCTAGTTTCCGTGTAATGTTGAACCGCGTTTGAACTTCCCTTTCCTATTTGAAAGGTCCGAAGGTCGTTGTTCATGGTTCATATGAAAAGCGTTTCGGTTGTATGAACAGCAGTCAACAGCTTCTGCGTGAACATGACACGATCTCGGATTATATACTACCCTTTTCACGAATATTTTTATTTCCATGGCGCAAAAGCCCCTAGTGGGCCAGGGGCCTCCTCATTATCGTGACTTCACGTTGACACACAGACACAACACTCGGTAGAACTCCTCTTGACGAGTGACCAGCCCGTCGCAGAGACCTCTACCTGACAACACACAACACTCACAACAGACAGACATCCATGCCCCCGGTGGGATTCGAACCCGTAATCCCAGTAAGCGAGCGTCCGCAGACCCACGCATTAGACCGCGCGGCCACTGGGATCGGCTTTCACGAATATTACTCAACATAATTCAGATGACCTTGTGTACGATCTCTGTGCCTCATATTCTGCACGAATTGTAACTCACACTTCATCCAAATGCGTATGTGAGTTATGTGAAATCGAAAATATGGAGTTACTCTTCTTGTCCCGATTACCTGGGCTGTTTTGAAGGAGCGAATCCTTCGGGCCCTTGGTGAGATTGCCTTCACTTAACAGCGTGACGCAAGAGTTACGAAACGCGACATTTTGGAGTTATCGCGGCGAGGAATATGTACATTACCATCGTGTACTTCCTCAGTCCGTCTGTCCGTATACATACCTTAACCGCTGGACTACTGAGTAACTAACTAACTAACTAACTAACTCCATGGATCAGAGTCCTTCTTGAGAAGCTAACAGGTCGTCAGCTAGTCAAGAAATTCCCCGCGTTTTATGGAACCCGAAGGTTCATTACCACATTCACAACAGCCCGCCACCTGTCCCTATCCTGAGCCATGTCAATCCAGTCCATGTCCCCCATCCCACTTCTTGAAGATCCATTTTAATATTATCCTCCCATCTACTCCTGGGTCTTCCAAGTGGTCTCCTTCCCTCAGGTCTCCCCACCAAAATCCTGTATGCACCTCTTCCCTCTCCCATACGTGCTACATGCCCCGCCAACCTCATTCTTGATTTGATCACCGAATAATAGTTGGTGATGAGTACAGATCATTAAGTTCCTCGTTATGTAGTCTTCTCCACTCCCCCGTTACCCCGTCCCTCTTAGGCCCAAATATCCTCCTCAGCACCCTATTCTCGAACACCCTCAGCCTATGTTCCTCCCTCAGTGTGAGAGACCAAGTCTCACACCCATACAAAACAACAGGCAAAATTTGACTACTGAATATGAAATTTAATATTGGATAGTTTTACGAGTACGATAATTTTCGAGCGGTTTCAGGTTTTTCGTTTTTATCTGATAATTTCAGCGATCACTTCGCATACAGACAATATTTAGAGACCCAGAGGAAACATAACTACTGCCCTTGTGAAGATACGGCAGGAAGTCTGTTCAGACAGTTCCTGTTACACTGAATTATAACACCATTGCTGGGTTACGGGAACGTCGTCTATCTGAAACACATGCTTATCTGCGTTGACACACTGGCTGTTGGGAGATGATATGATGCAACCAGAATTGTATTTGTTCCTTTTAAAGGCTGTGTGTACGAAACAGTGGCTCGTAATTAGCCTGCTGACTATCCATCGGATGACAGATGAATGTATATGGAGGTTTGGTGGAACCATAACAAGGGAGAACCTGAAAAAGCTAGGAGAAAAACCTGTCCCATTGCCACTTTGTCTACCACAGATCCCACATGGACTGACCTGAGAAAGAACTTGTGCCTGCACGGTGTGACACTGTCAGCAGCAACCTCCTGAACATTCATTTTGTAGTCTGTCTTACGACAGGTCCGTAGCCTCTTCATTCTGCTGTCTGTCTTACGACAGGTCCATAGCCTCTTCATTCTGCAGTCTGTCTTACGACAGGTCCGTAGCCTCTTCATTCTGCTGTCTGTCTTACGACAGGTCCGTAGCCTCTTCATTCTGTAGTCTTACGACAGGTCCGTAGCCTCTTCCAAAGCGAGTTCTCCACATAGTGCGATCTAGTGCTTCCTCTTTCAATTTCCAGTATCCTCTCTTTTCCTTAAGGTCATCCAGTAGCTGCTTACGTCTTCTCCCTCGTCTTCCCGTCATGTCTATCCTTCCTTCTGACTTGTAACTGAACAGTGGCACATAAAACAAAATCGTATCTCAGAACACGTCGTTGTCTATGTTGTGTTAAAGTATTCTGGGATGTTACACCGTGCAGACTGGTAAATATTTACGAGTCCCCGAAACACTTTCCCTGGACTGCCAGTCTCAGAAGTAGGCTGGTATTTTTGGACTGCTTCACCTTGATGTTAAAAGGCACTGCAGTCGGACGAAACGTCGATGACTTATCGATAGGGCATAGCACCCTTCAAGACTTTGAATCTTTGTCGGTACCGCTGTGATAGTCGTTTGTGGTATTTATATTATTATTATATTGATAATTCTTTCTGTCGCACGGGTACGTTTCGTGTCCGCTATATATAATTTTTTTTACGATCCTCTTTAACGGAATTGTAATATTCGCTCTTTTTTTAATTTTGTGTTAGCTTCATCAAATTAGAGCACATTTTGATTAATTAATTTTGCTCTGAAACGTCTCCTATCCATTCCTTCCCAAGTTCTCGTGCAAGTTTGTAAATATTTGAGTTGACCGGGCTTGTCTGCTTTCGTGTTGCAGACTTACAGTTCGCAGTCAACCATCTATTGCTGTTCGTTTGGTAGGTATACGAGGTGTACGTGTAATAGACAGGTATGGGTTAAAGAAAGGAGTGAGCCTTCAGCTGCGTTCAAAATTAGATCTTTTTATCAAGACACGGTCGCTCTCGGTGGACTAGTGGTTAGCGTGCTCGCCACTGGACCCAAGGTTCGCGGGTTCAATCCCGGCCGAGGTCGATGGATTTTTAAGGGTGATAAAAATCCGTAGCACAACCTCCTTCGGAGGGGAAGTAAAGCCGTCGGTCCCATGTCGTAGATTTACGGCATGTAAAAGAACCTTACGGGCATGAATTGAGATGTTTCGTAAGCAAAATTCAGCGGCCATTTCTCACCCAAGTCTCCTAATTGACTGCTAGATGGCTCTGGCAGTCATATCAGGATGAGCAGAATTTGTGCAGTCAGTGGGCTGGTCACTCACTACAGAATGCACACCTCCAGATCAAGAAACCTCTGAAAGGAGGCCATATGCTCCGCAAGGAGCGACAGGAGGAAAGTATCAAGACACGACAGGATACGGTTGAACAAATTACATGGTGTAGGCAGGAATTATTTATTTAATATATTTATTTAATAATATATTTATTTAATAATTTACAGGCCGCGCAATGTCTCGGTTGTCGGTCTCTCATCACGGGGGTCTGGAATCTGTGCCGGAGCAGTCCATGCTGGATTTATGCCGACGAAACGAGTTGGCACTGTGGCACTGGGACAGATTTTATTTCCTGGATACTTACGTCTCTCGCTTTCAGTTTCATTTCACCAATCCTCCATGCTCATTCATCCGTATGTCACCCGACGCTATGTGATGTTAGCACTTTGCAGCGTCGTTAAACAAGACATTAAAGACCTCGTGATTTTGGCTGCGATGCTAAGAACCTCCACCATAAAAAGTACATTGATACGATTTGGATTGATCATGTTGGGTTGGCTGAAGTTAAGAATCTAACGGGCTGTTGTTTTGTAGTATTGGCTTTTATCAAAAATGGCGTTTCGGATACTCATTTCCGTCCTCAGGTATAAAGTTCCGTTCTTAGTTCGGGTTCTTTAGAATCTGTAATCACTGGAATATTATATAACAAGATAGGCAATGTACGTATAACGTAAAATTGAGGCGCGTTCGCGTAACTATTGTTGCCGTAGAAAGGCAATAAGTTTTACGTAGTCTGAGTGTGTCTGTAGCCTTAGTTATCCAGTATGCAAAGCGCATGCGCCGTATTATATTGTTATCTGTGGCCTGTCTGGCTGTACCATATTTTTCCACATTATCTCATAAGCGGCACGGTTTTTGGAAAAAAGTTATTGAACATAAAATGTGTGTTTTGATTCTCTGTACAACTTTTGTATGAAACATTTCTCATTCTAAGAAGAATTCAGCTCGATATTATCATAAACGTACATACGTCTTCATGTAAAGTACCCGGTATTATTGTCAGATTTTAATAAAACTTGAATTTTCTCGACAGATTTTCGAAAAATTCTCAAATATCAAATTTCATGAAAATCCTTCCGGTGGGAGACTAGTTGTTCCATGCGAACAGACGGACAGACAGACACGACGAACCTAATAGTCGCTTTTTTGTAATTTTGCGAATACACCTAAAAATCCAGTTTCTTCCACACAGGGGACACTATCTGTGAAGACCAGCCTATTAATGCTGTTCAGCGAAATTATAGCTCTTTATTTTGACAATCGTACGAATCACTTAAATATTCCGTGTGGACAAAATTTGGGGATTCATGTGCTAGAGTAGGTGAAGCTATAATAACCACTGGTCTTTAAAGTGTTAAAGCAGTGTATACTGTCACTAAATGAATTATTGCACTGTGAGAATTGTAATACGAGGCATGTTTGTATTATCGACCTCTGACCGTTATCGCTGTTTGTGTATCTAATCTAGGGTTCCAGAATTCACTACAAAGAACACCGCAAATCTGTATGGTAAGGGTAATTACTTGGGTAGCTGTCATTGTTGTATATGGCTAATTTTGATTGATCACTGATGCGCCGTATCTAGTTACGACGACAATGGAACGGAGTGCTAACTGATATTTGGTTTACTCTTGCCAAAACCTTGCTATAATGCCTGTTAGCGTGTGGATTGCTTCTGTGATAGACAGAAACAGTTGGCTGGTTTAAATTACATTTTACTGAGTTGCAGAAATATGCCTTTGTTGTGTCAATGATCCATAATGAATCAAGTAACTAGGTTCTGCGGTCTACCAGGATGTAACATCATGTATTTTGATAGGTACCAACATTACGGAGGAACTTGTTGCCTCCATCTTCGTCTGCCTTTAATGTTGGTAGCCATTTACCAAACTACAACGCATCACATCCCAGAAGACCCTAATCTTGGTACTGCTGTCAACTGAGGTCGCTTTATGTTTTCTGATTTTTTGGACAGCTTAAAATTTTGAAAAAAAATAAAACCAAAAAAAAAAAATTTGGAGTTAGTGAAATAAAATGTCACTGGATTGTTTGAGAGAGAAAATCGATTAATAAAATTCCGCCCCAGGCACCTGCTTCTTTGCTGGTGTCTAGAGAGCCGGTCCTGGCAGTGACAGTCTAAAATGTCACATTAAATCCTTTTATTGTGCTCATAATTTATCTTACGTATGGGGGGAAACATAACGCGAGTGAAACGATGTGCTGTTATTTGTGTGATCATACCAAGGTGCATGAGATGGGTGGGGAATTTGGCACGTGTGAAGGGGAGAGATGCATACAAGGTTTTGGTGGGGAAACCTGAAGGAAAGAAACCACTTGGAAGACCCAGGCTTAGATGGGAGGATAATATTAAAATGGATCTTGAAGGAGTAGTGTAGGGGGGGGCTTGGGCTTGACTAATTTGATTCAGGATATGGACAGGTGGCGGGCTCTTGTGACCAGACTAATGAACCTTCGCGTTGCACAAAATGTTGGGAATTTCTTGACTAGCTGAGGAACTGTTAGCTTCTAAAGAGGGACTATTGTCCATCGAATTAGTTAGTTAGATAGATAGCAATGTTTGTTACTACACAAAGACAGTTTATTTTAGTGTACAGTCTTGTCTTAATATTAGAAATTCCGCATTTATTTATGCTAATAGGAATTACGTCGTGCGTAGTGTTTATAAAGTTTGTAGCACTGCTTAATGTGTAGTGTGTAAAATGAAGTAATTTGAATGTGGTATTAAAATTCAAATTAAAATTCCCCTTCAACTCTTTTGAGCCTGAAAGAGAGTGACAGACAAATGACGGGGATTCCCAGGCCGACTTCGATATATGTATATATCGGTGTTGTATGTTAATGTTATCCAAGGTCTGAGCCATGTTCACTAGCCCCGGTTTTCAGGGAAAATATGTTAATTCACACTGAATTTAGTCCATCAACACGTGGTATTTCCAGGCAGCCATCCACGTATCCTCAAATTCATCTCATTAATATTGAAACTCGAATTTCATCCTCAAACAAAACACCTCACTTCTCTATTAGTAAGTCCAACCGATTAATATTCTTTAGGGAAGTAATCGCTGTTTATTGTGAGAATCATACGACACGTGTATTTACAGCGTGTTTCATAAGTCCATCCGGGATTTAGAGGCTAGGCCGTGCAGTAGCAAACCCACGTATAAGAGATAAAAGCATGCCAACGGATAGAGGAAATGTAAAAGTTTTTTTCGTGATAGATGCGATGGCGTAGTTACCCGTTTCTCCGCTAGGAGGCAGTGGTATGCAAACATGGCGTTTTCAGGTGAACAGAAAGCTCAACACTTATTCCCTGGCCTGCCAGGTCACCCGACCTTACTCCATGTGACTTTTTCCTGTGGGGTTACGTTAAAGATCGTGTTTACGTGCCTCCTTTACCAAGATATTTACCGGAGCTTCGGCTAAGAATTATGGATGCAGTTGCTACCATCGACGTTCATATGTTGGAACGTGTGTGGCAGGAGCTAGATTACAGGATTGACGTCTGTCGAGTCACCAAAGGGGGACATATTGAACATTTGTAAGATAGGTTCAAAACTTGGATATGTACTCTTTTCACTGACATGCTCTCATCCCCCGTGTGTGATTTGGCTCCTGAGCTACAGACCTCCGAAATCCCGGAGGGATTTATGAAACACCCTGTATATTGTGTGAACAAGATGCAGTGCTTCAAGTTTAATGGCAGGTGGTGCATGTGGGAATTTGTGTGTTCTGAAGGATTAAACATATGATGCTAACGAGAAAAGCAGTTTGTTTCGTGGGGTTATATCCCAGTCACATAAATCTTCTAGGAGATGTGCTACATACGGTATGCATATTCAAATTTTAAATCGCCTACAAGAAATAAATATGCGTGTTTATGTATGTATGTATGTATGTTTGGATGTATGGATGGTTGGCTATAAAGGTTAGGTTTATCCGTAACTGTCATATTAGGATTTTCCCATCATGTAGGCACATGTTATCTGAACTAGGGATGTCCAGCCTCTTTTGGGTGAAGGACAACGAATAAAAAGTTGTACCTTTTAGCGGGTTACTCATGAATTTGCCGAAGAAAGATGAGAATTGAAATAATTTTTAATGAATATCTTTGCACTTTATGTTATAACGTAAGGATTGTTTCAAAATAGTGTTCTGTCACCGTCCAGCTCACAGACATAATGTTCTGTCACAGTCCATCTCACAGACATAATGTTCTGTCACAGTCCATCTCACAGACAATGTTCTGTCACAGTCCATCTCACAGACATAATGTTCTGTCACAGTCCATCTCACAGACATAATGTTCTGTCACCGTCCAGCTCACAGACATAATGTTCTGTCACAGTCCATCTCACAGACATAGTGTTCTGTCACAGTCCATCTCACAGACATAGTGTTCTGTCACAGTCCATCTCACAGACAATGTTCTGTCACAGTCCATCTCGCAGACATAATGTTCTGTCACAGTCCATGTCACAGACATAATGTTCTGTCACAGTCCATCTCGCAGACATAATGTTCTGTCACAGTCCATGTCACAGACATAATGTTCTGTCACAGTCCATCTCACAGACAATGTTCTGTCACAGTCCATCTCACAGACATAATGTTCTGTCACAGTCCATCTCACAGACATAATGTTCTGTCACCGTCCAGCTCACAGACATAATGTTCTGTCACAGTCCATCTCACAGACATAGTGTTCTGTCACAGTCCATCTCACAGACAATGTTCTGTCACAGTCCATCTCGCAGACATAATGTTCTGTCACAGTCCATGTCACAGACATAATGTTCTGTCACAGTCCATGTCACAGACATAATGTTCTGTCACAGTCCATCTCGCAGACATAATGTTCTGTCACAGTCCATGTCACAGACATAATGTTCTGTCACAGTCCATCTCACAGACATAATGTTCTGTCACAGTCCATCTCACAGACATAGTGTTCTGTCACAGTCCATCTCACAGACATAGTGTTCTGTCACAGTCCATCTCACAGACAATGTTCTGTCACAGTCCATCTCGCAGACATAATGTTCTGTCACAGTTCATCTCACAGACATAATGTTCTGTCACAGTCCATCTCACGGACATAATGTTCTGTCACAGTCCATCTCACAGACATAATGTTCTGTGACAGTCCATCTCACAGACATAATGTTCTGTCACAGTCCATCTCACGGACATAATGTTCTGTGACAGTCCATCTCATAGACATAATGTTCTGTCACAGTCCATCTCACAGACCTAATGTTCTGTCACAGTCCATCTCACAGACCTAATGTTCTGTCACAGTCCATCTCACAGACATAGTGTTCTGTCACAGTCCATGTCACAGTCCATCTCACAGACCTAATGTTATGTCACAGTCCATCTCACAGACAAACAAACCATTCTCCCACAAAGTGCCACTCACCACTATTTACAGCTAATACCCTCAACAAAGTGACATCTGAACACAGCCTGAACATTCAGAACTCGTCTGCACCGAACAGAGATACCGTGTACAGAGATTCCATCTATAGATAGGAAATGACCACGTGCTTTGGGATCATCAGTAGACAGTTCAGACAGGTCAAAACTAACTTCAGGCCGGTTCAGATTACAATGGGAAATAGCTGCATTTATCATCATCGGAGCATAAAGTATATTTAGACAACAGTTTGAGTACTTGACAAGGCCGTTCCTGTAGAAACCAACAACGTAAAGATTCCCTACGTGACGCATTCACCGACTGACAATATTGCACCAAATGGTGATGGTGATGATATCTAGAGGCATACCTTCCATTCATTGTTGCCACCTTTTGCCCTTATTAACAACTACTAACCGTCACTGCTAACATACATAGGGGCCAAACAGGAAGCGATGTGAATTGTAAAATCCCCTCAACTGACCAGAAATCCTTCCAAGGGCAGCACAATGGCCGCGAACGAACGGTTAGCGATCACTGATCTAACCCGCTTAAGTCTTTATATTTGTGTTAGTTTATACTAAAGAATCATACAAGCTACATCACTCAGTACCTTAGGCATCTATTACTGGAAGATGTTTGAGGCCTGTTACTTTACCCTTGCAGGCACAAATCCTTGCTTCAGCGAACTGAGAGGTATAGACCCTGACAAATGCATGAATATACATCAGGTTTGCATGGTTATGTAATCCGTGGCGCGTACCCCTTCCCCGCCACCATCCCTCAGCCTCGTGTCGCGTATTTCAAAACTCAACCTCCCTCAGTATCAGCATTAGGGAGTGGGAGTGTGTCGTTAGTGCTGTTGTGTTTAAGAGTCGTGAGGGACGTCCTTGAAATATCAGCATTAGTTTTTAAGCAGTGTCGACGCCTTGTTTAATCGACAATGTCTGTGTCTTGTAGGTAATAGGGTATTAATTTTCTCCACCAGAGATATTTGTGGGCCGCGATAGCTCAGTCGGTATAGCGACTCGCTACGGGCTGGACGGTCCGGGGATCGAATCACGCCGATCCCAGTGGCCGTGCGGTCTAAGGCGTGGGTCTACGGCCGCTCGCTTGCTGGGATTGTGGGTTCGAGTCCACCGGGGGCATGGATGTTTGTGTTGTGTTTGTTGTAAGGACGGTAGTATGGAACGTAAAGTGACATGAAGGACGAAAAAGGATTTAAACAGTACAAAAATGGATCAAAGGGAAAAACCCCGGACAGACAAAAAAAACCCACCACCAGGGGCATGGATGTTTGTGTTGTGTTTGTTGTAAGGACGGTAACATGGAACGTAAAGTGACATGAAGGACGAAAGGATTTAAACAGTACAAAAATGGATCAAAGGGAAAAACCCCGGACAGACAAAAAAAAACCCACCACCGGGGGCATGGATGTTTGTGTTGTGTTTGTTGTAAGGACGGTAACATGGAACGTAAAGTGACATGAAGGACGAAAGGATTTAAACAGTACAAAAATGGATCAAAGGGAAAAACCCCGGACAGGCAAAAAAAAAATCCCGGTGGGGGCGAGATTTTCGGCACCCGTCGAGACTGGTCCTGGGGCCTGCCCAGCCTCTTGTACAGTTTTAATGCAAGACATCCCCGTTGGCATGCAGATTACAAGAGTATATTTATTGTTATCATTTGTACAGTCAGATCCAACACTTTGTTTTTAAATTCGTATTTAGGCTACCAGTTTCGGCTCCTTAGAGCCATCATCAGGCCATAACAGAAACTGTAAGCTCTCCATGTTTTTGTAAGTAGGAGATCTGCCCCTTTTTACAATATTAAATACATAACAAACGTATATAACAATGCTGTATATATATATTGCCTAAGTAGAATATTAAATTGAGAACCAATTGTCTTCTGGACTTTGTACATCGTCCGGATAAAATATAAAAATATAAAATCCCGACGTTTCGGAAGCTGGTTCTTCTTCCGTCTTCAGATGAAGGTAGGAGAGATACCTGAAGACGGAAGTAGAACCAGCTTCCGAAACGTCGTGATTTTATATTTTTACATTTTATCCGGACGATGTACAAAGTCCAGAAGACAATTAGTTCTCAATATTATTCACCGTCGTCAGAACCTTTTAGAATTTAAAATATTAAAATCAAGTAAAAATGTTGTCGATGTTGCTTAAAAACGGGCGATTGGTATTGAGGGGCAACTAGAAAGTAAAATTTAAAAGAAATTAAAATTTTGACAATTGTACATTGGGTACCGGATCTCTTCCCGGGGGATAAAGCGGCCGGGGCGTGGCGTTGACTAACCAACCCATCTAGCGCCGGGGTTAAATAAAGAGTAGAGCTACACCTGTATTCCCCCTCTGTGCTTTCTTGGCCTGTTGTCACCTGGTTAGTATTCACAGTGTAGACGGACAGTGTTCTCTGTGAGGTACGAACCGAAATTCATAAAGTGTGTATTCATGAACTTAATGTTGCAAGCCATGCACTCGCTCATGTGGCTAGTCACTGGACCTTCACTGCACAGGCCTGGGTTCATTCCTTGGCCAGTCCATATTGACTTCGCTGTGGGAAATGTAGCACTGCGACAGGACCTTCTCCAAGTCATTCCGTTTTCGCCTGTCAGTATCATTCCACCCAAGCTACATACACCTCTTCATCTGTATACAGATCTTAACAGCAAAGACAGTCGAAGCCTGAGAACCTTCTGAAAGAAGTGTTTTTTGACGGAAAAGTCTTACACCGCGGGTCCGGTATGGGGGGAAACTATGCGAAAGTGGATGTTACGATTTTGTATATACCACACAAATCTTAATAACTTTGAAACTATAACGCATATCCAAATAAGCAATACACGGTTTAAAAGAGCAAGGATGAAAGAATGTTACGCGACATTAACCTTGAGCGCGTGACGTCACACGCCGCCACATTATGGTCACGAAGTTGGAGTGGAAAATTACCGGTTCGCCGCGCGGCAAAATTAATATATCTCGGGAACGCGTACGCGTAGGACGTTATGTGAGGTGTCGTTTAACAGAGCTCGACGAGTACTATAAAATAAAATACTAATAGTGACAATAGTGAAAGAACTTGAAAAAAATATACAGTGAGAAAGTGTTGAACTTGGACAAATTTTCCCTAAAATTTAAAAAATGTCGAAATATCTTGAAAACAAGAAGGTAAATGCCTATCGTATACGCTTACAAAGTGAAAGAAGGATAAATGAGGAATCCAAAAACGCCCCTATGACAGCAGCAGAACGAATGCGGAGGATGAGGCAGCGTCGACAAGTTGAGGCGAGCACCAGTCGCTAGGACGCCGCAACGCCTGACGCAAGTTCACAGGCTTCACAACTTTAAAGAATACCACGATAGACTTAACGTTCTCTAGAGATATGAGTGTAGCATGTAAGTCTACATATCGTACTACTCATACCATTGTCCTGTCTTCAACAAAATTTTACAAATTAGTCAGCATTGTCAGAAATAAATAAAATAAAACAAATGCAAGTTCCTTGCGCTCATTTCTTTCTTACCAACCCTAATACACCCCACCCCGAAAACACCGCCTGGGTAAGACGTTTTCCGCCAAAAACCTCAGCGGTAGTGACTCCGACACTACCTACCCCGTTTTTCGGAAGTCTCACAGAATTTGATATAAAAATACTTCCACAGTTTTTATGTTTCAAAGTGTCTAATGTGTATTTTGCATGGCGTAAATGCTTTTTCGTCACCCTATAATTGTTTGACAGTAACTGCTATCTGTACCAGTAAATACTCGTACCACACAGTCGCTCGGAGGATGGGTTGCGTGTATTTTTTGTAAGCCCTCAGACAATTCAGTTCGCGTTAGAACTGGACACATAAGTACATTCGAAACCACAACAGACCGGCCCTTGACGCCGGCCCAGAGGGCAACGCATTCATTTCGGTTAACAGAATCAATAATAGTTGAGCCTTCTGTAATTTGCGAGAGTGCGTCCAGTGACGTCACTTTTTGTTCCCTTGCTCTGCTCCTAGTTTCGTACGTGTTTAAAGCGTGTATATCTGTCTTCGTGTGTAATGCACGTCGGTCGAGTAGTTGTAACACGTTTATTTGTGTTAATTCGTAGCTCTTTTTATGTGACAAACGGCTCAGACTATTACATAAAATTTAACGCCTTGATATTAGATAGAAAATTATGTCAACTGACTCAATCTTCGTAAGGACGTACCTACATTATTGTCGTTGTAACCCACATGAACGTGTGCCTGTTCAATTTCGTACAAAATTTATAATTACTTGTTAAAACCTGTGATTATAGAGTAAAAAGGTAAAAGCAATCCCATTACAGGCCTGGACAGTTCCTTAGGGTTCCAGGAGTTTGAGGTTCCCAGATTTCTAGACAATCGGCACTTGAAGGTGGTAAGGTTGTCAGCCCTACACGCCGGCCACCTTTACCCCCCAGGAAATATTCCTGGTACTTATTTCTGTTAGAGGCTGAGTCGACCCCAGGGCCATAGCGCGATCGAAATGACACCATCGGGAATCGAACCCGCGACCTTCCGGCTTGTAGCGCAGTGCCTCAACCAACTGCGCCACCGAGTGCCCCTATTATAGAGTAACTACAGAGAAACAGTAAATAAATAAATATTAAAGTAATAAATAGATAAATAGATGAATAAATGTTATCATAGTAATTATGATGTTCATAAAGGTGCGTAGGGTGTTGATTTTTTTATCCCGCTCGGAGATTGGGTTCATTATCATCGACACCATCATGCATTATGCATGAATAGGCTTAATTCTTTAACGGCCAGTGGTCACTTTATGTACCATCAGGTTTAACATTTAAAAAATTCTACGTTCTGCCCACATAGTGTATTTATGTGTTTTGTGTGGATCTCAGAACAAACAGCGATTATTTCACTGTACAGCATTAACTGACTGGTTTGTATAACTGAGACGGAGTGTGTTTACTGCGCGGTACGGACTGTATTTATGTGTTTTGTGTGGATCTCAGAACAAACAGCGATTATTTCACTGTACAACATTAACTGACTGGTTTGTATAACTGAGACGGAGTGTGTTTACTGCGCGGTACGGACTGTATTTATGTGTTTTGTGTGGATCTCAGAACAAACAGCGATTATTTCACTGTACAACATTAACTGACTGGTTTGTATAACTGAGACGGAGTGTGTTTACTGCGCGGTACGGACTGTATTTATGTGTTTTATGTGGATCTCAGAACAAACAGCGATTATTTCACTGTACAGCATTAACTGACTGGTTTGTATAACTGAGACGGAGTGTGTTTACTGCGCGGTACGGACTGTATTTGTGTGTTTTGTGTGGATCTCAGAACAAACAGCGATTATTTCACTGTACAGCATTAACTGACTGGTTTGTATAACTGAGACGGAGTGTGTTTACTGCGCGGTACGGACTGTATTTATGTGTTTTGTGTGGATCTCAGAACAAACAGCGATTATTTCACTGTACAACATTAACTGACTGGTTTGTATAACTGAGACGGAGTGTGTTTACTGCGCGGTACGGACTGTATTTATGTGTTTTATGTGGATCTCAGAACAAACAGCGATTATTTCACTGTACAGCATTAACTGACTGGTTTGTATAACTGAGACGGAGTGTGTTTACTGCGCGGTACGGACTGTATTTATGTGTTTTGTGTGGATCTCAGAACAAACAGCGATTATTTCACTGTACAACATTAACTGACTGGTTTGTATAACTGAGACGGAGTGTGTTTACTGCGCGGTACGGACTGTATTTATGTGTTTTATGTGGATCTCAGAACAAACAGCGATTATTTCACTGTACAGCATTAACTGACTGGTTTGTATAACCGAGACGGATTGTGTTTACTGAGCGGTACGAACTGAATTTTTTTAAATAATGTAGGTGTGTCGTAGTCATTCAAGTGTTTTCCTGTATCCTTTCACGGACCTAATACAGAACACACAAATACATTATGTAACTCACTCCGCACTCTTACCAGTATGTACGGTAGCCACAGCTGTTAAATCGATGTGTCAGTATTACGGTAGGATTTTTGGATGTGATTAAAATCCTCATTACCACTCTTAATCGAATTAATATAGGCTAGTATTAATCTTCCTCCTGAAAGACTTATTCATAGACGGAAGTATGTTATTAAATGGATCTTATAGCAGCGGAGAGCGGTGTAAATTAGTCTGCGTAGTCACTACACTACGAGATGTAAAGCCGAGGAATTGGAGGTTAATTCCCGATAGCATGATAGATTTTTATCTTCGTTAAGCCATCCATACCGGCTCTGGAGTCCTCCACCCAGCCACCTCTGCAGTGAGTACCGTGGAATTTTATCCGGGGATGAAACTGTCGGAGTTTGAACCTAACTGGTCACCTTCATCTATTGCAGAGGTTAAAAATGCGTGGATATATATGTACTTCTGCTTTGTAATACACTTTGACGGCATATTGCTTAATTAAGCATATTCTTGGACTTTTACTTGACTTGTATAGAATATCCGTTGTTTTAGATTAGTATATAATTAATATACCCACATAGAAGCCCTACGCTTATTTTAGTATATAATATTAAAACGGATCTTAAAGTTATAGAGGGCAAGTGTGGCCTCAAATTATCTGGCTGAGTATAGGGACCTGTATGTGGCTGTTTTGAACACGGTAATGAAATTTCATGTCGACCTCGGTGGACTAGTGGTTAGCGTGCTCGCCACTGGACCCAAGGTTCGCGGGTTCGATCCCGACCGAGGTCGATGGATTTTTAAGGGTGATAAAAATCCGGAGCACCACTTCCTTCCGGCGGTCCCATGCCGTAGATTTACGGCATGTAAAAGAACCTTACGGGCATGAATAGAAATGTTTCGTAAGCAAAATTCAAAGTGGTCATTTCTCACCCAAGTCTCCTGACTGCCTGCCAGATGGCTCTGGCGGTCACATCAGGATCGATAGAGCAGCAGCGCGGCCAGTTGGTCAGTCACCAACTGCCACGAATGCGCACGACCCAGTAACCTCGGAAAGAGGAGGCCTGAGCCCATATAGGGCTGTTGAGCCATGGTTATTATTATATTATAATGAACTTTCATATCCCACAGAAGGCCATGAATATTTAGAATAAGTGAGAAACTGTTTGCTTTCAAAGGAAAACTGTCATTTATTCCTCTGATATACAGGGTATACACAAAAGAATGGTGCGGTTTATATGTATATATACATATAATCCGCACCATTCTTTTGTGTATACCCTGTACAAGGCAGCTTCCATAGCATGAATAAACTGTGCGAGGCTTGAGGTTCCTGCAGTTTCCAGTCATGCGGGTTCTGATGCTGTCTCTCTGGGCCAGTATTTCCCCAACGACACAACGTCACAACCCTCAAGACTGGAATCTTCATAAATAAACTAATTTTAGCTTCACTTCGCATGTTGTAAGAACGCCTGCATATTGCGCGTAGTCTGTACCGCCCAACACAAGTGTCGGAGAAGTGGTCGAGTGAGCACGGCGTCTGACAGCTTAACACTGTTTTTACAGGACATAAAGAGAATGCAGTTGTGTGTAACTCCGATTTGTCTTTCATTGTAAAGCAGTCCTTGTGTGCCTTTTGAAGGGTAACATTACATTACATAAGCCATTTTACGTAACATACAATGTTAACATTCCATAACAAATCATTGACATAAAATTCAGTGTTAACATTGCATAACAAAGTATTTTGATAAAGCCTTTAGTGTTATCGGGAACCGGGATAGCTCAGTCAGTATAGTGATCAGACTACATGCTGGAGGACCGAGGTGTTTGTATTTTCCAAAATGTCCATACCGGATTTAGGGCCTACCCAGCCCGCTATTCAGTGTGTACCGGGGGGCTCGTGCCATGGGGAGAAAGCGCCCGGGACGTAAAACTGACTACTGACCTTTACGTAGTGCCGAGGTTGAGAATGAGTGGAGCTACCTCTCCACTCCCCCTTTCACATTCCGTGTTATTGAATTTACAGTTGAAGGTACATCTGACTAGAGCAGTCATGTGGGATCCATGTTGCACTGAATCTTCTAGTTTTAAATTCACTTTACTAAATTCAGTGAATTCTTACGTGATGTTGTTATGTAGTGTTGTGTATTCCAGTATTGCGGACCATACTACCCTCATCTTCAGGGTAGAAGAAAATTATATTGCCCTGTAGATGGAGACAGCTAATTCCTTCGAAACATCTGTAAATTTCTACCAGACTTCACGACATGACATATACAGTAATCTTTATAATCACGGCTGTAAGAACCTGAGGTCGTGGATGAATGGAATTAGCGTGCTTAATAATTTCACAGGGCCGAAACACCGTTAATTGCCTATCCAAGACTGACTTTCTCAAACAAACTTTCGATCAAAACACTTTGCATGGCTGGTAGAGGTATTTCCCGTAAGTCAGGTGGCTGGTTGTTGCCTCTACCTTACGTAGTCCGGCTGTTAATTAAAAGCGGCTCGAACCTGCGGCTACGTGACGTCATGGAAGGCGTATCCCAAAGGAGATGGCGGAGAGATACAAAGGATAGGGCGCAGCTATCTCTGGAATGAGTGAGGAACATGAGTAGCGTACAGCGCAGTTCAAGGGAAAGACAACACTTGTCTGCTTATGTTAGTGACATTGCTGAGGCATTGATACAGATGTTATACCGTGTGTGGCAGATGTGACATAGTACAAACTACGTCTCGATAATAAAAATCAACAACTTAAAATCACGTTGGTGACTGTATACTCGTATGTTGCCTGTCTGAACACAGTATTATGAATTTCATGTGATTTTTACAATCAACAGTACTGCCTCAGGCGATCAGTCGCCGGCCTCTCACGCCAGAGGATCGAGTTCAATCCCACGTACGATATGTCATGCTTAAAGTGACACTGGGACATGTTTTTCTCCCAGTACTTCAGTTTTCTCCTGTGAGTATCACTTCACCATTGCTCCATACTCATTTATTTATCACCGACCTTATGATTCTAGCAATTAACAGCATCGTTAAACAAACCTTATCGAGTTGCTCTTTGGACTTTAAATCCGTTGTTTTTTTAGGTAAGAACTTTGTTTTTAAAAGCGTTGATGGATAATACCGGCTTGCAAAGTATTAAATAATAAATGTAATTAATTTTACCGCGTCTGTTAAATTGCCTGGCAAACACTGCAAGAATAACTACAGATATGACGATAAAATATAAACATACAGGGCGTACACAAAAGAATGGTGCGGTTTCAAAAGTGAATAAAACATTTATGTCTCACCTTACACGGGCACAACATACACCGTCAGCGGCGGCAACTGTCCAAGTTTCTCATGCGCTACCAGCAGTTCGCTTCTCATGCTTACTGCGTGGCCGCGGGGCCAGTTTCAAAGATGGCGTTGCAGCAGGCCATTACAGCGGACATGCTACACCGGGTCTGGGATGAGTTTGATTACCGTGTGGATGTGTGTCGTGTGACCCAGGGTGCACACATTGAAGGATTGTAATTACCAAATGAGAATAGGAGATATATAACATAGTGCATTTCAACATATCATATATGTACATATATATACATATATATATATATATATATATACAGGGCATACACAAAAGAATGGTGCGGTATCAAAAGTGAATAAAAAATGTATTTCTCACCTTACACGGGCACAACATACACCGTCAGCGGCGGCAACTGTCCAAGTTTCTCATGCGCTACCAGCAGTTCGCTTCTCTTGCTTCTCATCCATGAAATTCGTGATCGGATAACGCATGCACTGCAGGCCATTACAGCGGACATGCTACACCGGGTCTGGGATGAGTTTGATTACCGTGTGGATGTGTGTCGTGTGACCCAGGGTGCACACATTGAAGGATTGTAATTACCAAATGAGAAACTTGGACAGTTGCCGCCGCTGATGGTGTATGTTGTGCCCGTGTAAGGTGAGAAATACATTTTTTATTCACTTTTGATACCGCACCATTCTTTTGTGTATGCCCTGTATATCGAAGGAGAAACGATGTGAAAGATTAAAGAGCAGAATTACAAATGTCACGTCGATATTAATTGTATACAGAGAGTATTTTTTATCGCTGAACTCAACAGTACAGAGCGGAGGGCATCCTTAGTCGTTATGCGGTAACGGTGTCGTCCGCTCTACAGCGAGCAGTCCAGCGATAAAACTATTCTCTGTAATAATAAACTGCCGTTATTGTAAGACAGCCTGACTTGAATTAATGGACAACTGTTAGAATTTTAAGTTGTGTAATATTCTGATGTTATATGCCACATTTTAAATTATTTACTCCATTGACGTGTGCTATCGTCTTACACTAAAACAATAATGAAAAATTAATAAATTGGGATGGGTCCCAGAAACTGTTTTAATTATTTTTAACACGAAACGATAGGAAAAGTTCATTAAACAAATTTTTCCAAGTTACATTTTTATGTCCCATAAAAGTAAACCCTGTTAATGATAACGAAGATAAATCACCACTGTACAGGACCAGCTTGACCTCCGTTCGATTCAGCATAGAGAACAGTAAATAGAGGTCTGACACTAAGCCACATCTGCTAATCTCATCGCCACTTTAATTATTAAGCAACTGGGAGAGCAGCAGCTAATGCCGTCAGTTCTGTATCTGCGTATTTTTTCCAATGTATTGAAAATAAGATAATATGGGGATGGAATGCCGTTGAAATACTAGTGGAAAAATTTGACAATTCCCACCTCTAGCCACTGTTTTCACGTATAATCTTTCCATTGATCTACTCTTACACATTTTAAACCTTGAGGGACACGTTGATATTCCGATATTACTGGAAATTCTGGAAAGAGAGCATCATAGAATAAGCGGTGCTACTAACTACAGATTAAACGTTATTACCGACCAAATCGTACGTAGTTCTCGACTGCTTCAGAGCGACTGATTGTTTTTGTTTAGTCACTGCCACCTGGCGTGTCTATTCGTAACTGTAAGACTGACTAGCTACGTGGGATCGTCAGTCACTGCCACCTGGCGTGTCTATTCGTAACTGTAAGAATGACTAGCTACTTGGGGACAGAATAACGACAGAATTTCAATATTGTGAATTACATACATAAGGAAGTATATTAAACATAACGTTAAATTAGTACTTTTCTAAAATATATACAAACAGCAGTAAGAATTACGCTATACAGAAGAACCATACGTTTTCTTCTGTATTTTTCGGCCAGCCTGGGCCATAATCAGGGACAAGATGGAAGATACGAAATAGATGGTTCTCAAGTATTACCTTAAAACTGCTGCGTTAAGTTAGCCGACTTATTACTGAATACAATTGTGCATATATATATATATATATATATATATATATATATATTGGCAAAATCTATATAAAAGTCCAGTATTCTCAGCCTTTAATGTGTTATTCTTTGCCTACTAAAGCTAATAGTTTTAGTGTAAAACTTGGGTAATTCATATTTTGTCTTCCTCATGATGGCACAACCTGGCCGAAACATGTAGCAGGAAGAAAGCTTAGAATTGTTCTCCATAGCCTGTGTGATATCTCTCCGTGTTTATTTATATTGATGAATATATGAGAATATATAAAATACCCGATTTTTTGGGTAGTTTTTGATCCGTATCCAAAAGTGTAATCAAAATTACGTATAGTGTGTGCCTCGGATAGTTAATGAGTTGTATATATCAAATAGGAAAGTAAATATAAATTGCGCTCGGCCGCCATGTTTGTATAAACTTTACAGGAAAGTACCTTAATAAAAGGAGCTGAGATAGTCTAGTCGTAATTGATAGTGGGTTATGGGCTGGACGGCCAAAATATTTTTTCTTCTCCAAAAGCGTCCAGCCAACCAGTTCAATAGGTAGCGGTGTTCTTTTCCCGGGGGTAAAACGGCACTGGCGTGAAGCTGACTACAGGAGCCATATTTATGTTACTGGTGATAGGAAATGTACAAAATATTACCAGTGTGTGATCGTCTCTAATGATGTGCTGTTCGAATCAAGTTTTACAGAAAACCGTGAGTTCAAAATTTGCACATAGCAGACCCGTGGACGTGTTGATACCTCAAGCCTTTCATGGAGTAGCCAGAGTTGGTGGAATACGGCAGCGTCAGACTGAACCGTCAGAACATTTCAGGTTTACAATTGTTCCTTTAGCCCATTCTCAGAGCGTAATGAATTTTCACTTGTACTGAAATCTCTTTAATGGATTACGGGTTGAGTGCCTTGAATGAAAAAAAAGGGGGGGGGGATTTAATTTAAACATCCTAGGGGGAATATATTCGTACAATTGCTCACATTTATCGCATTTGTGTTTCTGTAGTGAATTGAAATGAACTGCATGAAATCACAGAGCACAGGAACTTAACTGTAGGACGCTTAGTGATTGATATACAGGCTTATGTTTGATGTATTGGCCTGTGCTTAATTAGACTTGAGGTTCCACGGCTGTGAATATGGACTTCGTGGATGTGACGCAATTTAGCCTTGTAAATAGATACTGTAGTTTCGATTCAACCTTCTGCCTCCATCTTCAGGATAAAATAAAGTGAAGTGATCTATCCTAAAGCAGGAGTTAGCAGGTTCCTCCCAAAGTCTGTGTCTGTCTTATGCCCTCAGAATCCTAACTCCATTATGTAGGATATATGTATACATATATATATATATAGAAATATATATATGTATACATATATATATATATATATACGTACTTGTATAGCGAAAAGTTTATTATTTTATGTCGTCTCTTGGAGTGGTTAAAATATTGCACCCCTTTATCATTCGTACTACATGTACTGCCCATCTTATCTTAAATTTGATCATTATAATACCATATAATTACGAGTACAAATTATCAAGCATATAATTATACAGTTTTCTTCGCCTTCATTTTGCTTCCTCCACATTATATCCAAATATTCCCCTCAGCACCCTGTTTTAAAACACCATCAGTCTATGTTCGTGCCTTAAAGTGAGAGACCGAGTTTTACACCCAGAAATGTGAACATTTAAAGTTATAGCGAATTACTTTTATCTCAGCGTTCTGGGTAGCGGACAAAAAGACAATTCTGCACCGAATGATTGCAGCCATTCCCCGAATTGATTTCTGATCTTTATTTATTCGAAAATAGAGCTTTCATTCGTCTGTGTCGTTCGCAGATATTTTCAGTTGATTCTTTATGATGTAATTTTGTTGTGACTTGACCAAAGCTTATTTTTGTGTAAAAGTGAGGCACCCTGTATTTAATCTATACATTTTTAGATATTAGGAAGATAAAAGTTGCTGAATTGAATGGTAATAAGTATCTACGGAATTTTATTTGCTGCTGTCACAGGATATAATGCGGAGATATATGTTGTATCTGCAGTGGACGAGAGTTGTTGTTCACCGTGAAATCAGTATCAGCATAAACAACGGTATCAGTACCTATATCAACAACAGTATCAGTACATATATCAACAACGGTAACAGCATCAACAAGAGTATGAGTACCTATATCAACAACAGTATCAGTACCTATATCAACAACGGTATCAGTACCTATCTCAACAACGGTATCAGCATCAACAACAGTATAGTACCTATATCAACGGTATCAGCATCAACAACAGTATCAGTACCTATATCAACAACGATATCAGCATCAACAACAGTATCAGTACCTATATCAACAACGGTATCAGCATCAACAACAGTATCAGTACCTATATCAACAACAGTATCAGTACCTGTCTCAACAACGGTATCAGCATCAACAACAGTATAGTACCTATATCAGCAACGGTATCAGCATCAACAACAGTATAGTACCTATATCAACGGTATCAGCATCAACACAGTATCAGTACCTATAACAACGATATCAGCTCAACAGTTCAGTACCATAATTAGCATCAACAAATCGTATTATCACAGTCAATCAACGTACAGCTATACAGTACCTATAATCAACAACAGTATCAGTCCTATTCAACAACAGTAATCAGTACACTATATCAACAACATCACACAACAACAGTATCAGCTATCACACTATCAGTACTATTCAACAACGGTATCAGCATCAACAACATAACCATATAATCAATATCAGCATCAACAACAGTATCTACAATAATTCAGTACAATCAACATCAATCAGTAAATATCAGTATCAATATTACAACAATATCAACTGTACATATCAAATCAAACAGTATCTACAGAATTATCAGCATCAACATCAACTAAAATATCAGTATCAACATCAATATCAACATCACTACCAGTATCAGTTCAATATCAATATTGGTAAAATTATCAGCATCAGTATCAGCATCAACAGTAAAAACATCAGTATCACTATCAACATCGGTATCAACTTCAACATCAGCACCAGTATCCCTCTTTATCACGCACGAGTCAGTGCTACCTGAAGCGAACAAATTATACGTGTATTTGTATGTATGTATGTATGTATGTTGCCTCTTGGCGCATTTCGTTCGTGTGCATCTATGTTTTCTACTGTGATCGCACGCCTGCTTTAATTTAAGCGTGGCAAATTAGCAAGCGGACCAGCTGGTCTGTCCGCCAGTCTGTCTCTGTCACTAGTGGGAGGCGGTAATTGGCGGATGTTGCGGGTACAGCCACTGTTCAGAACAGTGCATCCAACTGGCAGTGAGAGAACGAGGCTGCTCTCGAATCGGGAGATTCAGCAAATAAATTTTCTTGTTGTGTCTTACTGCACGCGAATGTACCGAGAAAGTATGTAGGAAAGCTTCTGATTTCTGTTTGGAAGGTGGCCGGTTCGTATCTCGGCCGAGTCACTAAATGACGTCAGCGTCTCTTGGTTTCCCTCAGTTCATCCAAGCAAATTTCAGTGTAGCATACAGTTTAGAGTAACGACCACAGTCCACACATCGCGTTAGTTAACATTCAGTTTACCTGCTACATGTTTCGATAAAATAATTTATAATATTCAAGGAAACAAATGAGTAATCCGCATTTCCCAGACGACACAAATAATACATTGTCAATGTTATATTATAAAATTACAAAACACTACATACCAAACATATATGTTTACATTTGTTAAGCAGTATAATGTCCCCGTCTATATTTCATACGATTTGTTTATGTAAGGAGTTTTAAAACAATAGTTAAGTTACTTCATTAAACAGATTTACTAGTTTGTATGATCCGGGTATCTGTAAATACTGACTTAACACATCATACATATCTTCAAACGGGTTCGATTCCCGATGATGTCATAGGAATTTTTCATTGACATAATCCTTCCGGTCGCACTATGGCCCTGGGGTCGACTCAGCCTCTAACAGAAATGAGTACCAGGAAACTTTCCTGGGGGGTAAAGGCGGCCGGTGCGTAGGGCTGACAACCTTACCACCTTCATGTGCCGATTGTCTAGAAATCTGGAAGCCTCGACCTCCTGGAACCCTAAGGGCCTGTCCAGGCCTGTAATGGGATTGCTTTACCTTTACCTTTTTACATATCTTCAAAATTCACCCCATTTATCACAAATATTACCTGCATATTCCGTGCGGCAGTGGAATGTACCATTTCTCCGTGTCTATGTAATGTTTACTGTGATAGAAGTTATATTCTCAGTGGTTTTGGTATAGGTCGGTCCTTCTAGAAAATAACGCCCTTAAATAGGCCACGACCGCTGAATTCAATATTAAGTTCCAATTCGTTCTCTTCAATTTCTGTATGAATCAACGTTATACATTGTGAGGTATTTATAAAGTCGTTAAATGAACCGCATATAAATACAGCAGGCCCTCGATATAACGGACTAATTGGGGGGAAGGCGTGTCCGCTATTGCCGAAAGTCCGTTAAATCGAATGTATTTTAAAAACATATATTAATAACGAACTTACAATGTACAGGGTGTATCAAAATGTTATTATAATGTACAAGTATCAATAAAATATTATTATAATGTACATTCAGTAATTTATACACGTCACTAAAACAACTGTTACAAATATAAAGATAAATTTACGACAGGAACCAAACATTATTTTAATTAAACTTTTAATTAACCACTTTTTTTTTCTATTCGCGAATAAAAAAAAAGTTCTATATTTTTCCTTTAGGACAGAAATTTTTTGTCCGTTAAATCCAAAGTCCGTTAAATCGAGGGCCTACTGTAAAATAATTTTTTACAACCGGTACACTGTCATTAAGTGTGCCTCAAATTAATGAAACTTGAACACAGAACTTCGTTTGGTTTGCGTATAAAACGATCATGTCTTGCTAGTTGCTGCTTTCTTAATACAAACCTTTGTTTTCACCCTTTCAATTCTATCAGTCAACAGTAGAGTTAGTATAGTATAGTATAGTATAGTATGGTATAGTGGAGTATAGATCAAGAAGGAGCCTCCACGTGTGCAATGATACTGTGACTCACTTGGAAAGTGCCATTGACGGCGTCCCCTGGAAACGTCTATTAATAGATGGCTAATCCTTCCAACACCGGACAGTAAAAGATGACAAATATGGTGAAATGGGGCAAAACAAACTCTGACGACCTGTATTGTGGCTGTGGAGAGGTACAAGATATGGGACATCTCCTATCATGCAGGGACTGCCTTGTGGCTGTGGAGAGGTACAAGATATGGGACATCTCCTGTCATGCAGGGACTGCCTTGTGGCTGTGGAGAGGTACAAGATATGGGACATCTCCTGTCATGCAGGGACTGCCTTGTGGCTGTGGAGAGGTACAAGATATGGGACATCTCCTGTCATGCAGGGACTGCCTTGTGGCTGTGGAGAGGTACAAGATATGGGACATCTCCTGTCATGCAGGGACTGCCTTGTGGCTGTGGAGAGGTACAAGATATGGGACATCTCCTGTCATGCAGGGACTGCCTTGTGGCTGTGGAGAGGTACAAGATATGGGACATCTCCTGTCATGCAGGGACTGCCTTGTGGCTGTGGAGAGGTACAAGATATGGGACATCTCCTATCATGCAGGGACTGCCTTGTGGCTGTGGAGAGGTACAAGATATGGGACATCTCCTATCATGCAGGGACTGCCCCCACCAATGCACCCTCGAGGATTTATGACTTGCAAGTGAAAAAGGAATTGACGTAGCCCAATACTGGACAAAAAAAATCTGTAATTTAATGGTCCGGACACGATAAAGTAAAGTAAAGTTTATCTTCAGAGGTAAGCTACATGATTCGTCTGCTTTACAGCGAGGAATGAAACCCCTATATCTACTGCATAGGGGGCCGATTGGGCCTGAGATCAGGCTTAGAAGCTGTGTTGCCACAAAACACCCGTGTCTTCACGAGAAGTCAAACCCAAATCGTTTAAACTGTATCGTTTACTTAACTGAGCTATCCCGTTTTCTCTCTCCAACTTGACGATTGTGAAAAGAAAGGAAAAAAAAACGCCAGATAGCCTAGGAGGACATAAGGATCCCTGCTGTCTTTGTAAACACCTCAGATATCGCGCAGATCATTAGCGAAACAAATTTACATGCAGCCATTGTGATGACGCAACGCACTAGGACATGCTCATTGTGTCGTTTATTCTACCTCCGACCCGCGTTTGGTGCATTATCGTGAAATTATTACACTCTGAATAACATCGTTTAACAATGTCGTTCATTGACCTGTAAATTGCTGTACTTGCTAATTATTTCCCTTTAAACACCCCATCAATCCTGGATGCATCAGTCAAATTTGGGAAATTCGTTGTGATATATTATATTGCGTGTACTGGAAATATGTTGAGATCTGCGCTTTAGTACAAATACGGTCGTGTTTGAATTTAAGGTTCGTATAAATTTTGAACTCCTACGTCCTGGACACTAGGCCTAGCGTCATGCACCTTGCACACAACGAATGTTCCTAAAGCAGTCGACCTTAACCATTACAGCAGCTCTCACCCCATTGGTTCCTAAAATATGTTCTCGAACCCATATGTCATTAGACTTGGTCAGTTTGTACTCCTAAGATATGGCGTAACTAAATATAATTCAGTGTTTTTTTTTATTTCACATTAAAATTAACAAGAATTCGACGGGGGTTGTGATAACCCCAGGTTAAGAAATGGCCAAGATAAATTTCTACTGGTACTACAGTATTCTTCAGTCTAAGAAACAACTTCCTTGATATTACAGTTACACAGTATACTCGCTACGTGTTTCGGCATGATCGTGCCATTCTCGGGCGTTTGAGCAAAATTATCAGTGCAGGGCACTAATAGTGTTCATGAAGATACTGTTATTTGTAACACCACAGATCTACTTGTACAAATAATAGCGATCTTGTAAAGATTTCTGTAATTTGATGTGACGCCGTGTAGTTTGGTAGCTAGGATCAGATTTTTAGTGGAACCTGCTTCATTTAATCTTCAGGGTGGAATAAAATCCTGTATGCGTGTTACGTGTAACCGCAGTGTGTAAGGACAGTACAGGACTTGCTGTACCGGGCGGTGGACGTATCTGATGAAGAGTAAAGGTACGCGCACACTGGAGCGCAGCGGACGGAACGGACGCATCGGACGAGTCGCAATATTTTTTACTGAGTAAGCACACTGCATCGTATTTCCGCCTACGGGCTGACGCAATTCATTTCAGTGCAGGCCGTTGATTGGCTAACAACATGAGCATTTTCCCCTCCGTGTCACGCCATGCAATACGATAACTTCACCGCTGAGTCAGCCGGACGCGCCGGCCTGTCGGAAAAAGATTCCCCTCCCAGAATCCGAGACGGAATTGTCGCACTCCGTTGCGTCCGGTGCGGATCAGTGTGCGATGGCACGTAAATAGTAAAGGGAAGAATATCTTATCTCCGTGCGCTACGTCCGTCCGTTCCGTCCCCTGCGCTCCAGTGTGCGCGTACCTTAAGTGTCGTCTTGTACTCCGCGGTACAAACTGTGGCTCTCTGCTGTCCGGTCCTACAGGCGTCTGTTTTCACAATTCAGGCACGCGCCTTCAAGTAAATAGCGAGCAATCCGTCTGCTGTCATCCTCGCTGCTACTCGGTTCTTCTGACGTTCGTCTAGTCTCCTCTCACACTGCCTTTTCCTTTCAGACACAGATATAATCCTCATTCGTTTTGAAACATTTCGCTTCAGTTATTTACAAGCTTTCAACCAACTTGAATTAAACTTTATCCCATTTTTTTCGTTATGTCTAGCCTGGATATTGGTTTATGTGTTTAATTTTCTCTTTCTTATTATTCTTTACTTCATGATATAGGCAACCAAGGTTGTCTCAACTTCACTTCCACATTCCATCTATTCCAAGATCTTCCTGAGACTCGTCTTCCTTTTGATTCGGCATATGCTGTAACATCTGTTTCTGTATACTTCATTTAATGAAGCATTGGGATGATCAACTAAGGATAATGGGACAGACGGACGGAGCATATAGCACGACCACTTATAAAAATATTTGTGTCGGGAAAAAGTATGGGAAGAGACTATTTAGAAGGTCTATGAAGATAATATTAAAATATATCTTCAAAACAGAGCTGGAGGATTTTTTTTGTGGTTTCAGGTGGCTCAGGATACGTACCAGGGGCGGATTGATCTTAAACACGCTAATGACTCTTCGTGTTGCATAAATGCAGGGAGTTTCATGGTTATCTGAGAGACTCGTGTACAGACAAAGGACTCTGCTGCATTGATAGTGAAGCAAGTAGCTCAGTTGAGTTAGTTACTTAGATAACTAGGCCTATAGGACTTTATGAAATACTTCTCAAATTTGATATACGTAGGCTTTCCGAAAATTATGTTTTGTTCCTGTTTAATTCCTCATTAATTTTCGTGAGCTTTGTTTTCGGTTGCAGAGTTGCTATTTTTCTTGTCTTCGCTGTTGGAGCTGAAGATGTAGTTGCTAAGGTCCTTCGAAACGCCGATAACTCTGTACTCGTCGACACAGCATAACATCCAAGAAGACTTCAATCTTCATCAAGGCCGCTGTAGGAACTTCATGCTGTCATATTTTCTCGAAATGCTGTTAACTGTTTATTTCAGATAAAATTCCAACGTTTGCCACTTGCTGTCAGATGTAGGGTTCGTAATGGTAAAAAAAATTCTCGACACTTAAAACTTGTGACGTCGAATATCCATATGTTGATATTCGTCACATATAATTCCAGTTATTAGCAAAAGTTTTAAGTCCCAATGCAATTTAATATATACACATTTCCCCTATTATGCAATAGTTACGTTCCTAAGGTCTGGAGCAAGTAGATTTTTACCCAACTCAGAATTTAGTATACAAATGGTCGACTATATATGTATATACAAGTGAGTACAGTTTAAATTCAAGCTCCCAACACACTTGAACCTGATCGGCCACAGCATGACATCACCGCCACCTGTGTTATCGCCCAGCAGTATTCTTCCGCCACCTTGGTCTCTTCGCGCTTTCATTTCTGCAAGAAAATATTCAGAGCGCGTTTAAAAAAATGTTATTATTTAAATTATTTTACTTTCTTTAAAAATTTCGTAAGTCTGAAACTGCGTAACTTGAAAACTGCATAAGTCGGGGCAGTGTGTGCACTTCTGTTTAATGTGGTAACTATAGGGCGTAGCTTATTCCCGGTCAGAAGGCATG